>OZ010594.1:7630378-7715378 GCA_963932145.1 Acanthosepion lycidas | reverse complement strand
AATGCACAGTGAATCTACGTTAAAGTTGTTGGGGAAGTAACTGCAGTCGAGATGTGTGGAGGGAGAAGCCATGGTCAAATGCAAAATAAATTAAGAAAATGCACAGTGAATCTATGTTAAAGTTGTTGGGGAAGTAACTGCAGTCGAGATGTGTGGAGGGAGAAGCCATGGTCAAATGCAAAATAAATTAAGAAAATGCACAGTGAATCTATGTTAAAGTTGTTGGGGAAGTAACTGCAGTCGAGATGTGTGGAGGGAGAAGCCATGGTCAAATGCAAAATAAATTAAGAAAATGCACAGTGAATCTACGTTAAAGTTGTTGGGGAAGTAACTGATGTTGAGATGTGTGGAGGGAGAAGCCATGGTCAAATGCAAAATAAAGAACAGAATGGTCCAACAAACAGAATTAACAAAGTTTGTAATAAAAAGCAAAAGAAACAGAGTAAAAATGAAATAATACCAAGCAAACAATATATGCAAGGCAAATTAACAAGATGGCAAAAAGTTCGCAAACTAAGAATTAGTGTTGAGACACAAAAGCAAGGTCAGGCAAGTGAATTGTGGTCTGTCTTCTGGACAAGGCAGACTGGCAGACTGGACCGATTCATGTCAAAGTGCAAGCCTGGCCTATTTTATTACCTGAGAAAGAAAATCCCAGAATGCATTGGTTGCTTTTGCCTATAAATGGCAGTTGTTCTGCAGTCATTCCCGCTTGGATTGAAATCAACAGTTTGTCTACAGAGAAAATCACAATTCAAGAGTTCCTTTCTCATATAAACATGCTACATCATCAGAAAAGAGTACACTACATAGACACTTGCCTATTTCTCTTTCTTTCTCATATATAACACCATACATGTTGGCATACAAGGCAACCTTTTAACCTTTAAAAAAATCCCCACAAAAATGGAGGGCGATCTTACACACCAGGTATGAAATATGTACCATAAATCGTGTGGTTTATAGTTAGTAAGTTGTTAGCATGGGAGATTTGTGTTGCTAGGCTAATGTCTGGATAATCACATTACCTTGTGAATTGTCTTTAATGAAACTTGTATAAAAAAGGGATTGCTGCCCATATATATATATATCTGCACACACACACACACACACACACACTATACTATATACTTAATTTATGATCCGGCATCCTTTAAAAGGGCTCTGGTGAAATAAATTATTATAATGGAGCCTTAAAGTGGTCTGTTTTTTATTTAATATATATATATATATATATATATATATATATATATATATATATATATATATATATATATATATATAATAATGAAGAGAAAGAACAGAAAGATATATAATCCAGTATTCTTAATTATTTTTATTTATACAAAACACTGCTCAATGCAAATCTACAGAACAGAAATATTATAAATTTACCAATTTAAAAATATGGTTCCATTGCTACACAGGAATTACCATGTTTCAAAAACAGAAACAAAAAACTTCAAATTCAATTATGGAATTAAATTAAAGTCCCTAGTTCTGTTTCATTTTCAAGCAAATTACAAAATTCACTTGAAAATGAAACAGAACTAGGGGCTTTAATTGAACTTCAAGTTTTTAGGTTCTGTTTTTGAAACATGGTAATTCCTGTGTAGTGATGGAACCATATTTTTAAATTGGTAAATTGATATATATATATATATGTCACACATTGGGTGCTGGTATTAATAAAATGGTGCATGATACATATATATTTTTAGTTATGTTTATTTTAAATACCAAATTAAAAAACAACAATCCCCATATAAAATATGGACTATCTTATCATTGTGATAAACTGATATACTTAACAAAATTTAAATTATGAAATCATCAGTCTTAATTCAGCACCTGAAGATTGCATTGTGCATAAAACTCGGTGAGAAAAAAAATGTATATTTATGAGCTTGTGTCCTCCACATGTTTTCACTGAACTTTCAACCACCTGATGAATATTCATGAATGTTCTCAAATTTAAAAGCCTTGATAAACCAATGAGATTCTTGCTCTTGTATTTAAACACATGCAACAAAATATATCCTACATTAGCCTCGATAAAATCACTCAGAAGTCAAAACTTGTCAGCTAAAAATAGTTTTTTGCCTTGTCTTTTTATTCATTTTGTTCCTTTATAAATGCCCTATGTCTGAAAATAATTTATTTATATATATATATATGTTTGTTTCTGCATTTTTGTAGATAGATGTAATGGGTTTGATGGGTTTTTTTTTTCTAGAAGCAAACCATTTCATAAATAAATTCTTAATTTTTTCTATTTTGTAAGCTTGTCATTGACTAAATCTGTAAAACCCCCTTCTGCAGAGAAACCGACTCAAAATATAGGCATACATGGTACCCTACATGATTCTCCATTTAACCAAATCTGAAATGTGTTGGATAATTTATTTCTTGCTTGAAATTTTGTATTTCAGTTGCAAATTACTTCATCCCCTCACGACTTACATATCAGATTTCTTTCTACTGAGTTATAAGGTTTCAGTCTTGATTTTCTCCAGGAATCTGTCTCATTTTTAAAACCTTGTTCATGTATACTTAGTTTTACAAATTATTGCAAATCCTAATCTCAGCTTTGGATTAATTTCAAAAAAGAAAACTTTAGAAATCTCTTTCCACAGAATCCATACAAACTTTCAGTTGATGAACATCTAAAGCTGTCTAGTCATGAAACCTACAGTTCATTTGATAGACTTCATAAAAATGTTTTCAAATGAGAAAATAGACACAATAACAAGCAGTAAATTTTTGTCAAATTCATGCTCTCTAATTTAGAAAATCAGAAGTATACCCACTGTGTTAAACAATCTGTATTACATAAAGATCTGTTTCTAAAATTAATTTTGGATCAAAAGTTACTTATTGCAAATATTGATTGATCCCAAATGTAAAATTACCAACAATAAGGCTGTTATTCACATTTTGTAAGTCTTGATGAAATTTGAGGTACTTACAAGGTATTTTTTCCAATTTAAAAAAAAAAAAAATCTGTTTTTGGCTTGTTTATTGGTGGGAGCACTAAAGGAAACCCCACACTTAGAAAAAGCTCACTCTAGTTGCCTACATTTGAAGTGATCGCAAAGGTCAACCCAACTGAAGTGCAGTGGAAGGGCTTTGCTCTGGGAGAATTTAGTGTGAATTTTAATAAATATAAATTCTTTTTATTTTAGGGGTAATGGCACAGAATTTGAACTCTGCTTGATGATTTTACTTCTGGTGCCAGTATCTACAATATGACCTACACCCGCCAAAAATATTTAATGCTCTTATAAATTGTTTGTTTAAAGATTGCCTTTTGTACTTCTCTTCAGATCTGTGGATTTAATTCTTGTAAGAGGTTTTTCTTTATCGAAGGACAAAAAGAAATCTCATTCTTTTCTAAAAGACGTTTCTGAACCTCTTCAGGAAATCATTTCCAATAAAGATTTGATGAAGAGTTTTTAATGTGAGAATAATCTAATAAATGAACACAAAGGTCTTGTTGTGAGAGTAATGTAATAAAGATGTCTGAAGAACAGACAAACTGTTCTGTTCAGAAGATCAAAGTTACTTGGGGTTTTGTCTAAATCAGAATTTGGCAGCAATGAAAATTACATTTTCATTCAGAAATTAAAAAGGAATCCATTTTTACACCACTGGATTCCCAGAAATTCTGAGACTATTTTCTTTTTTACTATTGTTGACTTAACACAAGGCTCAAGAGCCACTCAAGTTACAAGGTTATGAAATGATGTTTTTTGGAAAAGCATAGGGAGCAAGTGGTGCAGTTTTTGAGGATCTGTAGGAAAGATAATAGTTCATCCTCCATTTGAGATTGTAGTGATCAGGGAAGCATTTTCTTGGGAGTCCAAACCGCAACAGTGCTGGGGAAGAAGCTGAATGGAAATTCCTTCTCACCAATGGAATATGAAGGGAATAAAAATGAATTGGTGGAACTGTGAATGTCAGCTTCAATGCGTTGATTGATTTATTTTTTTACGGCTTGTCAACCTTATCTAAAGCCACAAAATATTTTTAGGTTGTAATAATTTTTTTGGCGGGGAAAATTTACTGACACAAGTCTAATTAACCCATAGCTGGGGGAAATACAGTGGATTCATATCTTTTCAAAGGATGTTTGCATGTAAGTGAACCTGACTGGAATTGGAACTTGGCTTTCTGATTTCCAATTCCAAGCCAATATCCATTACACCACCTACAGTACCTGATATTCCCTAGTGGTCACCCATCTATTTACTGATCCAGCTTAACATTGCTTAACATCAGTGATCATATGAGAACCAGTGTTTCAAAGTGATATGGCTATAAGCATTTGATGCATTGGAATTAATGTTGTTTAAATTGGGATACCACAAAGTTTGTGTTCTACCAGAACCTCTGAGAACTTTCATGACTGAAAATGATTGTTTCATGGATGGTATTAACACTGATGATAACATGTAGTTTCACTATTATGACAGTCTATCAGGTGATCTGAATTCTTCATCAGTTGTCATTTACCGTAAAATGTTTAAAATATGTAACTTAAACATTACCAGTAATTTGAGTACTCCAAAATCCTCTCCATGCAAAAAAAACAAAAATTCTTATTGTCTTTTGAATTTACATGATGAATAATAAAAAATATTAGATACTGACATTGATTTCACAAATACCACACTCTCTCATTGGTTAACTTGTCACTTATTGAAACTTTGTTAATCTGTACTCATATTTCTCATCACAAGCAACCAAAATACAACTATTAACATAAAACAAATATTAGTAGATAATACCAAAACATTATTTCACATTCACTGTAGGGAAAAACTGAAATGCCTTGAAGCTACTATAACACAAGTGAAGTAACCTACATTAAATAAAACATCTTTCATTACAACAGAAACATTTTAAAATATGTCTACATACATACTAAACCTGGCAAAAATTATGTAATTAGCACACTTAGATGATGGTCCTTTTGGTTCTTCATTTAAGCTGAAACTTTGTTATTTAATAGCTGAACATTCTGATGTCATCAAATATACCTTCAAAAAACTAGATTAATTATTTAAATTAATGGTTTATTTTTCCAAGCCATGTAGAGGAACATACAGACTAAACATGTTGGTTCCAATCCTTGTAGGAATGACTGCAAAGTACCTTCTCCTCCCCAATTTATAGGCAGACACACACAAATGCATGCTGGGTTTTTTTTCCTGGCTAATAAAATAGGCCAGTTCTCAGTTTCATCTTACCCGGCCCCAGTCTGTCTTATCTTGAAGTTAGAAGGCTATGTTCGCTTATCCAAATTTGCTTTTGTATGTCAACCCTAATTCTTAGTTCATGAACTTTTTGCCTTATTACTGTTGCTTTGCTTTATTACTGTTAATTTGCCTTGCATATATTGTTTGCTTGCTTTGTATTATTTTTTTTTCCCCTGTTCTTTTCCTTTTCTTGTTATTGCTTATGGCAAACTCTGTTTGTTGGGCACTTGTGCCATTTACATTTAACCCTGACCACTAACTCTACAGGAAGGTGAGGGAAAATCCTGTAATTTTCATTCCTATAGCAAATACCAGCAGAGAACTAGATCTGAAAATCATTTTCCATTTAAAAGAGTGTGTGCTCTTGCAGACCTCAACAAGTGAAAGGAAACATGGTTCAATTGAAACAATGGAAAAGATGATAAAAAAAAACAAAAAAACTTATAGAATATCTGTGTTCAGGTGAGTGTGTATTCATTACACTTAATACCTGGGCATAAATTATACATTTTACTAGAAATCATCTGATGACACACATTTTTTACTGTTCGGTGTGATAGTCAGCAATAATATAAGTGACAGATACCTATCAAAAAGTGTTGTTGATTATTTACGGCTAATTTGTTTAAATAATGCACTAACTATTGTTTGTGTCACATAGCAATAAGTCTAAGTAAAATGGTGCATTAGAATAAGTAACCAAGTAATCATTTTAAGTTCTGTGAATATTGGTACCTAATCTAAATCTGTAAGAGTTGTTCTACTGCTTTTGCACATAACATCACCACAGGAACAGACGGGTTTATTAGCTGTTTAATTAACTGGGTTGTGTTCAGTTAAAATAAGCACAAAAATCTGATGGCACTATCAAATCTTATTTGCATTATGTAATCTATGATATAGGATTTTACAAGTACATGATTGTTTGCCGTAGGTTCTAAGGTAGTTGTTTACAAAGATAAACACAGAGAGATAACAACAACTCAAGAATTGAACAATCTTTTACCATATAAGTCATGCCAACATCCCCCCACACGCCCACACACCCACACTGTTTTGAAAGAACCGCCAAGCAATGCATTAATTTAATTAATCAATTGAATCAGATATTAGTGAGATGAAAAGTCAACCAGTTTTTAGCTTTTCATGCCTTTTTTGTTTCTTTCTATATCCTTCCTTTCTTTGTCTATTTTTCTTTTCATTCATTGTATTTACTTTGATTTCACTTTCTCTTTTCTTCTCTCAGTTTTTCATTTTCCTTCTTTATTTTTCTCTTTTTCTTTGTATTGACATTTGTCTTTTTCATTTTTCTCTCTCAATTTTTCATTTTGTTTGCATTTACTTTTATTATTCTGTCTCTTCTTTCTTTCCACTGTCTGCCTTTTCTATCTGTATTCAGTTCATGACCTTTCTTATTTTCTTTCTTTCTTTTCAATCTCTGTTCATTCATTCAGTGATTCATTCATTCTTTGTTTCCAGTATGTCTTCTTTCTATCTTGATTCTTTCATGACCTTTCTTCTCTTTTTCTTTTTCAATCATAATTCATTTTTATTATTTCTTTATTGCTTTCTCTTTATTTTATTTTCTATCTACATTCTATCTTTCACTTCAGTCCATGTCTTTTCATTTTTTCTCTACTCAGTTGATATTTATAAATTCTTTCTTGTTTCCTTTCAATCTTTGTTGATTTCTTTGTTTCCTTCAACCTGTGTTTTTTCTCATTCTTTTCCTTCTTTTTTCAGTTTATGTTCTTTCATTCTTTCTTGTTTTTCTTTTTCATCCATTTTGTCTCATTTTTATTCTTTCTTTCTTAATTTCTATAATTTTTCTTCTTTGAATTTATTTTTTAATTCTTGTTACTTTTTTTCTTTTTCTTTTCTTGCTTTCTTTATTTTAACAAAATTACTATTTTCACTTTTTAGTACTGGTCAGTTATTTTTAATCTTGTTTCCACAGAGCCCAAGAATTGAACTCACAATTACTATGCCACCAAATTCATAAACCATTGCTTTAATCCACTTGGATATTGTTCTGTGGGACAATCCTGAATCTATAACCTTAAACCTAATGGCAATCCCAGTAATCTTCTCATGTCTAAGGATATCCCATTTATTTCTTATTTGGTACTACTCAGTAAATGCTAGTCCTGTTTCCACAGAGTCTAAGTCTGTACTACCCAGCTCAGAGATTGAACTCTCGATTATTATGCCACCAAATTCATAGACCAATGCATTAATTCACTAGACTATTTTCATTTACTTTTATTTGATCTTCTTTTTGTTTCTTTCTCTTTCTCTTTTTCTCTCTCAAATTTTGATTTATTATCTTTCTTCTTCTCATCTTTTTTCATTCTTTGTATTTACCTCCTTTTTATGTCTTTACCTCCCTTTTTTATTTACCCTCTTTTTATGTCTTTACCTCCCTTTTTTTATTTACCCCCTTTTTTTGTCTTTACCTCCCTTTTTTTATTTAACCCACTTTTGTTTCCTCCCCCTTTTTTGCTCTCAAATTTTCTTTCATTCTTTACTTTTAGTATTCATTGTTTTCTTAATCAATGTTCTTTCATTTTTCTTGATTTCCTTTTTTCAGCCCAAATTCATTCATTCTTTTTTCAGTTCATGTTCTTTCATGTTTTCTCTTTTACTCTTTATGCCATTTTCTTTAATTCCTCTTTTCTTTCTTTCTTTCTTTCTTTTCTAATTTCCATAATTTTTCCTTCTTTAAATTTACTTTTAAATCTTAGATATTTTTTCTCTCTTCTTCTTCTTCAGTCTAGCAAAATCAATATTTTCACTTTCATGTGTTGATCATAATGATGTGAGATTGTGTCAGCAGAGTTATCTGATCTTGTACAGCAGGTGGCAAATTCTCCTCAGGGCAATTTTTGGACAGAGAAAAATGTCTAATAAATGCACACCTACACTGTTCAATTAACAAATGTTTTTTTACCTCAAGTTCTTCATTACAACTGTTGCATAATACTCCATTTTTAATCTTTTGCTGAGGACCATTTATAACAGCTTATAAGAGATTGTAATAGATTCCTAAATACAAGAGAGTTTTGAGCATCAAAGTGATAAAATAATCAAATTTTGATGAACATTTAATCTCAGAATATTGTTTTCATGGCTGAGAATCCTCTCATAAAGACAAGAAAAATACTTTGCACTGAAGAGAGCCATTCTTTTCTCTCTACTTTGCTCCAACAAGAATGGTTAACATTTATGTTTAGAGACTATCAATAACAAACATGGCTTGTTTAAGGTTTATATTAAAATGATTTTTGTCTTCATTTCAAGTCATCAGATTGTTTCATTTTTTTAATTTTTTTTACACAATTGTTCCCCTAATACAAGGCCCAAGAGCCACTCAATTTAAAGTTACTGAATAAGACTATTTTATGGATGTAAGTATTGTACATTATGGGGATATATAATGGTTAAAAGGATAAAGATTATAGTGATCGGGGAAGAATCCTTTCATGAGTCTGTACCACAAAGCAACAGCTCTTGGGAAGAAGTTGTCTTAATGGAACTTCCTTCTTACTAATGGAATACAAAGGACATGAGGATGGTAAGTTCCTGTGTACATGAGATAGCAGTTCTTTGTTGTGAAAGTCTGAACTTGTGGAATTAAGGATTGTCAATTTGTCAGAACATTTTCCATGAAAATCACAATAGAGTTGTGATAGACATGGGACATTGCATCTGTGGAAAAAGAATTGTAGGACTGTAAATAATTCATCACCTGCAAGGACATGTAGATATTTTTATTTCTTTTTTTAATTAGTCTATGAAAATTAAGAGTTACAAGTGTAGCAGTGTTGGAAGTGGTTATAGCCATGTTAGGAGATTCCAAGACCTTGTTGAACTAATTCTTTCACTGACCAATTCTTAATGTCACAGATATCTACTGATTTGTTGTCATCACACCTGATATTTCATAAATAAACCTTTTCATAGAAGATTCAGAATCACAGGTGAATGTTCTTAGCAACTGGTTTGCATTGACCCTGATTATGCATGCTTTCTTTAAGAATCCTTTCTTCTGTCACCCAAATATAAGACTGTAGGATATCTTTATCCACCCCACTGTCAACCTGTAAGACATCTTCAGCCACTGTAGGATATTTTTATATTACCCACTCTCATCCTGTAGGACGTCTTTACCAACCCCACTTTCATCCTGTAGAATATATTTATCCTCACAGTTTTCAACCTGTTAGAAATTTCATCCATCCCACTCTTATCCAATAGGACATCTTTACTTATATCAATTTTAACCTGGAGGATATCTTTATTCAACTTATTCTCATCCTGTAGAATATCTGTTTCAATTCAGCTGTTGGAAATCATTTATATGGTGAAGTTTAGGAGTCTTCAAATTCTTGAGTCTCTTTTCTCTATTCAAAGTATTATGTTTGGCTAGTTCTAAAATTGTTCAGTCATAGCATGTAGGCTGATTCCTTTAATTTACTAATTTAACTTCAATGGTAGGAATCAAAGTCGAGATCTTGTCTGGTCATTGACAATTTATCATATAATTGGTGTCTAGAACCCAGGCTCTCTATAGGTGGCCACAAGTTCCAGGAAGATCAGTTCATTGTATCTGACTTGCACATATCAATAGACTTGTGATCCTGGCACATATTTCTGGTGTCTTTCTCAGGCAGACAGTTGACCATAATAATGCTATTCTTAAATTTGTTACCCTAAAATATCCACAAGAGCAATCCTCAAAATCACACACACACGCACGCACACATGTTAGGGATATGACTTTGACTTATGTAAAATAATTGATTTCCTGTATCATAATACAATGAACTTTTGTTAAAAAATGATAAAGAAGAGTTTTATTGAGTTTATTTAAAAAAATATCACCCAACACAAAATTTCTAAAATTTTATATAAGTATGACTTTGTGGAACCATATAGAACTTTATGAAACCTGCTAGAACTTGTTTTTGTTTATTTATAAGTTTGTATGTTAGGCTATAGCTATAAACTTTTAAATGTGTTAAAAAATAAATAACTAATGTCCAATTATATGAGTGAACAAATTTTTTTTTTTTTTTTTTTTTTACCCTTATTGTGCATTTACCCTTATGTTAAAATCAAATTTTTGGTTTGGGTGGGTGATGTTTTTCAAGAACTAAAAGAAATTAATGCCTTCTTCATTATTTTTGAACAGAAGTTTATCAACTTATGGCACAGGAACATAGAATTAGAAAAAATTAATAATCCTAATATATACAGGGTGCAATGGGTAAATTGACAGCATTTTATATTTTTAATTTCATGCACATGCGTTGTTGTTTCTGATTTTGTCGACTTCATAGTATAGTAGGGTCAGTTGGGCACTGCCTGTGAGCAAAAGAGCACCATAATGAAATTCACTCTGCCAAAAGTTTGAAAGCTGCATGCTGTACTGCTTGGCATGCATGCTAGAAGCTTCAATATGAATATTTCAGTGTGTTTGGGTGTCAATCTGAGGACTGTGCAGAGGATTCGGAAAGAATCTTTATAGAAAGAGTTTATAGAAAGATGAACTGAAGGCAAGAATTATGGGAACAATGGAAATTTTATTGAATAAATTTACTTTTTAGTATTTCAAGATATTTTTGTGTAATTTTAGAAAATATATCTCTTAAAATGAGATGTCAGTGTTATTTTCAATTTTGCCTAATTTAGATAACAATTTATCCAGCACACCCTGTGTGTTTCTTCATCATGAAAACACAGCAAATAAATGAAGCTCCTTTGCTGTGATGCTATTTTCCTTCTTTTTTGATGTATTGTTTAATATATTCTGGCCTTTTTTCTTTTTCCCACAAATGTCAGTGACCCCATGGCTATTTCGTTCTCAGCTATTTGGGTATTCCATTATCTATGATTTGGGTTTGCAGAGTATATTATTAGGTTGGTGCAAAAATAATGACGTAATCATGTCGTTTTTTGACGTTAAAAAATACGTCAAAAAATGACATGATTACGTCATTATTTTTGCACCAACCTAATATGTTTGTATTCACCAAATACCCTTATGGCAACTTCAGTTAGCGAAAATAGGAATAAAATGCCCAATTCACTGAATGTCTAATGCCGACCGTCTAATGAATGTGTAACAATTATAGCTGATCAGATCTTCAACGGGAAATTATGATTTGTAATATGACCTATTAAATAGGTCAATGTCTGGTCCCCCCTTCTTCACTATTAAGTATTGTAATAAATTTAGTATCATTCCTATCTCTCTCTTCCCTCACTAATTTCAACCATATCTGTCACACTGTCTCTCTCTCCCCACTCTCCATATCACCTTACATCAACTTAAAACTATCCCTCAAAAGTGTATAAAAAATATATGTAAATTTAAATTCATTTTTTCATCCTTGGATGTGTTGTCTGATGAGCCAGGGAAAAAGAAATTCCCTTGGGAAATAAATTATAACCAATGGATCCTTAAAGTTGTATGTTTTCCTTGAATATATATATATATATATATATATATATATATATATATAAAAAGACAAAAGGAAAACTTTTTAGTAGCATTTCATCCATTGATTGATGTTATCAAGGTAACTGTAAGGATTTTATTTTGCAAAATGTATTTATATGCAGAAGTAGGATTATCATTAGGTTTTCAAAATTTCTAAGTTTAAGAAACACACATAAATATTCTTTAGGCTGAGATAGTCAAGGTAAACTATAGAGGATGGTAACAGTGATGTAATTTAATGTCTAATAAATAAAAGTGAGTAAATGTTGAATTTATGTCCCTTATTATATATATAATTTTTTTGTGGGGGTTAAATTATTTATGTATTTAATTATATTAAGTAATAGAAGGTTTTGATTTAAATTTTCATGGGTCATGTATGTTGGTTTGAAGAAGTATATTTTAAGAAAGATATTTGAAAAAATATAGGATGCAAGTTTATATTTTGGCAAGATTTGATACCATCTAAGTTATTTTTTCTTTTTAATAAGAACTTATTTCTATGCATGATTAGTACATTTGATAAATTCTTGAATTTATGATCCTTTTTGTGTTCATGGATATGTTTTTTTTTTTAAATATTTGCAAGTTTCCTCACTGTATTGTAAGGCGCAGTTGTGATGGTTTATTTTATATCTTCCTGTTTCAGAATTATAATTGTGATGGATATTTTTGTTTAATAGTTTTGGCTGTGGCTGTAACTACTTTGATATTGTTTTTATTTATATATTATTTTGATATTTGTCTTTATATAATATATATATGTATATATATATATATATATATATGATTGTTACTTCTTTGCAGAAGAAGACTATCTCTTCACTTGATAGCTCTTTTTATGTTTTTCATTCAGAATTTTCTTCTTTCTATCATTTATACCTGAGATAATGCTTTATGGGCTCGTAAGTGATTCTTAAAGACAGCTTCACTTTTACAACCTCTCTTACACACATGCCAAACATACAGTTTGTCTGTGTTACCTATGTTGGAAGCCTGCCTATCCTGTACACAACTATGTGACACCTGAATTCTACGACGGACTTGCAAACTCTGTGTAACATGCAGGTCCTTCTGACAAGGCCACACTCACAAGAGTTTGTATCTGATCTTTGTGGTGTAATCTCTAAACCAGCTACCAAGAGGGTGAATTTTCCTCAAATACTGCAAATGTGTTGGTGTCCTTATAGCTCTGGGATGGATTCTATTTCTCCCTTCCTAATGGTGCTCTTTTTGTTGGAATGTTCAATTCTTTTCTCCTCAAAATTGCTGCAGCATTCCCAAATCAATCTTTCTCCAGCCAGATCTATCTCCAGCAACAGTTTCCCAGTCTTCAACATTAGTGCCAAGAGGCTTTAGGTTATGTTAAACTACATCCTTGAAACATTTTTTGGGCTTATGAACAGGTTGATTACCTTGTACCAGATTAACATAACAAAGTCTTTGGGACAATCTGTCATCCTCCATACATGTTAGATGACCTGTCTAGTACATTTGATTATGGAGAAGCATTTTCTTTGGTGGCTATGTTTTTGTGCTGAAGGGCTTTTGTGTCTGGTGTACAAGACTGCCAATTGATATCCAAGATGTGTCTCAGGCACTGCTGGTGAAAATGCTTTAAAACCTTAATGCGTCATTGATAGATGGTTCATGATTCAAAGGAATATAAAAGGATATATATATATATATATATATATAGTTTTAGGGTGTGCTATATTTATGGGATGAAGTCACTATCAGAGATAGAGTGTATGTAAACATAAATATAAAAGTGACAATTGCGCCTAGCATGAAACAGCCTGTTGCCTCTGAGTGTTGACTTCAATGTTCACTTTTATATTTATGTTTTATATATATTTATGTTATATATATATATATATATATATATATATATATATATATATATATATATATATATAAATATTTCATTAAATATGACAAGGAAAATTTAATTTTTTATTTAGTTTTCCAGTATCTTTATATTTTCCTATTTGGTGTGTCACATATAAGATCAAAGTGTTATAAAAAAAAAATCTATCTACCCATAATTTGCAAAAACCCTTAATAAAAACTCTGGTCAAAAACACTAAAATTATATATAATTCACATTACTGAAAACATCTTCCTGAAAGAGAGGCCCTGTATGTCAAACATATCTCTCTTATCAATATCACGTTATTTAACATTGGGAATGGAAAAAAATAAAATAGAAATACACTCATGTGAATTCCAGCCATTCTCAACATGTGAAAGCTTGGAATAAATGCTCCTATTCAAGACAACACAAAAATAAAATGCAACTTAAACAGTCAAAACAAGAAGAAAAACTCACAACACCAAAAGCAAATTCCTCTTGAAAATGCCTAAAGTATTTGGGACAATGAAAATTATGGACAATTTTTGTATTCCCTCACTCCCACCAATTGGAAAAATGTAAAGACTGGAAAAACTAAATAAAAAATTAATTAAATTTTCTTTGTCTGCCATATTTAACAAAAGGTGTTTAAAAGAAAGGTTGCTGCCCAACTTCTTAATCTAAGCCCACAAAGAAAACTTTTAGGTCAAATTATTTTTGGTATTGTTTTATCTTGCATATTTTTCTTTATTTTTGTATATCTGTCTGTCTGGGATATCTTGATTCCATTTCATTAAATGTAGTCAGTCTGATCAGATAAAGATGCTCATATTGATCAAAATAAATTTATTACTGACTATATATTTTTAAGGTTTTTTTCTCCTAATTATTCTTATAATTTACTCGGTATCATACATTGAGCACTCATATGGACTGAAAAGTCCTCTTTGGAATAATCCCTACCAATTACAATTTAGTATTATTTATATATATATATATATATATATATATATATATACACACACACACACTTAAACTATATCAGATTTTATTATAAGATTCAATTTTTTCACAATAAAATTGGTATGAACCAACCGATGTTGCTAAACGTTTTAGAATATACCATATATATTCATCTATAACTGATACGAATATAAGGTGTCTGCACTATTCTATGTCAGAGTGATGGGTAAGAGTTCAAATTCTTTGTGTATGTCAAGACAGCTAATAAACACATTATGTTCAGATAATGCCATTTTGTAAATGTTTTTCAAGTGTCATTTAGAGTATAGTTTTTATTTCACAACTCCATTATAGAATTATTTTTTATCATTTCATGTGTTTTCTAAAGTTTCAAATTTCTAGTATCTTTGTCTACTTTCTTTTAGCAGACAACAAGGATTTTATTTAACATACAAATTGAATGAAATACATGCCTTAAAAAACTTGGAAGCCATTTAACATCCTAGAAATAGATCCATTTTTGCAAATTTATTAAAGTTTTAGATAGTGAACTTGATACCCATATATCGTATAATAGGAAAATAAAATCTTGTGCAAAAAATAAGTTTAATATATAAAATTTAGAGAATAAATAAAATAAACAGATATTTAATTCCCAATATTATCAAATGAAAGCATAAATACAGTGTGTGAGCATTAAAAAGATTCTGTAAAATGCTTATAAAATTTGAATAAAAGAATATTTCATTATAAAACAATTACTCCATGTGGAGTGAGTAGCTATGGTTAAATGCAAAAATAAATGAGAAAACTGCCCAACAAACAGAATCAACAGTTTGTTATAAGCAATAAAAAGAAAAAGAAAAGAACAGGGCAAAAAATAATACAAAGAAAGCAAACAATATATGTAAGACAAATCAACAGTAATATAGCAAATTAGCAGTAATGAAGCAAATAGTTCACAAACTAAAAATTAGTGTTCTGACTTTAAGTTAAGACAGACTAGGACTGAGTCAATTGAAACCAAGAACCAGCCAATTTGGGGGAGGGGCAGGTGTTTTGAAGTTTTTCCTGGCAATTGAAACCAACACTTCATATATTTTGTCGTTTTATTTTTGCTAACAAAGCTGTTGAAGTTTGTGAAAAGTGGCCTTGAATAGAAACCCGACCTCAGTTTTATACATGAATATATATTGTACATATAAGAGAGTTTCAAATTATCTATCCTCATTAAAAACATTGATAATACCTTGTTTTGGGAGTGTCAGATTTTCATGTACAGTTTTATTTATGAATAAAAAGAAAAATATCATCTATAAAAACACATAATTGATTAATACAATATCCCATATATTTGAATAAATTATGATTCTGTTATTTTACATTAATACGATCTCCCTGAAATAGAATTAATATCATCAATTTTTTATTCATTGATTTCGTTAACTTTCCAACTGTTTCAATAAAGACAACTTCTTTATTTGAATATTGTTTTCCATTCTCGTATACATGTTTTAATGATGGATCACAAGTTTTTTTTTGTTTGGATTAATATCTATCTGGAGAGGCTGAGCACCATACCTTTAATTGGGTGTCTTTGAAACCTTTTTTGGCAAGGTGGGCAATAGTAATGACAAAAGTATGCAGGTGTAGGCTTTAAGAAAGCTTTATTCAACTGGGAATACAAGGTTCACGTATAGTATCCTTTTATAGTCCCAGTAAACAGAAATAGCTGTATCACAGAGGAGAGTAACAAAACAAGGGGAGACTACTCTTGATTATTTATAAGAGTCAGTTTTACAAAAGGGGAAGGAGCATTGTCCTGAATAAATGTACTTTTTAGCTTAAATCTTCTGAGTGGTATACACTTAGAAAAATATCTTGTCCAAGATCTTAGAAGAATTCTCAGTATTTACTTGATAACATTATCAACTTTAAAAGGGTCAATAAATTTATTGCCTAGAATACTAATGCAAAACACCTACTAATGCTTGCTGGACCCCAGAATGATTCAACCATCCCATTTATTAGGTTAATCTGATATAGCTCTATATTCATCACTGAAAATTACTAAGAAATCAGTTTTCAATTACTTCCTATTAAAATGGCAGCTTTTCAGATGAGTTACATTCCCTAGTTCCACCAGTTCAGATGTTCACAGCTGAAACCTGCCATGTCATGATCACAGTGGCATATCATCTACATTCCCTGGTGTTCCTTTTGGTAAGAACTCAGCTCCACTCAGACAGATTCTTCCCCAGAACTGTTACTCCGAAAAAGGGTGCTTCTCTGACAACAACAATTAAGTCCAGGGTCAATTGATATCTATCCTACATGTCCTCATTCTTACTTCCTCCTTCCTTATAACACTCTTATTCAGTAACCCTCTTCCTTGAATGAGTCTTGGGCCTTGTATTTGGTAAATTAACAATAAAACAAAACAAAAAATTCTGCAAAACTTCCACCTTGAATCTGTGGTGTTGGCCTAAAGTTGTTAGTTTGGTTGCTTTCATTCCTTTGCTTTAGGTTGGCATTAGTCATCTTTATAGAATTTGAAGAAACACCGTCTTGCATGAATTTACCATTTTGCTTAAAGCTTCTTGGTTATGACCTGTACCATTCAAAAACATTTTATTCAAGAACTTAGAGAAACAGGTTTGATTATCACAACAACCTATATATCTGAATAAATTATTTCATATGACCTCCTTGACATTCTGTATCTATAATCCTCATCAAATATACAATGATTGATTTTTAAATTTTTCTACTATTTCCACTTTTTGGAAAGCAATAAAAACTGCAGCAATCTTGAATAATTATTTTCCATTCTGATCTACGTTCCTTAATGATGGATTACAAGTTTTCTAAGGAATTAAAATTTAGAGATGGTTTTTTTTGTTTTTTTTTAAGTGTTTCACCCCAAGCAAGGCGGGAATCCATTAGGACGCAAGGGGTTACAGAAGATTTGGAGCAAGATCAGATAGGTGTGGTAGAGGAAAGGATGAGGAGAAGGATAGTGGATAGATCAAGGAAACTGGAGATGTCAATTGACATTACCTTTGAATAGTTAGGGATTATAGCTCTCAGGGAAACTGGAATAGGGAAGGGAGTTCCACAGGCGAGAGGTGCGAGATATGAAACTATTGGAGTAGAAAAGATGGCTACATTTAATAGTTTCAACAGTGAAAGGGTGAGAGTGGGATGCCAGCCTCATAGAGCGCTTGAATTCATGAAGTCTGGGAACCAATGAATGCAGCTCCTCGGAGCAATTATCATGAAAGTATTTGTCAAAATGAAAGAGAGAGGCGATGACGTGTCTGTGATAGAGTGACTGTAGACAAGATGCCAGATCAGGGCCAATTATATTGCATATCGTCCTCTGGATCTTATCTAGAACCCCGAGGCAAACAGAAGGGGCTCCAGACCATATATGGCAGCAATACGCCATGCAAGGACGAATTGTTTATTTGTAAATCTGAAGGATCGATTCCGAGGAGAAAAATTTCCTGGCACGGCACAGGGAGCCAACTTTCCTAAGCAGTCAATGTGAGACCCAGCAGCCGCAGAGAGGTGCTCTCAAGAAGTTGAGCGTCAGACATTCTAATGGGGGGTAGGGAAGGATCTCTGGTGATTAATAGAGAGCAGTTTTGTTTTTGAGGCATTAAAGTTAACCAGCCAATTCCTGAACCCAGTTCACAACCCAATTGGACGTCCTTTTTGAGTCGCACAGCCAGGTTAGTTTTGTCAGCGACACTAGATTTGTTTTTGAGGCAGGAGTAAATTGTAGTGTCATCCGTGTAGATGCCACCTTGGGAATCTATGGCGTCAGGAAGGTCGTTGATGAAGATAAGGAATAGAGTAGATATTCCATTAATTTTGTGACTGAAACTTTTCATTTTATCTTATTTTTTGACAAAGTTGAAAATAATCTTTATAGAATTTGAAGAAACATCTTCTCACTTAAAGCTTCTTGGTTGTGACCTGTACCATTCAAAAACATTTTATTCAAGAACTTAAAATAATTCTCTGCATTTATTTTGACACTTTCATTGATTTTGAACGAACCTCCTATAATATTACTACCAATAATACTAACCCAAAACAAATCTCTAGACAGTAGGCATTGTCTTCTAAGTTATGTTGACTGATCCAGCCATCATGCCTCTTCGATGAAGCTATCAATTCATCACTAAAAATTACTATTTAGAAATCAGTTCTTATCTACTTCTTCACTATACTTAGACATTTCTCTTTGTAACGTTTATTGAAAGGTAATTTGCTCGATTTCTTTTATTCTTTTAGCCAATATTCTTAATATTATTATTCTTTTTTGTTTTTGTTGACATTTGCAACACCAACTTGAAATATTTTCTTGTTGGTCAATTCCTTTTCCTTGCTTATTATGACTTCAATATTTCTCAAATCTTTTTCTGACAATTTTAAAAACAGTTTTTGTTTTCTCTTCTTCCTATCTTTACAATGTTTCATGTTTGCTTTGGTTTCATGCTCGTCTCTCTCTCTCTCTCTCTCTCTTTAACATTTCACAATTTCCAGTATTGTGTTCTTATCTTTCAATAACTCCTTGTTTCTCTTTTAAGGTTAGATCTTTCTAACAATACATGGCAATCTTTATCTATCTGAAATTAACTCTCAATAACTATACTGTATTTATAAATAACTATCAGTATATTGATAAATATGGATAACTATACTATTAAATATATTTATTAACAATATGAGTAACAATCCTCCAAGTTGTATGATAAAATCTCACACCAACAAATATGTTGTTGCAAATATTTCTAATAGAAACATTATATGTTGAATTTCTCATGGAATATTTAGAAGTATATGCTAAAAAATTTTGCAGCACAATTAATACTAATTTTATAGTGAAAACATTGACATCAATTTATTATTTTATAACAATAGAAAATTGGAACCCCAATTTATGTCCAGTAGAAACATATACTAATAGTTAATATAAATATATCTTGAAATATTTTCCAACATTGGTTGATTAATTTTATAGTGCAAACATTGACTTGCATCATAAATTTGATTGATTAGTAGGACTTGTATCAGTAAAAAATTTTTACAGGTTATTTTAAGCCAGAAAATATTTTAAGACAGGACTTTTTTTTTAGCTAATAAGAATTTTTATTGATACACATCCTGCTAATTAACCCATGGCTGGATGGAGAAGAGATGGATTCAGTCTTTTCCTAAGAGTCTTTGCACATTAGTGAATATAACGACTGTAATAATAATAATAGGTTCCTGGTGTCCCACAAAACATTCAACCTTTTCCGCACAGGGATGAAAGTTTTGTGGGGCATCAGGAACCTCTTCTTGCCACTGTCAAACGGAGAAAAATGGCAAGGTTTGGACACATTACAAGACACGACAGCCTGTGCAAAAACCATCATGCAAGGCACTGTTGAAGGTGGACATAGGAGAGAACACTAACACAAAAACTGGTTGTCCAATGACAAACAATGGACAAGTATGACTGTACTAGAATTACTGATGGCTGCCGTTGATAGGCCATTGTGGAAAAGAGTTAGGGTGGCTTCTGCATTCAGATCTGCCCTATGATTACAAAAGTCAAGTGGATGTTGATGATGAACACGGCAATTTACAATTTACAATTCAAACCCATTATCCATTACACCACCAACACATCCAGATTTACAACACCTGGTATTCCCAAGAAGTCACCCATCTAGGTACTGACTAAGCTTGACATTGCTTAATTTTGGTGATCATGCGAGAACTGGTGTCTCAATGTGGTATTGCAGTTTAAAATCTAACACTGTTCAGTAAGTTCTAGGGTGGAGCAATTTGCTACTTAATAACATATAAAACTGGACCCCCACTTTATGTCCAGTATGAAACATTAATATTTACTGTAAATATATCTTGAAATATTTTCCCTTTATTGGTTGGTTAATACCAATTTTATTGTGAAAACATTGACTTGCTTCATAAAATCTTACATTGGATAGTAATTCTAGCAGGGGGGTCAGTTTATTACACTCAAAAAATTATTTTTCGTATTTACTTTCCTAAAACTGTAAAAAGAAGAAAGTGATGTAATCTTTTAATGTACAGATAATTTTATTATAAACCTGTTAATTCACATTGTTATGGTACCTATTCTATTGTAATGGACTCTCCCACAGATAATAAGTAGCAGTGGCAAGTTCGGCTCAGTGGTGTTGAGCGAGTCAGACATTGAAGTACCAACCATCACAACTAGATTTGCTGCGTCATTAACTATTATTTCCAAGTTCCTAACGTAATGTATGTCGAACCTAATTTAGGATGACTTATTAAAATACAAGCTTCCACTGTGAAAACTACTCTACAACATTTTGGTGAACGAGGATTTGAAACTCACGCGGGAAAAGACAAACTTTTCGTACACCTAACTACAACATTTTGGTGAACCAGGACTCGAAACTCACACGGAGGAAAGAAAAAAAAAACTTTTCGCACACCTAACTACAACATTGACGACGAAGGATTCGTTTCTCAGACGGAGAAAGAAAAAAATAATATTTTCATACGTCTAAACAACACCTCGGTGATAACGAATTCGTGTTTCATACAGAAAAAAAAATTGCGTTCACTCTACAACACTTGTCAACGTGGATTCGTAACTCATACAGACGTAAAAAAAAAATTCACCTGCCATAATAAACGTGGCATATGTAGGATTGCGTTTCATACAGTGAAAAAAAAAAGAAAAAAAAAAAATCGCTCACGTTATTTAGTGACGAAATTCGTGTTTCATACGGAGGAAAAAGAAAGAAAAAAATTTGCTCGTCAAATTTTCGGCGACAACTCGGATTCACATAAAAAAAAAAAAAAACTTGGCAAAGTTTTTATTCGAAAGACAAAACATCAACTTAGTGACGGAAAAATCAGTCGTATTCTCAACTGAGAAAAGAATTTTATTTTTTCGCAATAAGACAGTTGCTCAAATAGGTCACGAATTACAAATTCGTTTCGGACCCCCCTCTACAATATTTAAGCATTGTGTAAACTTTTGGTGAAGATGGAGGAATTCAAAAATATATTCCAGGAATTTTTTAAGTTCCAGACGGAACAACAAAAGACAATATTGGACCAGCAGAAAACATTCCAAATACAACTTCAGAAGGAAACCTTTAATAGACAAATGCAGTTTCAACAAGAAATGGAACAGATGCATAAGGAGTTTCAAAACAAAATTCTGGAAATAACTGAGAAGACGAAAGAGAAAAATCTATGAAATGATTCTTTCCCAGAAAATACAATATGGAATTCGATTGAAATATTCACGTACAGTCCAGACAAAGAAATAACTTTTGAAGAGTATTTTAAAAAATATACGGACATATATAATGAGGACTGCCACACGTGGTCTGAAGGAAAGAAGGTTAGACTTCTTTTAAGCAAGTTAGGAACTGCTGATCATAACAAATTGGTAAACTACATTTTACCGAAAAAAACTAGCGAGTTGACTTTTACCAAGCGGTAAATATATTAAGTGAATTATTTAGTAAAAAGACATCTTTGTTTCACAAGAGGTGGAAATGTTTGAATCTGATGAAAGAGGATGAACAAGACTTCATAACGTATGCAGCTAATGTGAACAAGCATTGTGAAGAATTCAAACTAGCAGAATTAAGCGCTGACAATTTTAAGTGCTTAGTATTTGTTCAAGGCCTAGTTTCAGAAAGAGACGCAGAATTGAGGAAATTGGTACTTTCAAAATTGGAAAACGAACCGAGGATTTCGGTACAGAGTTTGGCAGAAGACTGCACAAGATATGTTAGCATAAAGAAAGACTCGAAAAAGATAGAACAGTCTGACATTTCGCATGTAAGGAAAATATGCTACAAAAAAGAAAGTCAGTCTACCAAAAAGAATTCTAAAATTGCAGATTATCAAACAAAAAGTGAAATACCAGGAAAAAATAAACAAAAACTCCCGAAGCCATGTTTTGCTTGCGGCGAACTTCACTGGTACAGATATTGCAATTTTAGGAATAAAAAATGTTTCAACTGTGAAAGAGTGGGGCATAAAAGCTCGCACTGCAGGTCAAAAAATAAAAACAATAAAATAAGAAAATTAAAGTCCAATGAAGTGAACGACGGAATAACTAGAAAATTTGTTACTGTCGAAATAAGTAATAAAAAAATAAAAATGCAACTCGACACTGGTTCCGACCTATCTATCATAAATTTGAATACATGGAAGAAGTTGGGGAATCCAACTTTAATGAAGACAAATAAAATCGCGAGGTCCGTGACAGGAGAAAAAATATAATTTATTGGGGAATTTGTTACAAACATCACGTTAAATAAAAAAACGTGAAAAGCTAAACTATTTGTCATGAAAAATACCACGAACTTACTTGGTACGGATTGGATAACAGAATTTGAATTATGGGATTTACCAATAAATTCTTTCTGTTACAAGGTTGAAAATGTAAACTGCGAAGCCAAAAAATTACTACAAAAACTAAAGTGAACTTTTTCTACTGTTTTTTCTCCAGGTTTGGGAATGTGTACCAAGATTGAAGCAAAATTACACCCAAAACAAAATGCTCAGATGGTATTCAAAAAGAAAAGGAATGTGCTGTTCGCTTCAATTGAACAGATAGATAAAGAATTGGACAGATTAGAGAAAACTGGTTTATTTAAAAAAAAATGGAATGGCTAACTCCGATAATATGCGTGAAAAACAAGCTTCAGAAAGTAAAAATGAAGCCAACACCGAAAAAAAAAACTGAGGAACAAGTTTCGCGCAGCCAAGGACATGCAGTATTATTAAATGATTTAAGTCAACAAGAACCTACAGAAACTGTGAGTCCATCTTTAAGAAGTTCAAAGCGGAAGGTTGTTTCTAGTAACACTTTGGAGATATATATATATAAAAAAAAAAATAAAAAAGAGGATTGGCTATAAGACGTACTTGGTGCAAGGGGAAAAACTCACATGCAGTAAACAGATCAGACGACGTTTTTCAGACGTGGTTGACAGCGGTCCCTTGAAAAAAAAAAAAAAAAACGCCGATGGAGATGATTTTCAATAAGCTTGATCTAACAACCCCTGCAAATAATTTTACCTAAGGTACGCCGATCCAGAAGAAAAAAAAAAGAAAGGCAACTGATCATTTAAAAATGGACCCAAAACGTAGGAGATACGCTACGATGTTGCTAAAAAAATAAAAAACTTTTTACTCCGTTGGAGTAAAGTTTTTTTATTTTTTTGTTATGGTACCTATTCTATTGCAATGGACTCTCCCACAGATAATAAGTAGCAGTGGCAAGTTCGGCTTAGTGGTGTTTGAGTGAGTCAGACATTGAAGTACCAACCATCACAACTAGATTTGCTGCGTCATTAACTATTATTTCCAAGTTCCTAAGGTTTTGTACGTCGAACCTAATTTAGGACGACTTATTAAAATACAAGTCTCCACTGTGAAAACTACTCTACAACACACATAATACAAGAATTATAGTTCCAAAACATGAAGAGTAAGTTAATGACTAGATGCTTATTTCTGAGTACGCTTGTCTGCTAGTTAATCCCTGTTGCAGACACTTGCTCAGACACATTTGTGTTTCTTAAAACTCAGGGAATTCACGTTTGTTTCAGCAATAATTTTGGCCTAATCTTGGTGTCTTGGCTACAGTCACATTCCTACTGCCCTAAGGTTGCTTCCATTTACCTTTTCTACGGATGCTTTCATGGTAATTGTTTGGATGAGCTCTTTGCTATAATGCCTAAACTCTTCAAATTTAAGTTCAGCATAAGAATGGTGACAAGTTTTCACCAATTTACAGTCAAGCTGGCTAGATGTAACCATAAATTCTATGCTAACAGTTGCTTTTCTCGCAGTTTTCACATGTGGAACTCCCTTTGGTTTGTAAAAATTTAAATGCAATCACTATCTGCTGTTCTCCTGATTACTCTTCCTCTGTTCTCACTCCTTAGCAATGTTCCTGTTTCTAAAATCTTTCACACCCAGTAACCCCTTGCGTCTTTGTGGTTTTACTGCCTTGCTTGGGGTGAAGTTGATTAAAACAGAAAAAAACTATGATGAACACTTTCTGGGAGAAATCTGGTGTGATCAGCAGTTGCCCAAACCCTCAGTCACAATGACTTTTGAGTTTGTACTAGCCTCTCCATTTATAGTTTCAGAATAGTTTTGTCTACCTAATTTCACTTACAAGGTGTCGTTTTTAGGTACTTCCCAATGGTGCCGCATCCTGAAATCATCACCCCCCCTCCCGGTTGAATATTATCAAGAAACTACCTCCCTGACAAATTGGGCATGATAGGATTTGAACCTGGTTTACATGGTTGGAATGCAAATGTTCTAATGACTCTGCTATATGTTCATCATAACCAGAAATTATCAGATAATTGAATCAACTTGCTTTCCTATTTCAGATCTAAAATTTCTCAAAATATAACTTATAACAAAATAACAAGCAAAAATTTAACTTTTGTAATTCAGTTCATTCACTAATTTGATAGATGTTAAAACTTATAACAGGATAAAAGTCTCTCCAGCCTTCACCTATAATAATGTCATACTTCTTTTTAAATAATAATTTCTCTTCTGCACAATTTATTCTCACTAAGAAACAATATTTCAATACCAATCAGCTTTCTGTTTACATGCTTTATAATAATTGTAACTCTTCAATAAGACATTTCGTAAATAAAACCTTGCATGACTGATAATAGAAAATATCAAGTTGTTATTTCTGTCCAATTTTCTGTTATGAAGAGTTATTACTATTTACATTTTTTACATTTAAAGGAATGTCCTCATCTTTGTTGTTATGTGGGAGCGATTAACAAAGAAAGAAGGAAAGATAGTGGATTAAGCCAATCATCATAGAAAGGCTTCAGTAGCTGTAGTAAGAAAAGCAGCAGCAGCAGCAGCAAAAAGGGGTCGGTGGGGGGTGCAAGCATGACAGCAGAGGCAATAGGCAAGCAGTAGGAGGATCAGCTTAAAAAAGTCCAAGTTTTAACTTCAGAATTGTTCCTTGGGGCAATAGCCTAGTGGATCTCAGTGTCTTGTAAATTTGGTTGTATAGTAATTGTGAGTTCAATCCCTGCACCAGGTAGAACAGGGTGAGCAATAACTGAACAAAGAGAACAAGAAGTGATATTCCTAGACATGATCAGTGGAACAAGAACAGTTATCCCTACATAAATTAAATTCCCTGAAGTTTACCCAGATTTACATTATGATAATAACACTTAATTATATTTATATGAACGTAATTAATATAAATAAATAATTATGCTATCAGTGTCAATTTATTGTTTCTAATCATAATTCTTACATCAATAGAATTAGTTGAAAACAAGTGAATAGAATGTGTCTTGTCCTGAAATGATCCATGCACTGAATATTAACAAAACTGTAGGGCAATGACACCTTTGTAATCTCATACAATTATCCCAATATCCCTTCCATTTTTCAGAACAGTTTACAAAATCTTTTTTTTTATGGACTACCATCAACTGCAATGATCTTTTTCAGTCTGAAATAACCATCAGCTATTTCATCTTGGAATCACCAGAAGATGAAGGTGGAGTGAAATCTAGACTGGAAGAGGGAACTGACATTATTTGATGTGATGTTTTGCCAGAAAACAATACATAAAACATGAAAAAATAGTAATTGAGATATTAAAAGAAATTGGATATTTTCTAGACAATCTATCATTAATTGCCAGTTTTCTTTGATTGCTACATAGAAGGGTTTCCACAATGTGTGAATCATTTTCAGTTGATTCTCAGGCAAGTTTGAAGAAAGAGAAGAGAAGAGATGGAGTTGATCAGCTTCACAGCAAGGCAGCATCAGAGCAGGGAATAAGAACATTAGGTTTAAAGTTCCAAGTTTTAACATCAGAGTATTTTTCCAATAGGACAAGAGCCTAGAGAATTAAAGCATTGGTTTTATAGTAATTGTGAGTTCATTCTCTGGACTGGCTGGTACAGACTCTTACTCTTTGGAAAACAGTTAACAATAATGGAATAATACAAGAAAAGGGCTTCACTCATTGAAATCATCTCTGAAAACTTCCTTTTATCACTTGAATAGCTGTTGCAAATGAAATCATAGATAATTTCATCTCATAGAACAAAATACCAACAGAAACCAAAGAGCCAGGGTTGTTTCATGACAGAATATACTGCAGTCATAACCTACCATAACTAATGCTACCATCTCTACCAAAGAGAAGAGTGCAGTGGCACTCTTACTGCATTCTATAATGCCTGCAATCATTGCAAGAAAGTTCGTTTAAAAGTGTGTATGTGGCCTTGTGGGTGATGAATTTCCATCCTAAAACCCCTCTCCCACAGATGAAACATAACAAGCTTCTTGCTACTCTATCAATATTTCCATAGCAAGTGTTTTGACGAGCTACATTTCTTGTTTCCTCCACCAGTCCCAACCTATGCAATTGGGACCCCCCCCCATCCCTTGTACACAAGGATGAATATTCCAGTAGTTCCACACACACACACTGCTTCTTTCTAAGAACTGCTGCTTTGTGTAATGTACTTATAGCAAGATGTTTTCCTGATTTCTGATTTTCACTACAATTTTAACCTCTTCAAGTCTAGGTTCATCTGTTATCTATCCTACATATCCTCATAATCTGCACTTACTTTCTCTTTGTATGTCCATGCAATAATCTCCTTCAACAACCCTATACCTTGAGTGGCCCTTTAGCAACATGGCAATTCACAGGTAA
This sequence comes from Acanthosepion lycidas, assembly GCA_963932145.1. NCBI lineage: Eukaryota > Metazoa > Mollusca > Cephalopoda > Sepiida > Sepiidae > Acanthosepion > Acanthosepion lycidas. Next base: position 7,688,010 of record OZ010594.1, on the reverse strand, counting down.
TAAAACAAAGAACTTGTGGAGAGCCTTGATCACCCACATTCATAGCAATTACAGTCCTAACCTCTTCATGTCTAAGGTTCACTGTTATCTTTCCTACATAGCCTCATGAACTGCATGCCTTGCATATTTTGCTCATACTTATCGTACAGTAATGCTAGACCTTGAGTGACTCCTGGACTTTTTTATTGCATGAAGACTAGTATAAAAAAAAGAATAATTTTTACATATTCTCTGTGGATGTGACTGCCACACAGTACAAAAGCTCACTTTTGAATAACTCCAGGGGAGAGTGTCTGTTCCTGTATGTGCGATTAGGTCACACATACAGGAACAGACACTCAGTGGTTGCATAGTTTTTTAAAGCTGTACAACCAGTTCTTGAGATACAGAACATGGCTGGATAGTTTCCAGACAGACTACATAAGTTTTGTTTATTTTTAATGAACTAAATTCAATTCAAGTTCTTATTTTTTCAATTTCTTTTTGTATCAAAATAAAAGCATTAAGTTTGCATCTCTTATAATATGGTGCCGATACACTGGCTTGACGTCAAGAGCATTTTCTGAATGAAATGCTGTAAGTTTTGAAGAAATAAAAGCTTCTAAATGCCACAAATCATGAAGTAAATGTAAAGACCTGCAAACAAAAGGTATATTTAATATTTTTGGTTTTTAGTTCTGCCTCTTTGCTTTGCAGTTGCTGGCATTGTCCTCTTTGACAGCATTCGTGAATAGAAGTTCTTGGCTTTCTGCAGAGGAAGAAGAACATAAAATGGACCATGTCACCTGAACATGAGAGGCTTGCTTAGAACTAACGGCAAATTCATGTTCCACAGGACAGGTTTTGTTTTTATGAATATCATGCTCAATATTAAGTTTCACTTACATTCGTTCATAAAGCAAGGGGTAAGCCTTGCACTTAACAGGTTGTTGTTATTAAACCTTTTTGCTTTTTTTGTTGCTGTAATTTTCATCTTAGATAATAATTTTTTCTCTCAATCAATTCTTTGCATGTCACAATTACCAGTCTCACTCTTCTTTTCCCTTGCCTCTCTCACTCTTCCTCTCCTTGCCTCTCTCACTCTTCCTCCCCTTGCCACTCTCACTCTTCCTCCCCTTGCCACTCTCACTCTTCCTCCCCTTGCCACTCTCTCAGTAAGTTTTGATTTTTGCTCCCCTCCCACCTCTACATAGTAACTTGATATTTCCTTTACTTTCAGTGTTTTTTTCTCCTCTGTTATTTCTTTGCCTTCTGAATTACTCTCATCTTCTTTTCTTCTTTCAATTATTGCCACTTTTTTCACTGCTGTTCTTTTCCTGATCAAAATAATTTTATTGTAAACCTGTTAATGCACATGACACAAGAATAATAGCTCTAAAACATGAACAGTAAATGACTGGCTGCTCATTTACAAGTATGTTTGACTGTTAGCTAATCCCTGTTGCAGACTTTTGTTCAGACACATTTGTGTTTCTTAACATTCATAGAGCAAACCTGTGCTTTATAGCATAACTATGCTGAATAGACCTTAGTTCCACATTCTGGTGAGGAAGCATGGTGGATTAATGGATAGCGGCTTGGATTGAGAAATTGGAGAGCTGAGTTCAAATTCCACTCGAATCCATTGCATTCACTTATGTGCTAATACCCTTGGGAAAGGTGTGAATCCTCTACTTCTCCGTTCAGCTATGGGTAAGTAGCAGGACAGACTGGGTTCTATAGCCTTGCATGGCAACTGGTTTAGGAGAAGGACAACTCTGAATTCAAACCTGGAGTGGAGCCCCTAAGGTGGATGGATGGCACTTTATGCTACCTTCTGGCAACTCCTGCAGACGCACTGGTACCAAACTGTATTGGTTTATCCTCTCATTTGGATTCTGTTAGCAAGGCCCAGAGGGGGAACTAGGCATCTGGGCAGCCCTAGTTCTCCATATATCCTGCCCAAGCTCGTAGTGCTACTCCATCGTCTCTCGAGACGAATGGAGGCTGCTGACGACAACACTTTCTGGTAGATAATGCATCATCTGGTATGATCAGCAGTTGCCCAAACCCTCAGTCACAATGACTTTTGAGTTTGTACTAGCCACTCCATTTATAGTTTCAGAATAGTTTTGTCTACCTAATTTCACTTACAAGGTGTCGTTTTTAGGTACTTCCCAATGGTGCCGCATACTGAAATCATCACCCCCCAGATTGAATATTATCAGGAAACTACCTCCCTGACAAATTAAGCATGGTGGGATTTGAACTTGGGTTATGTGGTTGGAATGCAAATGTTCTAACGAAAAATAATAACATTTTTGAATTCCTATTTTTCTCTCCCCCACCCTTTCATTATTCTAACATTTCCTCCCATAATCACCTTCACCCCTACTCCTATGTTCTTCTACTTCTGGTATTAACAAGATTATATTTTTCCATTGCCGCTTTCTAAAATTTTCTTTCCTTCTCCTATATTGGTCTGTTGACATCTAAAACTGGACATATTTATTATATCTCAATATTAGTACTTCTCTTTTCTCATCTGACGACCTTATCTTTCTCACTTTCTTGCTGCAACTTGCCATAACTTCCTCCTTTACCTCTCCTCTCTCTATGTATATACTTCTCTCCTCTCTCTTTATATATACTTCTCTCCTCTCTCTTTATATATACTACTCTCCTCTCTCTTTATATATACTTCTCTCCTCTCTCTTTATATATACTTCTCTCCTCTGTAAATTTCCTTTCCACATGTATTGCCTTTTTCTTTTCTTTTTTGGAATTTAATCTTTCTGTATTTACTTTTAGCTTTCTTCTCCTTTATTTCATCACTTCCTCCTTTTCTCTCCTCATTTCCCTCATATTCTTTCTCTCTCTATATATAATTCTCCTTACTCTCTCTTTTTGTTTACTGCTTCTATTTCCTTTCTATTTTAGCTCCCCCCCCCATACAACTATAAACATATCTGTAAAGAGAAAGGCAGTGTGGGCATGAATATAAATTCCTCTATTATATACAGTTTGACTCTCATACTAGTTGAAAGTTATAAAATATTGAAGCACCATTATTTACACTATTTACATTATTTACATACAGACTATTGTACTCGTTTTTGTTGTTTTTATCACAACGTTTCAACCATTGTGCCATCTGGTCTTCATCATGTGTATGTTGATCCAGGTAACCTTGGAACATGAACAGTCAACCCCTGTAGATTAAATAAAGTTTTCAGTTTGAAATTCCTTGTCAGCTATCTGGATCAATATATACCTGATGAATGCAGGAGGACATAACAGCTGAAATGTTGTGATAACAACAATTGAAGATGAGGATGATAATCTGATTTTAAATCATGTAAATATTGATAACTTCTCATACCAGAAATTCAGGCGGAAATTGTAGCACCAGATACCAGCCCATATCAGTTGTCACCAGATTTTCCTTTCACTATTATGAATCTTGGTTTTTTTATTCTTTTTTTGATACCATCTTCCTTCAGAAATGTGGACAGTCCTTTGACTTATCATGGCTTCTTGGGAGAGTTAGGGAAGATGTTCCCATTGCCTTTTGTACAGCTTTCAGTTTATATTAGCCCTTCTCTTAGAATAGCTGCCACTCAAAGCTAGATAGGCCAGTCTACCTTACTATTTAACCCATAGTTTGGTTCACCTATTCCATTTTTTCAGTATTGACAAACATCATCTGTCTATATATCTTGATTTTTTTGTATTGACTTTAAAAAGTAGAAAAATACATTATGATGACCAAATTAGAATTTGTATCTTGTTATACCAACTTAGTGTTTCAAGCAGAAAAATAAAATTAAAAAAAAACAAATTAATGCCTTGATTTTTTTGTGGCAAAGGTAAAAAAAAAAGAAAAAAAAAACAAGTCTACAACTTTATTTTACCTGTTTTAGATAAAAAAAAAAAAAAACCCACAAAAAGAGATTTTATGAGACATTATAAAACAACAAATTTACCAAGGTAAGTCATTCCTGCATTTTTATATACAAATAAGGCATATAAAATTTGCTTGGAAAATGACTGGTTTCGGGAAGATGCCAGATAACCCTGGTTGTATTAATGGATTTCATGGCTGTTGCTATTTGCATCAATCAAGTGAGATATCAAAATGTTTTCAGAAATCAAAGAATTATATAAAAAGAATGAAATCAAGCCAGAATGTCAAAAACTTTCATATTTATTAAACAACAAATGTAAAAGTTGTTTCAAGACTGTCTCATTTATGAAATATGTATATTTAAATAACATGAGAATCGTTCATCTGAGTTGTTTTCTTTCAAAGATTTTGTTTGATTTATCTATCAGATCAGTAAAATCCATGGTAAAGCTAATGGTAATATTATCTGTTTCCATATAAGGAAGGATTCACCTTCATTGATCAAACAGCCAGTGCTTCTTGAATTAAACTTTTCTTCACTCTCTGGCCATTGGATTAAGATCAAAGTGTAGTATCTGTTCTCTTAATCTCTAATGGTAATATAAGCCATTTCTTTATATGGAAGCATTCACCATGCATTGATCAAACAGCCCATGCTGTTTTTGGTTGACATTTATAAAATCTTTCTCTTAAAACAATTTTTATAAGGAAACACTCAGCATTCTCTGACCTGTCTAGGATCAAAGTGTGGTATCTGTTCTCATCATCGCTAATGGTAATATTAGCTGTTTCTTTATAAGGAAACATTCACCATTCATTGATGAAAAGCCAGTGCAACTCAAATTATTCTGCCTGTTCATCAGGCTAGAATCAAAGTGTAGTATCTGTTATCCTAATTTCTAATGGTAATATTAGCTTTTTTCTTATATGGAAACATTTGGCTACTTTTAGTTGAAGTTTATAAAATCTTTCTCTTAAAACAATTTTTCATGAAAATAGATTTCTCATCTCCATTTCTCATTGTTATTGCTCTTTCCAATATTGATAGAGATTTCTTTCTTAACCTTTTATTCCTCAAATGATTTCTCTTATTTGGTTTAGTTCCTTTCTTTGTGATGCACCAGCCGACAAAATTCAAAGAAGGATAGTCCTTGCTAAGACCTACATTTGCTGAAAACCATTTCTAACCTTTGATCTGAGAAAGCAGTTGTATACAGTTAATATTTAGTTAAGCTTAGATATTCTTTATTCTATTTGCTTGGCGTTCAATCATTGTTGATAAAATGGCCTGGAAATATACAATATTTTTAAATGCTTGTGTTTCTTTTTATTTATTTTTTTTCTGTTATTCTTTGCTATTTGACTAATTGTTTTCTTTCATGTTCTGTGTCACTCCTGTTCTTTGTAGCTATATATAATGTTTGTCCCCTATCTTTACCAGTCTCTGTTCTACCATTCATTTATACAAGCTCATTAGGTAGGTTGATCATGGCTCTCCATAACTTCCTATTCCTTTTAGCTCTTAGTATTATTTGTCTCCTTTCTATCTTTACCAGTCTCTGTTCTTACAAGCTCATTAGATAGGTTGATCATGACCCTCCACAACTTCCTATCTCTTGTCGCTCTAAGTACTATTTGTGCCATTACTATCTTTGTTCTACCATCCACTTACACAAACTTGTTAGGAAGGTTATTCACTGTTTCCCTCTTCCCTTTTGCTGTTAGTCTGTCCTATGAGTGTTTAATTTTCTAAGTCCTCTTTCCTCATTATATATCTCAGAAATTTCAACTCTCTCTTCCTGATCCTAAGTCTTAGTGTCTTTGTTGTTTCTATTTTCCTTGAAGCTTGATGGAAATCTCAGCATCCTTCTGTAGAACCACATTTCTGTTGTCTCCAGTTTTCGCTTAATCTCTGAGGAAATTGTTCAACATTCAATGCTATATAGAAGAATTACTATTACTTAGCCATTCAGCACTATTTTCTTTGTTTGTAATGAAATTTTCTTGTTACTTATTACTTTGCTTTGATTTTGGAAGGCACCTTTTTGCTATTTCAATGCACCTATGTATTTCTCTGTTACATATTTCTGTTGTCTTTTAAAACATTTCCTAGATAGTTAAATTTTTGTAGTTTGAGGAGGATTAATATTACATATCAATTAAGCATTCTTTTCTTTATTTCTAATGAAATTTGGTTTTCAGGTACATCAACTTCTACTTTACTCGTGCTGGAACAAGATGAGAATAAACTGTTTTAAATCTCACATTTTTTATTTTTATTTTGGTGATGCTTTGAAATTCAGTGGGGTATCTCAAACTTTTGGCCTACAGTATATATGTAAGACAGACACATACAGATACTTACATAATTGTAGATACTCCATCAATATTCTAAAGTGAAACACTGACCTTATTTCATTAATTATTTAAACTAATATCCTTATCTTTTGATCAATGTCTTATTTAGCTTTCTTCAAGTACATGCTATTTTTAAAAATTGACAAAACAGCAACGATGATGATATCAGTCCCATTCATAGATTGCTTAAAACATGTCAATCTCTACTTGATTCAGTCATAATGTCTGCAGGTGTTAGATCTGGTGCAATAAATGTTTTGGACAACTGGATGCAGAATTCTAGTGCATTAACTGGAATATATAAAACTTTGTCAGAAACAGTTTACAGTAATAAAGAACTTCCAGAAAAATCTCAATAGGTGGTTTTGTTAATGTGGGATGCATGCACGTCTACAAGTGGATCATCAGGCATTTTGCAGAGGAGGAGACTGAAAAGACTGTACCAAAGAAATTTTGTTTCTGTTTTAGTACTTATGCATGGAACTTTTTTTTTTCTCTTCATGTCTTGAATTAAGAAATAATGATTTTTTTTTCTCTTCTCAGTTTAAAAAAACAACCTCAGGACTTAAAATGCATTTCAGCAACCAATGTTTATTCAAAAATACTTTAATGAAGATTTTCAAATTTCACACCTGATCAATTTGTATATTTTATCATTAACATTTTAAATATTGTGACAATTTTGACTTTCTTAAATATCATTTTTTTTAACTTTCAAATCAAGGGCTGGAATAAAGAGTTAGAAATCTGAAAGTGTGCTGGAAAGACCTCGCTATCTGGAAGGTGTACTGGAAAGATCTCGCTATCTGGAAGGTGTACTGGAAAGATCTCGCTATCTGGAAGGTGTGCTGGAAAGATCTCGCTATCTGGAAGGCTGCTGGGAAAATCTCGCTATTTGGAAGGGATGCAGAAATATATTTAAATTCAAAGACACACAGGAAAGAATTTGAAATCTGGAAGTGGTTTGAATCTTGAAAACACTGAAGAACTACTGACTTTGAATCAAAGACTGAAGTGCATTAAAAGTGTCTTTCTTTTTCAAAATGGATTAAGTCAATTTGAGAAATTAGCCCCTTTGCAACAGTTTGGTTGTCATTTGCATTTTCAAAATGGGATAGTTCAATGAAATCTCTGAAGGCATTTCTTCTCACTCTTTTGATATAGCATGAGTCACTGTATATAATTATTTTAGTTTCTGTAGAATTTATAATAAACTCAATCTTCAGTTCCAAGTCAATTACATTTTACTGTTTTAGTTCAGAAGAAAAATGTTTCTACTATTTCAAAAGAAAGGGAACCTAATTGTCTTTTAACTTCAAGCTTCAAAAACTATTAAAAAGTAATTTGAAAAGGATTTCTAGTTCTTTTTTTTATTTCAGTAATTTTTGTTTGTTTTTGTTTAGTTCTACTGAGATTCAATTAAATGATTTGGTGAAAATGATGCCATCAAAGTAATTTTGATCTGGTTGTAGCTGCTGCCAAATATGAAGACTTAGAGAAGACAAGAAAACTTTGAAGCATATGCTTCTTGAGCCACAAGCAATTGACTTTGTAATAATTGCTTTAGGACATCAATAATTCTCAAGTTAGATAGGGTTCCTGCTGAAGTCTGGCAAGTAACCAAGTGAAACTACTTAGTGTTACCTTTATGTGTTAGATCATTCTGACAGATACTGACCTGAACAACCATCTGGGATTATTTACTTGAAAGAATAATTGCAAGTGGTTATCATGTCCAAGGCTTTTTTTTTTCTCTTGCTTATCTCTGGGAGTACAGGGAATAGCAGCTGCAACTTGAATGACCAAATTGTCCAGGTTTATTGACTACAAACATTTTACATAAAAGAAGCCGTAGTTATCTCCCCTTGTTAAATGATTGCCAATAGTGACTTTTGCTGTTCCTCATGCAAAGACCATCATGTTTGTCAGCAAAAGAAACAATCCAAGGTACGAGCTATGAATTGGAGATGTCAAAATCAAACAAGTACAGAAGTTTAACTATTTGAGAAGTGTTTGAACAGAGGATAGAAAATATGATACTGAAATTGGAAAGTGAATTGAAATAGCAAAAGATGCCTTCCAAAAACTAAGCAGAGTAAAATGAAACAAGAAAATTTCATTAGAAACAAATAAAGGAATGTTGAACTGATATGCAATATCAATTCAATGTATAATAGTGAATGCTAGACAATCTCCTGACAGATGAAGAAGAAACTTGAGGCAATGGTTCTAGAGAAAGATGCAGAGAATACCATGGATTATATAAGCAACAAGGAAGTATTAAGGAAAATGGGTACAAAAAAGATACTTTTATCCTCAAATGGCCCAGAGGATAATCCAGAAAGTGAATTGACCCAAAGAGGTATGACTTCAATACCTGACCACAGTAGAGGGAACAAAAACTTGGAGAGCATAAGCATTTTTACATGTAAATAGAGCATACCATAAAATACCATATATATATATATGTGATAATCTTTAACTCAAGTATCGTAATTTATTACTAAAAAAGGATACAAAAGTATCACAGCAAATAAATTATAATCTGGGATAGTTTTCACCTGACTCATCTTCACAAATATGTAATCAATAAAACAAAATTCCTGAAAAGAAAATTTTTTTTTTTTGCAAGAACTGATTTTAAAATAACACCAACAGTGGTGCGAGGAAAAAATCAGTTAGGCCTAGAAGATGAGTCAGGCAAAAGTTACATCAGATTATAATTTTATTCTTTGTGAGACTTTTGTATCCTTTTTTAGTAACAGATTATGACCCCTGTTTCAAAGATTATCCTATCTTTGGGTGGCTCCCAAAACTTGTTTATATACACTGCGTGCCAAATTATTATCGAGATAACTTTTTTTCTAATATTTCAAAAACCATCCAATCAATTCACACGAAATTTTCACACAATATTAGCAACACTGAGCTGCGCAATTGCTGAAAATTTCTGCGCAATGTAAACAAACTGGCGCTATATTTGTTATCAGCACGGTGATTTGAGCGTGCCAAATAATCAATGTGTATTTCTTATATGTGTTTGCGTAAGTATCCATAAAAAAGGCTCTGTATGGATGCATGTGTGTGTGTGTGTGTATATATATATATATATATATATATATATATATATATATATATATATATATATATATATTCAAATTTATGACATATGCATGTTATAAAATCACTACAAAATTTGCAATCTTGTTTTGACACTTCTGGTGTCTTGTCAAATGATGATGATGAATGAAAAATAAGAGGTTTAAGAGTTCAAAAGCCAATCAAACCCGCTCAGTAGGGGAAAATTTTACATGACCTATCATGACTAATATATATATATTATAGTATATGGTAACTTAGAATAACATGATAGCATACTCTAGTATAAGTAGAATATATTAGTACATTAAAGTTAAGATTAAATTAAATTAGAAATCAATATAAAAATTAAATTTTAAGTTAAACAGTTAAATTAAAACTTTCAAATTCTAAAGTTAACCGAGCAACAAGTTTAATATTATTTCAAGATTATATATATATATATATATATATATATATATATATATAAAAGTCTCTAATATATCTATATGTCTAGGTATGTATGTATGTAGACATATATACAAGTATATACATGAAAAACACTCTAGTTTTGGTGAACTGATTTAAAATCCAATAAGCACCAAACAGCTCTTATATATGTAAAATAAACAAATATGCAGGAAAACTCTGGAGTCTGGCCATGGATGTGATAAAGTAATTTGATTTATGGTCCCCAATTATCCTCAGAGATCTCAACACATTGTCTTTCTTTCATTCTAACCTGAGAAAGTCAACAGAGGCTGATGGTCTCAGTCAAACTTGTCATACATCGATTTTCCACTTTGTCTCATCATCACTTTTGTTTCAGAGACTATTATACATCCTACCAACACACATCATGTCCTGTCATCTGGGGCTTCAGAATACATCAACTGTACCTCTGCAGAGGGGTAAGAATCCTCCCAATAAGGTCACCTGTTTGCTGTGGGTGGCAACCCATGAGGACAGGATCCTGGTGCTCGAGGGCTTCAGGAGTCAGGGTTAGATACTTCTGATTGCCAACACACCAATTTGGCAGTCAGAGAGGCCTGATCTGATCATTTGGCTGGTCATGCTAGGCCCTAGTGCCTATAACTCTATCAGTTTATGGTGTACTTCATGACAAAATACAATACCTGAAATATACACTGGGATAAAATACCATCTCTATCTAATTTATAGGCATTAGAAGGTGATGACTGAGGGTCAATCAGTTCAAAGAGATCTAAACTTAGACATGGCTGTAAACATAACAGTTTATTCACTTAAAATTTGGCAAGTGCAACAAATAGTTTAATGGGTTTTCAGAGTCACTCTTGGATATGAGTATACTGGTTTGTGTAGCTCTGACCTGTCAAGGTTATTAGGTTTCCCCCTTGACACATCCCAATGCTGAGCACTGAGGTGGGTGGAGAGCACAGGCAGTGAATTTTTTCTACATCAAAATTATGAATAACCAAAATAAAAAACCCGTAAGATACCTTTCAGCCTCTGATTCTGAAAAAGACTTAAGTCCTGAAGTGCTATCCAGTAGGATTAACCCCCAAAATAGTTAAGAAATAGCAATTTGCTAGTAGAATTGGGGAAATCATGTCTAAGGTTAAAGTAACTTTACACAGGCCAATAAACATCTGCTGAATGAACTAGCAAATGTAGCTAAAATTTGTGAAATCATAAGGTAACTCCCAACCCCTTTTATGATTGTCACATCACTATGTGGGGTTATAAAGACACAAGTTAAAAGGGAAGGACCTAAGTAACAATAATTTATAACAATGATTTATGCATTTATAATGATAAAACCCCAACTTAGATAAATCCATTTTCTGAGTGATCCATCAATTTATATGGATTTCTCTTGGAAGGTACTGGCAGACACATGTGGTAATGTTCACTTGCCAATCATCCTACAAAACTCGGAACATAATGACAAAAATCCTCTATTTTGGAAATTAGGTGGAGTGAACTGGGAAGTATTTAAAAATCAATGTTTTGAAAAAATAGTTGAAGGAAAACATATCAAGGACTTAAAATCCTCATCTCTATAGCCTAAAAATACATTACAAAAAATTCAACAGAATTTGGTTCAGTGATAAATGTAAAAAAGTCATCAGTCTAAGAATAGCAAATCTGAGCAAAAGCACAGAAAATAATTAAAGAAACCAAAAGAAGAATGCTGGAAAAACTATGTCAACACATTCAATTCTGCTACAAAAACAAAATCTGCCTGGAATATGATAAAGAAAATAGCAGGCAAATACCAAACAAGTGCTGCATAACATCTTGTTAAATAACTTTAAAACAACTAGTAAAAAGTATATCATTGACTAACTAGCCAAAACAATCTCTAAAAATTCATCTGCCAAGAATCATAGCCAACAATTTCTAAAGTTCAAACAAAAAGCAGAAAAAGAAAAAAAAATCTTTAAATCAAATGATGCTAAGACCTATAACCTACCATTCACTCTGGAGGAACTCAGTGAATCTTTAAAGAAGATCTACAATAGAGCTGTGGGCCCAGATAATATCCGTTATGAATTCATAAAATTGTTACCCAAAAAATCATTACAACTGTTATTAAAAATGTATATAAACATATGGAGAAATGGCAACTTCCGAGAAATGTGGAGACATTCATCATCCCTATTCCAAAACTGGCAAAGATGATGCAGATCCTGAAAACTACAAACTGAAAACATTTACCAGTTGCTTATGTAAAACTATAGAGTGAATGTTCGACAACATGTTAACTTGGTATCTGGAAACTAAAGGCTTAATCAGCAAATTCCAATGTGCTTTTAGGAGAAAAAAAAGAAGCACCATGGATCACTTAATATGCCTAGAAACCTTTATAAGCCTTCATTAAAAAGGAACATCTCATGGCAGTCTTTTTGACTTCCAAAAGACATCTGACACGACATAGAAATTTGGTATCTTGAAAGAACTGCAAAATCAAGATTTGGTGACCCTTTTCTGCATTAAAATTAATTCTATTGTTAAATGTCTAAAATCAGGAGTGAGATGCTAGCTATATGTTGATGATTTTCTAATAATGTACAAATCTTGACATATGCATACCATAGAAAGACAACTCTAACAATGTCTCAATAAAATGCGCAAGTGGACCATGGAAAATGGTTTACTTTTTTCAATAAAAAACCCAAATATCTACATTTATGAAAACTAAAGAAACTGCACCTCGAACCCTGTTTAAAATTAGACGGAGCAGAAATCCCAGTAGTGGAACAACACAAGTTCCTAGGCATAATCTTTGACAAAAAATTAACATTCATTCCCATCTAAAATATTTCAAACTAAAATGTAGTAAATCCTCCAACTTTTATGTGTTGTAGCAAATCCTGATTTGGGGAGCAGATTGACAAACATTCATTATACAGATCACTACTTCAATAAACACTGATTTACGCTGATTTCATATATGGCGCGGCCAAAAAATGATGCCTAAAAATACTCAACACAACCTATCATCAAAGTCTCAGACTAGTATTTAGGGTTTTTAGGACGACCCCAGTGGAGAGCTTATATATAGAAGCTAATGAAACATTTCCACCTTTTAACTACAGTACTATGACAAAATAAAATCATGCCCAACTAACCCAGCTTACAGCAGTACCTTTGAAGCCTAATTACTGTGATCTGTTCCAACAAAAAGACAATACAATACAACCATATGGACTCAGGATGAAATCCATTGCTGAAGAATTAGGGACCTCACTTAAGCATACATGAAATGACTACAGCCAGTATTCCACTATGGACAATCAAGCAAACCGAAGTCTTGCTAGAATTAAATAAACTCCAAAAAAAAAAAAAAAAGCATCCACTCACATTCCTGGACAAGTTTCAGGGCATATTGGGGAAACTACCCTAACCATACACCCAGCTGTACAGACAGGTCAGAATGTGAGGACAATATGGAATGTGCAGAAGTGAGCCAAAATATTACCAAAAAAAGCACCTCCCAAAGGGAAGTTCTATTTTCATTGCAGAAGAGCTAGCTCTCAATATGATTACACAGAGCAAACAAAAAATTCTTTTATCTCTTCTAATGGCTTTGAAGGGAAAAAATCCAACAATCCACTCATTGTCAAACTATTGTGCAAAAATAAAAACGTAATGTTAAAGCAGACCTAACAGCCAAAGCCGTTTTAGATATGGATGCAGAGTCAATGACCAAATCTCCATAGACTAACTTTAAGGAGGTCATTAACAAATACATTCAAAAGGTATGACAATGGTGCTGGGACAAGAATGCACAAAATACGCTATGCATATTTCAGCACAAAATAGGAGAATGGAAGTCATCTTTCAGAAAATCTCAAAAGGAAGAAGTAGTACTGGTCCACTTACGCATTGGTCATATGAGAATAACCCACTTGTACTTGCTAAACAACAAAAATCAACCATTATGCTAAGCATATGAAATGGAATAAACTATTAAACATATATTAACCAAGTGTTCAGACTTTGCTCTCTCAAGACAAAAATATATATTTAATATAAGCAGCATGTATGAGATCTTTGAGAGAGCAAAAGTGGATGATATAATTTCTTAAAACAGTAGGCCTATACCAAAAAATATAAACCAAATGGGAATGTCAATAAAATCAATTTCTCTACAAACTGTATATCTGAAAAGAATTCATCAATGAAACCAGACTCAACAAAATCCCGCTTTACAAAAATATGTCAATGAAGCCTGATTTACAAACAGATATCTTACAAAAGAATAAACGTTCTGTTCATATAAATCTATTGTAAAAAAAACCTTGTTGGTATTAAATAACCCATTGAGATTGATATACTGTAAAACAAAACAAAACAAACCAGACACACACACATTTCCTTGTACTTATTTATATATTTTCTGTCCTATCTATACTCTGATGGGAATATAGAGAGGACAAAATCAATTTGTGTTAGCAAATGTGTAAATCAATTTAAGTTAGCAAATTTGTGAATAATTACTCCCCTTAATCATTTTAATAATCTATAAAAATAAAATATTTATCTGCATTTAGAGAAAATTAGTTCCCAAGAAAAATGAACTGTTTAATAAAATAATTTCTTTACTCTTACATTTCTTAGATGGCAGTCTTATTTGTTCAAGCCTTTCAAGTGGGGCACTCAGATACCTTTGTCTATTAAGTGATCATCTTGCTTTAACTTGGTCTTAAAATAGGCTTTGTCACCACTGTCTTTGTCATTCTCTTATTATCTTGTTTTCACTGTTATATTAAATGCATTTTTTAACATTAAAATATATTGAGCAAAAAGTGATTTATATAATACCAATTTAACTCCACTCATCAGCCCTCATCAACAGTAACCATATAATGTCACTGTATGAGTACAGTAATGTAGTCCTATCCCTCATGTTGGTCCTCATGTTCCTTCAGACCATTGTAATTACCATTTAACTGACTCTTCACTTGTTAGTGTGTGTCTCATTTGTCACTGGTATCCTGATAGTAGGCATGGTTCCACTCAGCTTTTGTTTGTCTATTCACAACCATTCACTCCTCTGACATATTGTGTTTTTTGATCTGAGAGAGTGAAAATGTTGCTGATGAAGCAAACTGAAGCAGTTCAACAGCTGGGAGCCACACAAAAAATACTTTGGAATAAAGAATTAGCTCAGATTAAAAATGTAATAATGATTTGGTTTATATATGATTTGTTGTATACAGCGGCTTTAACCCTTCCTCCTTGTTATAATCAAATGACACTGGAATCCCCTTTAGAGTATGCAGCTTGTTTTAGTAGTAGCTTTAAGTTCTGATCTTCAGGGCTGGCACAAGGTCTTGTTCAGTAGGTCTCAGCAAATGATGTGAATTCCAGTTGCAGTAATGTGGGGACTCTCTAAGTTGTCCAGACTGTCCACTTATATGGAGTCCTATGTTTGGCATGGGTCGGGTTGACTAGGGTCTGGGTTCAGTTGTCTTTCACCCTTAACATCAACCTTTTTCTAAAATTCCATATTCTCAAAATATATTTACTCAAGTGGTTCAGCCCCCTTTTGAGAATGGTCAGAGAAATCAAGACACCTCTTAACTCAACTCTCTTCATGTCCCATCTCACACCATCACTCCATATAGGTGGTGCTAATCTCTCTCTTTTTCATCTCCCACTTTCTCAGCAGCTAACCTCAGCACACTCCTAAGGCTGGTGTGACAAATCCAACTTCCAGATGGCATAGTGAGAACAAAAAATATTTTCAGTCATTAATCTTTTTTTATTAGTTTGTCCAATGCTGTAATTTCTTGATTGACCAGACCACTCAAGAATTGAGAAAGAAAATTATTCCCTTCCTCTCTAGGGATTTATCTTTCCTCTATTTATGCATTTTTACGATCGACAGCCCACATAGCATTTTTGTCCATGCTAACTCCAAAATAGAAATTAATTTTTCTTTATCACTTATATCCAAAGGAATCTAATTTAATGTCTGTATATAAAAAATTTTCTGGACAAATGTCACAGAAATTATAATGATAAATATGTCAAGCTTTGGGGACACTTCTCTTTTGATGGAAACTAAATGTTTCTATTCCTGGCTTTTTCATTCATTCAGTGCAGTCTTTAAATGTTATTTCAGTGTCTACCCAGATCTCTTTATTTTTTTTTATCTGACATCTTCACAGATATATTAATGGTCTCTTTCTCATTGGCAGGAAGTAGGGAAAGATGATTAATCTTGGTTTTGCTCAATCTTAATGAATTCTGTTAAATTAGGGTTTGATTCTCCTTGGATTTATTTTAAAACATGATTTTTCAATGCATTTCATTTTTAATTTTCTTCTCAACTTTTCAGTCCACCTTCCTGCTAGTTTCAACAATTATCATCTAATTAGTAGGGTCTTTCCTCTTCCTTCTTTCTTTTTTTTTCCATATTTTTTTATTTTTTATTTGATCAACCTCTGGGGATCCCAGTGTCACACCAGGAGTAATTAATGAATCATAGATACCACTGAATGCCTAAAAAATTTAAAAGGAACAGATGAATTAAATGGTTCATTGACTTCTATTTCAGTCACAAATTCTTTATCTTCACTTTATTGAATCTCATTACATTGTTTCAAGACTTGTTTCATTGCATCACACGATTAAAAATTTCTCACAATGGCAGTCACTTAATAGTAATAATAATAATTATAATAATAATAATGTAATTACCTTGGTTAGTGTCCAGGGTAGGTTCACTGGAGGTTAGAGCCCCTAGCTTTCTAACACATGCCATCATTTTATATATATATATATATATATATATATATATATATATATATATATATGCTGTTAACTGTGGCAAGAAATGTCATATTAATTTTAATTTTTTCAAAACAAAACTTCTCTCTGTTAATCATTTGATCAACCTCTTTCTTCCTCCAGGAAAGTGACTCTTGGCTGACATGAAGTAGAAAGATTATATGGAATCCATTGCTAGATTCACTGCTAAGAAAGTTGGTTCACTGTACTGTGCTAGACAACTTTTCTCTCCAGGATCTGTCTTACATATTTACAAGGTGGGGACCCAAGATTAACCGGAATTGTGTCATGTAATTTTATTCATTTATTGTTGCATGTTTATATTCTTATATTTGAAGCAATGCACCATTCCAGACCTGTTTTTCACTGTTCAAAACAGTCCTGGAACTCTTGTGAAGTTATGTTTTTTAATGACTCTGTCATTTTCTTCTTAACCTCTTTCACATCTGCAAAATGTTTTCCTTTGAGAACTTTCAACAAAAAAAGTTGCAGGGGGCGAGTTGAACTTAATAAGCAGGATGGGTAAGTGGGATCATGCCATTCTTGGTCAGAAACTGTCTCACACTCAAGGCAGTGTGTGCTGGTGCATTGTTGTGATGCAACCATCTCTCTCCCCTTTGCCACAGCTCAGGGCATTTTTATCTCACCTTGTCTCACAAATGCTTCAGGACTTCCAAGTAAAAAGCGTGGCTAACAGTTTGACCAGAAGGAACAAATTCTTTGTGGAGAATTCCTTTCACATCAAAGAAATCAGCATCGTCTTGACATTGGGCTTCACTTGACATGCTTCCACTAACTTAATTGCTGCTTCGTTTCTGGGTCATAGCCATAGCAGTGATGACCTTTGAAAAAAAGGTCTGGATGAACTTTCAACTGTTCTTTCAGTTTATGACAGGGATCCTTTCAGCCATGGTAAAAATAGACGAAAAGGCATAAAGCACTTCAAAACAAATGTGAACCACGGAGCTGTACGTCTTCCCACAATGACACCATTTAGCACACTGATGCCTGAGGGTTGCCTCAAGTGACATCTAGCAGTGGAAGCCTGAACTACTACGGGCTTGTCACACAGAAAACAATTCCGGTTACTTTTGGGTCACCCCTCATATAAGTCTACCATTCATCCATGTTTTGAATATTGCTGCTATCTATGTTATGGTGTTCCTGCCATATATTTAGAGATTCTTGATGAAATCCAAAAAAGAATCAGCATGATTATTGGTCAGCTTCAGTCACTTTTCCACTGTCATAATGTAGCTGGCTTCCCATTGCCTTTTCTATAAATATTTTTGTCGTGATTGTTTCCCTCCATGGTACCTAAACTTTATGAACTGAAGTGCAGTACTAGATTGGCGGCAAGGTCTCATCATTTCACAATTGAATTGTTAAAGATGAAATCTTAAGTCTTATATTAAGTTTCTTTTCTTCTTTTACCAGTTCCCTGTTTTCCCACCAAATTTGATCTTCAAAAATTGAAATGCAATGTCAATTGTTATCTACTGTCTTATTGATTTCTCTTTTATTGTTGTTTCTTTTTAATAATGTTTCTATCTTTTTTTATTCTTTCACATTCAGTAACTCCTTGTGTCTTAGTGGTTTACTGCCTTACATGGGATGAAATGATTAAACATATATATATATATATATATATATATATATATATATATTAACTGCACTATTCAGGTTTTGCTTGGCCATAGGTTCTCTGGAGTCAAGCAGTCAAAGCACATCAGATCTAATGATGGTTTTCCCTAGGGGAATATAAGTTCATATACTGCCAGAGAATGAATATTTTTATAATAAGATTTTTCAAATATTCAGGCTTAGAGATGAATATATATAAGATAAATAAATATACTGTTTAATAAATAATCAGACTGTCTACTCAAATATGGCTATCCACTAAAATTAATGTTTAAGTAATATAAATATTGGATTTATAAATGAAAATTCCATTTCTAAAATTGCTTTGTTTACATTAGGATACAAAACAGCAAAGATATATGTCTCAAGAATCAAGAAAAATCTGTGTTTAACAGCACCCCCCATATATATATATATATATATATATATTGTGGGAGTCTGTGTGTAAAATATGGATATTGCTTATTTGTTCACTATACATGGTCAAACCCTTTAGTGTCTAACTTTCAAATTTGGTCTGCCTAATTATTACACCCAGGGGAAAGTTTTAACATATTTCTTTCTGTTCATTCTAGTGAAAGAGACAGTCTACCATCTATCTGTTGTATAGAAATATCTTTTGTTGTAACTATTAACATTATTTGGTGTAACAATATCATTTCTCTTTTATTATTAATGTCTGGACATGAAAAACATTTCACTTAACACCTTTTTCCCGCTAAAAATAATTTTTCTATTTTTCATAATAGTTATTCACTGGAATGTTACCAGGAACAAATAAAATCTATTTTGTTTTTCTTTTCTGCTACTAATTGCTATTACAAAGTTAATGAAAATGAATCTTGATGTATGGGAATGACAACAATTATAAAGTTACTACAAAAGAGACATTTCTTGGTTATCCATCTAATTTCTTTCACCTTGGAATTAGATGTGATGTGAGACCATTTTTCAAGACTATCTCTTCAAGAATATATATCTAGCAATTTTGTATAACTTGATACTGGTAGAGACTTTCTGGTTCACTATTATAGTAATTTTAATGGTAATATTAGCTGTTTCCTTATAAAGAGACATTCAGCATTCATTGACTGTCACTGTTAGTTGAAATTTATAAAATCTTTCAATTAAACTTGCCCACTCAGAGAATGTTTTTCTGTCAATAATAGAAAAACACATTTTACATAAAACATACCACAACCACACTCTCACGGAGACTCATCTGCCACATATTGGACCAGAGTGTCAATAGACAACACTTCAATAAGCAGCATAAGGACCATAGTAATATTAGACAGGTACTCATAAACAATACCAAAATACTAGTAAAATCAAACAGTAAAAACAGACATGATCCTTGAAGCAAGACTCGTACAACAAAAATAATCATTTATAAATAAAAACAGTTTTAATTTACAAGCCCACATCTTCAAATGTATAATGAGATAATTCGTAAACACACATACATGTCACACCTTTGTCCACATTATTACACTCATGAGTTCTATGAAACTCACTATTTGTCTCTACCTATCCTAATGATGACTTAAGAAAGTTGAAAGATTGGACTATATTTCTTCCAAAAATGTCCATTGTCCTTAATAATGTTTGCTGCCTAAATACATGCACATATATATACACACACACAGCAATTTTGTCTTTGAAAATGGTGAACACTATAATATTTGTCTTGAAATAAACAACACCCTGATGATGACATTGTGCTAATGTCGAAAGTACTCAGAATTGAGTAATATGCATCAAAAGAGACATTTTCTCTCTTCCTTTAATGACAACACCAAAAATCTTGTCTGTAAATAGGAAAAGATATAACTGAAATAAGTAGACAAAACCTTTCTAACTAATTCAATGAAACATGTCTCTCTTTCTATCTCTCTCTCTCTCTCTCTCTCTCTCTATATATATATATATATATATATATATATATATAGATATATAGGCACATGGATATGTATAATTTTTAGCTTGTGTATATTTCTAATTTTTCCTGCATTTTTTTTTAATTAAATTTATAGACAGTTTTGTTATCTGTTATTGCAATTTAGCATCATCAGTAGATGAATAAAATAAAAAAAGTATATATTTTATATTTCAAAACACATGGGAAATATTTTCCACACTTAAAACATTTTTTAGAATTTGTGTCTGAATTTCTGGGATGCGGAGTTATTATTTAGAATATTTACATTTACAGTGGGCAGAACAGTCATAATGTTTTGATGACAACAACAAAGATGAGGATAATAGTTTGAATGTAAATAGTGTAAATAAATTTCCAGAATGTTTCTCCTTTTTTTTTTTTAGTAAATTTTAGTTACAGTGATGCTTAAACTTCATCTAATGAGACAGAAATTAGACAAGAAAGATGAACAATGACCTTGGAAGCTATTTTACCAAAAGAATTGCCCAGAAACCTTACCGGTAATTATTTTGGGGACATGTGATTCAGGAAGAAGAGTGTCTCCTTAGATTTGGGAGGGTTTTCAGATTATTACGTTTATTTGGGAATCCTGCTGCCATAGATAGATGGTAAAACAATATATGGAAATCGAAATGGAATTGAGAACAGTTACAAAGAACTCACAAAAGAGTTTTGGAGAACAAGCAAAGGTAATTAATGCCAAATAAAGAGGAAAAGATCTGAGGGAAGCATTATGTCTGGTGCCTTGGCTCACATGATTGGTTCAGTGGAGAGGTAAAGAAAGGGACTGTGAGGGATGAAATGTTGCATTCAGGGAACAAGGTAATGTAGGGTAGATGGTGGAGAGGCAGGGTGAACAAAAGTGACAAGAAATGACTAAGTAAATAATAGGTGGCAGGTTGATTGTGGAGGCAAGTTACCAGCCGATGTGAGGCATAGTAACAAAGCACAGAGGAAATGGATCAAAAGGGATGCTTTAAAATGAAAAGGGGAAAACATGGAACTCACAGGCCGTGCAAGAGTGAGCATTCTTAAAGAAGGAAATATTCAAAACAAAAACCAAACACATACCATAGAATAAAAAGAAGAAAAGTGTGACACACATGATGGAAAACAGAAGAGAAAGAATGGAGAATATAACTCTAAGGGGAAATGTTTTGAAAGGAAAATGGAAAAAAAGAAAAATAAAGCAATGGAAACTTGGAGGAAACACCAAAATGATAAATGTTAAGAGGACAAACTTTGAAATGTCAAATGAAATAGATGTGAGCAGACTGAGATAGATGTGAGCAGACAGAGATAAATAGAGTGAAATTTATAAAGTGGGATTGATAGACTGAACAGACTGACTGAAATCGATAGACCAAGATAGATAAATGGAATGGAGAGAGAAATATGGAAGAATAGGCTAAAATAGGTTGGTAGATATAAACAGACTGAGATACTGAAAAATCAGAAAAATGAATAAAGAACTGAATTAAAAGAAAACATGGGATTCTGGAGGAAAAGTAAAATCAACGAGAAATGAAAGAAAAGAAAAATTCAAAAAAATTAACAAGAAGGAAAACTAAATAAAGTGCAAGAGGTGAAAGAGAGTAAAATGAAAAAAAAAAAAATGATATCCAACAAATGAAAAAGATGATTGGAATAAAATCTGTGAATGAAAGAAGAAAAAGTGAGATTGAAAGCAACTCTAATGGAACTAAAGCAATGAATAAGACAGGTGGGGGGGGGGAATCTGTAAAGGGAGAAGGTAAAAAAGGGACTAAGAGATAAAAAGAGAGGAAAGAAAAAAATCCCAGCAAATGTTGTAAGAACAAAATCTTTTTGTTTTTTTTTTCTTTTTGAAAAAAAAAGAATACTAAAAAGAAGAGTAAGGATAAAAAATAAAGGTGATTAATAATTTAAAATAAAAATAACAGTAAAAGCTGTCCAATATGTGGAAGGAAAATAGAAAATGGCATTGAACATAAAAAGGCAGAGAAACAAACAAAATCATTTCTATAACTAACAACAAAAATCACCTAAAATAGAACAATTGCATGGACAAAAAAATGAAAAAAGAAAAAAATACTGAAAGTAACCTTAATCAATATCCGTAATATGTAAAAAAAAAAAAAAAAATAATAATATCAAACATCTTAATATCATCTTTTGATTGACTGGATATTGCTTCACTGTCATCTCAACATTGATCGAGCAGCCACTCAATCAATCAGTCATCAGAAGACAATTGACTCTGCTCTGGAGCAATGAGCATCAAAGGGTTTAACCTGAATCTTTGCTTTTACCAATTCCAGAAAATCGGGTAATCTTGGCTTCAAGAAACAATCATAATTGAATTTTGCATCTTGAATTGTTAGTGCTTTTTACCCCACAATCTGTGTTCCTTCAGGCTTCTTTTGACTCTCATCTTTCAGAGCCAGCAGTCAAAATGAAAGGAATATTGCTTTCTTTGTAAAAAAAGAAAACATTTTTTTAATAAGGTCTTTCAAGAACAAGGCAAGGAAACAACTTAGCAAATTAGAACTTATAAAATCTCTAAATTCCAAATAAAATCAATTGTTTAATAGATCAACTTCTTTTATGTGCCTTCTCTTGTGAAAGCATAAGAGTTTATGGCTTGCCACAACTTCCTATCTTTTGTTGTTCTACGTAACTTTTGACTCTTTACTGTCCCTCTTTGTCCTTGTTCTTTAATCTATTCTCACAACTGATATTATGAAAAATAAACAGCAATGTCACAAGATCCCTATACACCAAGACCACCATCTCTCTTTCACTCTTTAGATATCGACTGTTTATCTCTGTTTAGTTAAAGATGAAGCATCTGGTTAGCAATGACAAATTACTGTTTTTAAACTACAAATTCCCCATGATTTCTCTCAAACACTCATATCTGCTTGAAGTGTATCTTAACATAAACAAATGACATCATATATTATCAAATGGACTTAATGGTGTAGCACGTCAGGCTATATGATGGTTCTTTGCAGGATGCAGGTTCAATTCCTCTCAGAGGACATTTTCTATGAAATTTCTCAGACATTCAGGCCAGTAAATGTTGTAAATACCATTTTGTTATAAACAGAACATTTACTTAAATATTTGTGTCTATAAAAATATAGACAGAAATATATATATAAAACCATGAAACTTCAAGCTGCAGTACAAATGTAGGTATATATATATATATATATATATATATATATATATATATATATATATATATATATGTGTGTGTGTGTGTGTGTGCATGTATATATATATATATATATATATATATATATATAAAAACCCTGCCTTATCATGAAGTTCTTCTATAGCCTAATTGGTATCAGTACTCTTCAGCTATCAGAGTGATTTTCATGATTGGAATGGAGGCACATTTTTCTTTATCTTGGATGGCTGATATTAATTTCACTGTTTAAGAAATTGAGAATGGATGTCAATTCAAGCAGATGTACCCAGTAAATGTAACTTTATAATAATACTGAATATATATATATATATATATATATATATATATATATATATATATATATATATATAATGTTGCTGATTTGAATCAATCCACAACAAAGAGAAAGGCAAAAAAGATTTTTAAATATAAAAATGAGATATTTTTATTTTCATGTTTTTATAATTAAAATTTTCATAGTGTATATGAGTATTTAACTTCTTCAAGTTTGTTTGATTTCTACGCATGTATGCCTGAAAAAAGTGAAAAGGAAAGCGTGTCAGGTAGCTTGGTGAGGAAGATTGATGAATAAGGAAATTTCTTTAAGTCATAGTGTTGTGAATCTGTTACAGTATGTTGCTGCTCCTCCTAACTCCTTGCCTGGTCTAGAGACTTGGCTTATATACACTTCAAAGGGATCACAAAGCATGTTTTTATTGTCAGTATTAACAGCTGAAAAATGTTAAATATTATTTTCAAACAATTAAGTTATTAACCAAAGAGATGTGGAAATCCTCCAACACAGAAATCATATTTTTGTTATTTAGTGTTTTATTATTTTGCTTATTTTATTGTTTTTGTGTTTATTTCTGTATTTGCTCCACAAATATATCTATCTATCTATCTATCTATCTATCTATCTCTCTCTCTCTCTCTCTCTATATATATATATATATATATATATATATATATATATATATATATATATGAATGATATTAATGAATTTCTTTGAATGCAAAGTAGGCATTAAAATTGCATAATCATCATTGTAAACCGGGTGAACTTTAAGATGTATTGAGTGTATCTTACAGGTATTTGAAATCCATAAATTCCAATTCTCTCTTTCTTTTTTTCTCTTTCACAACTCTTATCTGTTTCTGACAATTATTTCTACATGCCCATGAAATGAAAGAATGTTAAAAATGAAATCTGATTATCCACAATAAACCTAAATGAACTGTTAGTTCCAATCCCCACTGGAAATGATTGCAAAACACTTTGTCCTATCCATCTTATAGGCGGAAACACACAAATGCATGCTGGGATTTTTTGCTAGCTAATAAAATAGGCTGGTCCTCTGTTTCACGTGACTCAGTCCCAATCTGTCTTTTCTTGAAGTCAGAAGGCTATGTTTGCTTGTTTGAACTTGCTTTTTTGTGTCAACCATAATTTTTAGTTTATGAATCTTTTGCTATATTACATTACTATATTATTATATGTTAATTTGCCTTTCATATATTGTTTTCTTTCTTAATATTATATAGATTATATGGACAGAACAAATAAGCAACAAGAAAGTTTTAAAGAAAATGACAACAGAAAGAACACTTGTATTTCAAAATCAGGAAAAGGCAGCTAAAATTCTTAGGATACATTATAAGGAAGGAAGGCTTGAAAAACTAAATCCTCATTGAACATAATGAGGGCAAGAATGATAGGGTAAAGCCACTTATATGACAAACTTAAATTTTTTTTAATCATTTCATCCCAAGCAAGGCAACAATGCCACTAGAATGCAGGGGGTTACAGGGAGTGAAAGGGAGTGAGAATGCAGAGATTGAAAATAGGGAGGATTGAAGAAAGGTCAAAAAGCAACAGGCTTCAAGAAAACAGTAGATGGCTGTTGGTTACAATCCTCATGGGGAATGATTGCAAAATCTTCCTCACTTTCTACCTTATAGGCAAAAGCATACAAATGCATGCTGGGATTTCTTTCTAGTCAATAAAATAGGCCAGTTCCTGGTTTTATCTGACTCAGTCCCGGTCTGTCTTGTCTTGAAGTCAGAACGCTACATTCTTTTATCTGAACTTGTTCTTGCGTGTCAACCTCAATTCTTAGTTTGTGGATTTTTTGCCATATTACTGTTGCTTTGCCTTATTTCTGCTAATTTACCTTACAAATATTGTTTGCTTGTTTGCTTTATATTAATATTATTTGTCCTGTTTTTTCTTTTTCTTGTTATTGTTTATTACAAACTTTGTCAATTCCGTTTGTTGGGCAGTTCTGCCATTTATTGACATTCAACCATGGCCACTCACTCTACCTGAACAAACAACATTTCTATTAAACCGTCATCAATATTAGGAAAACTCAGACTCTACTAGAGTTCCTTTCTCTTCTTTCTTTCTGATTCTGGAAGCAAACATATAAATCCATATTGTTTGACATAAAAAAGGTGCAGTGTATGTATCTGAATTATGTTAGATGAGATGTTTTTAATCTTTTTATGTGGTTACTTAATACTGTTTGCCTTTCTCAGGTATGTAGTGTATTCCAGAATATCGTTGAATGTTGTTCTGGAAGTTTTGATAACATTCAAAAACACAACAGACAACTATAGAAGGCCAAAAGCTACAATGCCATAATATTGTGAAAAACAACAGCTTTAAAGAACTTTGTATGAACAAAACTACATAAAATATATAGCAAATGTTGCTGATTTTATCCACAATATTTACTGGACACTTAATGTATTTTAGTTGTATCCAATGGCTATCGAGGCTTATGGCCATACCGCATCAAGACACTGGTCCCTGTATTATGACTGAAGTTAAACAACACTTTTGGGTTTGTTATATTCCCTTACATGCAAATACCCATGGGAAAGGTATGAATCTACCTCTTCTACCCCCAACTATGGGTTAATTAGTAGGACTTGTATCACTAAACCATTGTTATCTAAAGAAATTCTTACAATCTAAAAATATTTTCTGTCTTTGAATAACCTGTAAAGGGTTGATAGACTGTAAAAAATGAATCAATCAATGGCTATTCAACAATCTGCCAAAGAAGATTCTCAGATCTTTATTAAATATATATGCAGATGACACCATGATTAGGAGTGTACCTCCAAAAATCTAAATGACTAGAGCCTGGCAACTAATCTGGGAAGTATTTTGACAGAGGATGTTAAGTATGACACTGAGATTTGGATGTATTGAGATGGCCAAAGACTCATTCCAAAAGCTAGGCAGAGTATTATGAGACAGGAGGATTTTGTTGGTGACAAAGAAAAGAGTACTGAACTGTTACATGATATCTGTCCTCCTTTATGGCAACGAATGTTAGACAGTCTCCTCAAAGATGAAGAGACTCGAGGCAACAGAGGTATGGTTCTACAGAAGGATGCTAACGATATCATGGAATGAACATGTCAGCAACAATCAGGTTTTGGAGAGGATACAAACAAGGAGGAAGCTTATACTTAACATCAGGAAAAGGCAGCTGAAATTTCTTTGGGATCTGGGAGAATTGATAAAATGACAAAACATTTGGGAGAAGTAGCAAAAGGACAAAACATACTGAGAACTACAAGGGATAGGAGGAAGTGGAGAGCCATGATTGCTTACATCCTGAAGGGACACGACACATAAGAGAAGATGATCTTACTCACACAGTTCAAGGACAGACTTGAATCATTAAATACCTCCAAAATAAAACTTGTCTCGAATGTCTGCCAGAAATAAAGTTTACTCCAGACCTCAACTCCTATATTTATACTGTTGCAAAAAAAGTACATCTGTTTGGAGTACCAGTTATACTATGTTTTTACAATCTCAATCAGTGTAACTCCCACGAACCTCCACAAATACAGCATGACCACCAGTCTTGTCAGCCTCTGCAGACAAATCTGGTTTTCATGTTGTAAGGAAACAAATAATATTACTATTGACAAAAACTGGGTTATTGATATGTAAATTTGATGTGACAGCTCAATGGTATAAGCCAATGTCATCCAGTTCATTTGGTTCAAGGACACATGTTGCTGTTGATTCCATCAGGGGAACATTCACCCTGGCCATTCACTTCAGTCTAGGGAAACTTCTGCCTAGCAGTGCCATGTCATCACCACACAGGCAGAGTATAGATATAGCTACGGAGAACACTACATGTTGTTTGACCTTATAAGAAGGTTTATCTGTCTTTAGTCTTGTTTTTAATCTTCCTGGCCAACCTCCTTACCAGAAAAAGTCTGGTTTAGTTGCCAGTGATCTGACTATGCAGCAGCTAGTTTGTACATGGTACCAGTAACACTTGTAGAAAGGCCAGGCATAAAATATTGAATTACAACTCGAAAAAAAAAAAAGCACTAACTAAACAAAGAACAGATAATAGAAACTACATCACTTGAGGACTTCCAACAGCAGTAACAACTAAAATGTCTAGTAACTTGAAGAGAGAATAATGACAAAATAAAAAGGTTGAGATGTTACACTATAACAAACAAAAAAGCAAGGAAAGAAGGAAGCCCCCATCAGTACTAGAAAGAACAATAATAGTTACCTATTTTCCTGAAAACTGGTTTCAAGGGAAAATTTTAAGAATTTCAACCAAAAGCAGTACTAGCTGCTCAGTCAATGGATGCTAAATGTTTCCTTACAAGGTAACAGTTAATATTATCATTACCATTATACACTTGAAATGTACATTATTCTGTACATTTGATAAAAAACCTGTTTTTTAAAAAAAAATGAAATTGAAGTTCTGATAAATCAGTAAGTAAATCATCTTTATTCCTGCGGTCAGTATCAAGAAAATAGAAGTTTTCAAAAAAATCATGAAAAATCTATGAAGATATAAAAAAAATAAAAAATAAATCAGTGAATGGATTGAATGATGTGTCCTTGATAACATATTGCAGACTTTAGAATTGGAAGCCTCTCTTGAATCAAATACTGTCTGTCATAAGTGGCATCTGGGAAGTGCATTGTGGGTAAAACCGTTGGTTCATTTACCTGGGGTTATTTGTGCAAATTGTACATTGATAGCAGCAGCAGCATGTGTATAGAATGTTCATTCCTACTTGTCTTCTTTTCCCCTCCCACATAAAGCCTAGTTTTTCAATTGGTTAAGGCCAGTGTATAGATCAGCATGTGTGTCTTCCGTGATTTCAGTAACAACACTGAATAGAAAATGCCTCAAGTTGTCTTGATTGTTGATGGAGAAATGAGTTATATAATGGAGAATTCATGGAGGCTTACTTTATTTGTAAGGTTTCATTTTGATCATGTACAATTAACATTTCACAGACACATTATATGTATATGCTCATATAAGTGTGTGCCTCTCTCTGTGTGTATGTATATATATATATATATATATATATATATATATATATATATATATATATATATATATATATATATAATATTGCACAATTTTTTATTATATTTGTTTATTTTAAATATAAAAGAAAATTGTTGCTTTTGGGTTGTTTTAACAACAATTTTCATATAAAATATGGACGACCACCCACCATTATGATAATCGAATATATTTAGCATATTTAAATTACATAATGGTCAGTTTCAATTCAGTACCTGAAGATCACGTTGTGCATGAAATCAGTATAAAACAAAAAAGTATATATGTATATATGTATGTTAATCCACACCTTCACTTTTAGGCCTTCCTGTTCTTTTTTCGTCTGTTACCCCTCTCTAGAGCTTTCATTTACTTCTCACATTCATCACCCCACTCCCATACATACACTCTCACTAAATTTTATTTTTTATTCCCGGAGTTATTTTTTCCAATTTCTTTTTGAATTTGTAGGTCTGATGAATTGGATTGTAATTACAATTCCAATGTAATAAATTATAACCATGGAATATTAGTGTTTAAGCCTTTTTATTATATTCTTACTCTGTCCTGGACATTGAGTTCTACCTGGATTCTATCTTCTTGTAAATTTTTATATATATATATATATATATATATATATATATATATATATGTACGTATGTATGTTTATATATTTTTATACATACATATATATATATATGTGTGTGTGTGTGTATTAACCACTAATATTATCTATCTATCTATATATATATATATATATATATATATATATATATATATATATATATATACATAAATAAAACTAACCTGGCCATTGGTCTCAAAAAGGACCTCCAATCTGTGGTTGACTGGGGCAGGAAATGGCTGGTAAACTTTAATGCCTCAAAACCAAAACTGCTCCCATTTATCAATCACAGAGAACCCTCCCTGCCACCCATTAAAATGTCACATTTCTCACAGATGTGCTGTCGCTTCCTTTTGTCTTTTCTACAAATACTTTCACAGTAACTTCTCCGAGAAGCTGCTTTCACTGGTTACCAAACTACATGAATTTAAGCGTACTACTAGGTTGGCATCTCGGTCTCACCCTTTCACTGTTGAAACTGTTAAATGTAGCTGTCTTTTTTACTCCAATAGCTTCATGTCTTGCACTTCCCATATTGGAACTCACTTCCTCTTACTTGCTTCCCTATAATCTTCAGTTATTCAAATGTAATGTCAATCGACATCTTCATATGCCTTGATCTAATTCCCCATCCTACTCTTCATTCTTTTCCCTATCATGCCTCTTTACTCTTTCTCCCACTTTCTGTAATCGCTTCCATGTTTGTGGCACTCCTGCCTTGCTTGGAGTGAAATGCTTAAAAACACACACTCACATATGTGTGTGTGTGTGTGTAGTTGATTAATGTTACCTTCAGCATCTCCACGCCAAGAGTTTTGTTGATGGATCTGTTTGTCCTCTTCAGTGGGTATCAGCAGTTTACTGCGTATGTCTTTTCAATATTTTCTTTTTATACACATCTAAGACTGGTGTAAATTTTCTTCTTTATTCTCGATGTTTGCACATGCACCTGTGTGTGCCCATCTTCATGGATGTACATTGTTATCGTATTGCTGCTGTTTTTGTAAGACTTGAAAAAGATCAAAAAATGATAAACAACTGAAAAACATTATTTATAAAAGCAGAAAAATCCAGGATAATCTATGAAATGGAAACCAATGATTACAATAGACTAATCGATGAAGAGTCACTAAATTTTACAAAATCACAAATAATGAAAACAGAAAGTGATATAAACAAAGAAACTAAAAACCTAGTCACTAAACTAAAATTAGACAATAGAATAAAACAATTAGCAAAAGTAGAAGTATTTATTAAATTAAAAGACCATGAGGACAACTTTTCAACGAAACCAACATGTAGATTATTAAACTCCACAAAAAGCAATATTGAAAAAATAAGAAAACAAATATCAGAAAAATATGTTCAAAACTAAGAAACATACTAAACATAAATCAATGGAAAAATACTAAAGTAACAAACAATTGGTTTAATGACAATAATAAAAAACTGTTCCTTTAGACAATTAGACAGAAAAGACTTCTACCCAAATATTAATAAACATACCCTAAACAATGCATTAAACTTAGCAAGACAATACATCAAATATAATTAAACACAGCTGAAAATCAATATTATACCACAATAAAAACTATGGACAAAAAAAGGGCAAAATAATAATGATAATGATAATAATAGTAATAATAATAATATTGATAATAATTTTTGACATAACAATGACTAGCAATGATGGCGCAGGAGTATAATGAATAAATTAACAAATATATAAATATATAATCAATAAATTAACAAATATTATTAACAAAAAAATGGTCTATACAAGGATAATGGTTTATTAATCCTAAGAAACTGCAATGGCAGAACTGCAGAAAAAATAAAACAAGAAATAATAAAAACTTTCAAAAGCCTACGATTTACAATAGATATAAAATCCAATCCAAAAAATAGTAAATTTCTTAGACATAATATTTAACCTAAGCAAAGGAACCTACAAAACCATACAGAAAACCAAACAACAACAACCAATATACGTTAACAAAAGTCTAACCACCCCTAACATATTTAACCAAATTCCAGTAGCCTAAAAATATTTAATGAAAATAAAAAAAAACATATGAATCATCCATAAGAAACAGTGGATATCCAAACAAACCAGAATACAAAAATGAAAACAACAGAAAAAGAAATATAATTTGGTTCAATCCCCACTATAACAATACAATAAAAACAAAAATAGGGGAAATATCTTTCAAAATAATTGACAAACAATTCCCAAAAAACAGCAAATTATCAAAAATTATAAAGAAAAATACAATCAAAATTAATTACAGCTGCATAGATAACATGGTGAAAATAATAACTAAGCACAATAAATAACAACAAAACTCAACAAAACTAATAACAATTACAATAACAATAACACACAGCAAAATAACACAGTTAAATATAACTGCATAAAACAAAGAAAATTTCCCGCTGAACAATAAATGCTTAACCATTAACATAATATACAAAGCCTTTGTAAATAATAACATTACCACAGATGAAAAAATTTACATATGGACCATAAAAAAAAAAAAACTTTTGAAGAAAGATATTATAACCACAAAATTTTATTTGAAAGAAAAAATACACAAGCAATACAACCCTACCAAAATACATATGGAGTCAAAAAGAAAACAATACCTCCCCAAAATCAAATGGAAAATTATAAAAAGAGCAGTCCCAACCAGTATTAAGTGTAAAATTTGTAATTATGCTTAGAGAAAAAATTAGCAATAATTAGTTTTAAAAACCAAAATAAACTCCAAAATAAGAAAACTGAAATAATGGGTAAATGTAGGCATATAAATAAATATTTACTTAGCTATTTAAACACTAACTAAAAATAAACAAATAAATATAAATAAAATAAATATAAACTTAAAAAATATAATACTGACTTAATTTATCAATAAACAAACAAATATTAAAGTATACACATATGTGAACATGTATATATGTACACGCACAAACACCAAAAAATGAACAAACTTAATCCACGATTTCTATCTATAATTCTCAAAATGTGTATGTATATCTGTGTGTGATTAGATGTTGTTTATGTTTCCACAGATTTCATCTGCTTTCAATGAATTTCTTTTGTTTGATAGATAATTCTTCAGTGCTGGTTTTGAGTCCAAATTGTTGGCAACAATGGCTCTCCACTACTTCCTGTCCTTTATAACTCTCAGCAACATTTTACTATTTACTATCTGTTCTTGGATATATATCTTTCATAAAAACTTTAATAAAAGTAAATACCTTCAATTATTACAATGATATTAT
Organism: Acanthosepion lycidas; assembly: GCA_963932145.1. Classification (NCBI taxonomy): domain Eukaryota; kingdom Metazoa; phylum Mollusca; class Cephalopoda; order Sepiida; family Sepiidae; genus Acanthosepion; species Acanthosepion lycidas. The sequence continues at coordinate 7,655,355 of OZ010594.1, read as the reverse complement.
CTATATCTATAATTCTCAAAATGTGTGTGTGACTGGATGTTGCTTATGCGTTTCCACAGTTTTTATCCAATTTTGATTTTTTTTTGTTTGATAGATAATTTTTCAGTGCCAGTTTTGAGTCCAAATTACACATTCACCTTCTCTTGGCCAAAATTTTAATTTCTCAAGTGAGGTTACCTCTTCTGTTGCTTAAAGCCTACTACTGCAGTTTTAAGGCATTGCTTTCATTGTCATTTATGGCTGTTCCCAATTGAAATTTTTTTTATTGTCCTGCCAGTTTTTGCATTGCATTCACCGTAGTAATAAGTAAGCTTTTTTATTACTCAACATTTATTTTTCCAACCTTTCCTAAAGTTATTTGAGCTTAGTTATCCCTGTAGCTTTACAGCATTCTCTTCTGGTTTTGCTCACACATTCCATTCGATAATTCATACTTGCCTAAGACATGCCACCAAAGAAAAGAAAGTGCTTAGGTTGTAAAACCACTACCGCCAGGTCTGTCATACGAATAAGAGATAATGAATCGTCTTTAGAACGTTCAGTTTGCCTGTCTCAAAATGCCTCACAGAATGCTTCTATCAGAGCCACTGAGTTCGAATATCAATGTAGCCATCGGCTTTCCAGAAGAGCATACCTGAACGCTTCTGATGATCAACGGCTGAGGAGAAACGCTGTGTGTGAAGCTGAAACAAGATTGAGAATGAAAAAACAGCCCTTTTCAAGGCAACCCCACCATTCAAATTTTCAAAAAAAAACCCATTTGAAGATGTGCCTCATTTGCACCCAATTGTTGTTACTAATATTGATTTCAGGTGGGCTGACTTTAAACTTAAACTGCTCCAATTGAACGGTAAAAATTCCGAGTAATGAAAGACCCAGTTGAAGTCAGGTTATACTACTAGTAATTAATACCTCAGTATACAACACCAAGGCAAAAACAAATGAACTAATAAACATTAAATAAATGATAACATATGATATAAGCATGCACTTATTTTAATTATATACACTACTTAACAATTACATATATGTGCATATGTAGGCGTGCTGGACTGTGTACTATATATATATATATATATATATATATATATATATATATATATAAAATTAAATAACTTCACCATTTATGCACTAGTTTGTTACTAACAAAGCACAGACTTAAGTGTACATGTACCCACGTATGCACATGTGTGTACATATACGTATGCCTATATACACGTGCAAATAGATGTACCTGTGCATATATACATGCTTATAATTACAGACATATGCACATAAATTCTAACAACAATAAATAGACTTAGTTATAAATCTAACCTCCTATAATTAATACTTATGATATCACCAAGGCTAATTAAAAAAACAAAATAACTCAGTGAATATATATAAATATGTATATGTGTCCATGTGTTTATATATGTGTGTGTGTATATATATATATATATATATATATATATATACACACACACATTAGAAAAACATAGCCATGTACATAATATTAAGCAAATATTACTTGATAACACAATAATACTCACACGTACACACATTAAAATGAACCTTCAGATATTAGAGGCTATCTATATTAAAACAAAGCAACCCACACTCAACAAAATTACGTTTCAAACTAGCCACAATAAAGTGCATTACATTTAGACATATGGTTCTGTTGTTAATATTTTGGCCTTTCGTGTCGGTATGATGTCATATAATCACATCTTGAACTTATAAACTGTGTCTGATATTTTCCAACGATTATCATTGCATAGCAATCTTTTATGTAAACATAACAAAATATTATCTCTGATGGTGAATATTTTTGTTAAAATGTCCATATAACCACTCTGAAGATGGCTCATGTGAGCTGAAAGGTTAGATCAATGACTAACTTAATAAAAAAATAAATATCCAAATGTTGGACAATTTTTGCCTTTATTTTCACCTGAAATTAAAACAAACATTCAAGCATTAGAATGGCTCATGATCAAACATAATAGACATTCATTGTCTGTTATATTTAATAATTTATATATATATATATATATACATAATATTTATTACCTAAGCATTAATACCAATTATTTATATAAAAATGTAAATAAACAGAATACAACTTCTCTAGAAAAAGAACTAAAATGCCCATTAACAAAAATAAGTAAGTAACTAAAAACAGATCATGTGTCTAGAGCTGGATCAAAACCAAGTCTGCTACAGATAAAAAAAAAAGAAGAAAAAGGACAACATGATGATGATTTACATCTGTGCAGATGGGTGGACATGATTGCACAGACAAGCACAAACACAGAATACAGGAGAAAATTTACACCAGTGCTAAATGTGTATAAAAAGGAAAAAATAGAAGCAGTAAATTGCTGATATCCCCTGAAGAGTGGACGGACTGGTCTGCCTACAAAACTCTGGAATCAGGATGCTGAAAGTATCATCAATTATCTGACAAATTTTACTCCCATTAATCCTATTAAAGCTCTATCTTTGATATTGGGCACATTATTGCAAAGACTGCTTGCCTTAAATGACTTTTTCTCAATATCCCATTGACTGTCAGCATTTTTGCTTTATACTATCTTTGACATTGCTATGAAGGTTGAGTTATAAATAATAAATTATAGTTTGTCAACTTTATTCTTCAAAAAATAAAGTACAAATTTTATTCAATCCTATATTAATCATTATTTGCAATGATTTATTGCTACTCATCAGGCAGCTCTACAGTTTCTTTGGAGCAAAATTCTGCAGGTCTTAAAAAGCTTTTCCCCATGAAAGTGTTTTTGCAGCAGTCAGAAAAGGTAATAATTTATGCAAAGTCAGGTGTGTGTAGAACAGACCAATTGAGTTCCAAAGTGATTTTTTGTATCATCCTTGCTGTATAAGACAGCCTTGCATTGTTACAGAGAAGAACAGTATTTTTCCTTAAATTCACTGTGTATGCTATCAATGCATTTAAAAAAGCAAGGTATATTAGTGTACTCCAAACTTATTCTTAAATACTATGTATGATTATTAGTTAAGATGATGCATATGTCATTACAGTTGGTCTCCAAAAATGCAAATTACTTATAGAGTGTAACCCGGATATAAGAGACCCGGATATAAGAGAGATTTTCTCTGGTCCCAAATTAGAGCCTGTGTTAATGTATATATAATAGACCAAACCCGGATATAAGAGACTTCTTCTCTGGTCCCGACAACTCTCTTATATCCGGGTTACACTGTAACTCAACCTGATAGTAAATATTTGCCTGCACATTATTCACAAATACAGACCCCCCCCAACTTCACTTCATAAACTGTATCAGCAAAAATCAGTTTCTTATTATTTGTTTTATTATATGAGATTGACAGATATGATAGCATTGATTTTTAGGAGGTAGCAGGAGAAAGGTGTTCAAGGGGATACGTACTCACTTGTTGATTTAGCATTCTATTATGTGTAGTCTTAGCCTCTCTATAAAATCTGGGTGTAGAGAGTGTGCTGATGCTTCAAAATTCCCACAACCGTCCGCTGATTTTGCATCTTTTTGGTCTTTTATCCAAAGCTTAGATAAACACAATCCATCACTGTCAGAATTCAGGACCCACAATGTATGCTGACAAATTGCTTGCCATTCTGACCCAGCCTCCACATTTTGTAACATTACTCTCCCTTTTCTTTTTCAAAATACATAGTAACGTGTATTTTAAATAATTGTCATGTGCAACTTCTAACTTATTCATCTCTCTCTTGCTATACCACCAGAATCTGTGCCATATATACAAGACAAATGAAAGAAATATAATACAACATAACAAAACATACATTCAGGTATATGGTACAACAATAAATAAACATTTACAACAACAATGAAAACATGACAATTATTATTCCACCAACTCACGTATTCGTCCCTCTCTTGCTATACCTCCAGAACCAGTGCCGTCAACATCCGCATAAACATATCAGGTGCAAACACCACTTCTGTATTATCCCTGATGGTGGTATCATAGGTATCCTGCAAAGGTGATTTCTCAAGTTGGGTTGTGTCATTATGGTGGGTGTTTCACTCTTTTATGATGCCTGTTGCATGTACGCAAAATAGAATTTTTAAGAACCAAGCTGGTCACTGTTAGATGTGTTTTTTTGTTTTGGTTTATTTGCCTTTTTGCCACCTGGGTATTTTGAAATGTCATACATTTTAGTCTTTAGCAAACAGAAATTTTCATTTTCATTTTATTTTATTTATTTCTTTTTAAAACAAGAATTCCTTTGTTGTTGTGAAGTACCGGAGCACCCCCACAAGATGGACTGATCTCAAAAGATAAATAGCAATGCTCTCTTACTGAGAGAGTTGGAAGTTGAACGTAACTGAGGTGAAATTCACAATTAACTGTTATTACAATAGAATGTGTTCTCGACTGTAAATAACATTATTATTCTTTGGAATAAATTACTACTACTTTTTATGTGTATCGACTTATCCATTTCACGATGCAACATTTTTAAATTTCATTGTTTATCTGCGTGTGTGTTGAGGGGGTTCTGGTCATGAGTGCACACTCTTCAGCATATCCACAGCTACACATTTTTTTTTTTTAAATAATTGGCTGTATGGAAAGTAAGGACCTACATATAACACATTGTTTTTAAATTAAGTGCCGGCAGAAGAATTATTGAACTTTTAATAGGTAAGCTTAAATATTAATGCAATACTTAAATGCAGCGATCAGTTTCTACTCCCTCCTACCTATTGTCCTGTAGCCCCCAATCAAGAGCCCTCCACAGGAGCTAGCTTAAATGCCACCTGATAGGGCAGCTTTTAAGCTTGTAACAAGTATAAAAGTAATTTGCCAAAATGGTGTCAACTTTGGAAATTCTGGAAGAGAAAGTTTTTAAGTCAAGAAGTTTTTGTAATTATAGTTCTCAATATCAAGAGATAGAGCATTAATAATAATAATGAATGTTCAATCATGAAACTCAGAGATATGATAAGTGAACATATTCAATTGTATTTATCATATACATATTTCTTTGGGTATTTGCAATCATGACACAGCATGTGCAATATAATATAAAGGGGAATTATTAACTATAAGTAAACATTTTTTTATTATAGCTTTCTAACTTAATGCATTAAATTCAATGTTTTATTCCATAAACAGTTATTACTATCATAGATGTAATTCTTCTGTTTATTTTAAGCTCAGCATTTTTATTATGATATCTCATCTACATGTTGTGATTGCTGCTTCAAGCCACATCTGATAATGGATCATAACAGTAACAGATATTTGGCCTTTGCTTTTGTTTGTCTTATATAAAAATTTGAGTGAAAATTATTGGAAATTTTTCTAAAATTTTTCTCTCATGACATTATCAAATTACTAATTAAATTTTGTAAAATATGTAAAAATATATATCGCACTTTCTTTATTTTCCGCACTCATTGTTCACTTTCATATCCATTCGTTTGTTACTTTATCCTCTTCTTATAATAGGCTGAACTCTCTTTTGCATTTAGAATTGCCTCAGTTTTTCTTGGCATGTATTTGATGATGTTCTGGAAGCATTCTTTCAAAATATATGTGTCCATGCTGTCATTATAGCAACTTGCAATTCTTCTATATTGATTAGTTGAATATTCAGGATTTGAATTTCACTTTCCACCACATTCCAAAAGTGCTCTTTGTTAACTGTGGAGGCCAGTTTAACACATGCAAATAGTCATATTTAATTGGTTGCCATGACCATGTTTAAGTGCCTACATCCATTAAATTGCTACCACGTCATTGGCTGATTAGAAATTTACATAAAAGAGCATTTGTTCACATGTAGTTAATTAAGAAGCTAGTGAGTGTGTATATCTCTTTCTTTTTTTTTTCTAAACAGCTTTCCTTTCTAAAGGTCGACTGATTGTCTCCACTGAGTCATTATGAGAGAGCAGGCACTTCATATAGATGATGTTGATACCTTATATCGTCATACTGCCATTTCCATCCAATAATTCAATGTACCATTTTTTTCTGTTTCATTCTTTATTATTATTTTGCCTGTCCATGCTCCTCCAAATAGACAAGACAATAAATGCATAAAGAATCAAAATATAAGAGAATGTCATACATAAATTCTCATGACTATTTACATTGTTCGGGCTGTTGTTTTCATCTTTATTGTCATATTGACAATGTTTCAGCTGTGTTGTACGTTCCTGCCTTCATCAGGTGATATACATTGGAATTTTGAACCGAACCCTTTATTTAGTTCACAGTGAATAAAAGTATTGGTTGAAGTAATATAAAAATGACTTGACCCAAAGAGTTGTGAGTTCAATATCTGGCTACAGCAGAGGTGAACAAAAACTTGGAGAGTTGATTTACTTAAGGGAATTAACTGATAAGTGAGATATCCAGAAAAGGTATGGATGTGGAACTGGAACAATGTCCCTCATGGCTGAAATAAAGGGTTTGGTTCGAAATTCCAATGTATATCACCTGAAGAAGGCAGGAACGTACAATGGCTGAAACATTATGAATATGATAATAACAGTCTGATTGATGTAAATAGTTACAACACCTCATCTCAGAAATATAGACAAATGATTCTCATATATATTAGTAAATATACATCTTTTCCTTACTGGTAGCATAACTCGATCTTCAGGTGCTGAGCAGAGACTGACCATTTCATAATTTAAATTTTAATAACTATTTCTGGTTAACACAATGTTGGCACAGACCATATATTATATGGAGATAACTTTTTATTTTTAAAAGAACAAAAATTTATATTTAAAATAAATGGGATTTATATTTTATGTTTAAAATAAACAGTTGTTAAAGTTGTTTATCTTTTTTAATTTTGTATTTAAAATAAATGTACCAAAATAAATTATGAAGACATATACAAATGGGTAGAAAAAACTAATCATAGCTAATGGAGAAACATTCATATATATAAAAAAAAAATATATATATATATTTGCTCACCAGAAGATAAGTAAACAGAAAGAAATTAAACTCTGAGTCATGCTACTGGTGAGGAAAAAATCTATATTTATTAATGTATACTTAATAGCTGTGTTATATTTACATTGAACACCATTTTATTAACACCATTAACTCAATGTGCTATATATATATATATATATATATATATATATATATATTAATCATCTTAGAGCTCACTCTCTGCCTTCTATCAGCATGGCTGATGCTAACCTCCAGTAAAGTAACTCGTTGCACCTATTTAGACTAACATTCTCTGCTGACATGAAGTGGAAAGACTATATTGCTAGGGTCAGCTGCTAAGAAATTTGGTTCACTGTGTTGTGCTAGAGAATTTTTCTCTCCAGAATTTATCTTACATATCTATAATTCTGCCATTCATCCATGTTTAGAATATTGCTGCCACATATGGTCTGGTGCTCCAGCTATATATTTAGATTCTTGATAAAATCCAAAGAAGAATCAGCAATATTATTGGTCCTGACCTGGTATCTCAGCTTCAGTCACTTTCCCACCAGTCTCAACCAATCACAACCTTTCTTACTCAAATGAAAGAATTCTACTTTGGATTACTGGCTGTTTTTTTTTCTTTGTCAATAAAGAAAGTAGTTGTGCATTGCCAATTTTTGACATAGAATTTTTTTTTTTTCCATTTTGCCTTACACCTCAGGATTTTTTGACTTTGAACTTGTGAGACTCATCTATGAACCTTGGAATTATGACCACAGCTTTTTTATTATTTCAGATCTGAACCTCCCCACTCCTATTATCATCTACAATTATACTAAATTTTCAACCAATACAGGTAGAGGATTATATTCAAAATAGTAATACTAAGTGAGGTGTGTGATATAAATGGAACACAAGTATGTAGGACAAGGAGGAAAGATAGCAATTGACCCTGGATTGAAGACCCTGCACCCACCTCTTCCCATGAGTGTCTCTTCTACAAAATGGTACTTCTTGGGAAAACATTGTAGAACTTTCTTCTTACATTTAGAACACTGAGGAAGTGAAAGTGAGATGATACCATAGAAGTGTCAGATCTTTATAGCAATGACTTCTTCTATATGTCAAATCTTTTCAATATCGAGACATCATGGCTCTCTACAAGATCCTGTTTTTTGAAGCTCTTAATAAAGTTTAAGTTTTTGCTATCTCTCCTAACCACTTGTCTACCAACCATTTACATGAGCTTGTTAGGCTGCTTTCCTCCTCCCATCTTGTTCTGTGTCAAATTTTCTAAGCCCTCTTTTCTCATGATATAATCTAAAAATTTCAACTATCTCTTTTTGATGCTCAGTAGAAGACATTTTTTCCACTTTCTCCAGAACTTTATTGTTGCTCACATATTCTGTCCATTCTCAGCATCCTTCTGTAGAATTTTATTTCTGTTGCCTCAAGTCTCTTCTTCATCTGTCATGAGATTGTCCAGAATTCACTGTTATATAGGGGGACTGATATTGCACTGCATTTGTAGTAAAGGTCTATAAACGAGTTTTATTAAATTCAACATCCAAGGACTGTCTGTTTAATTTTCTGTTGCATTTTTCCAGTTTTTGTATTTGTTGTTGCACATCAGAATCAAAATTGTCAAAAGTTCACATTTTTTTTTTTTTCTGTTTTTGTTTGCGTATTTATGACTGCCTCGGTAATTATCAGAAACTGAATGTTGTCAATATTGTAGAAAAGAGTTGGTTAGCTACATCCTGGCATTTTGGGGGGGAATGTTACATTTCAAATTTAAATATACATGTATCATATAAGTGACATCATGTATGGAATGGTTCATTGATTTTGTCAACACTGAAAATGAGTAGATAAATATTTTATACGCATTTTTGATACGTTATACGCATTTCAAAATGCAGTCTCCTGTGGTAAAAGAGATTTCATAATGGTTGTTTCTTTGGTAAAATAATAACTTTGTGTATTTTGAATCTTTCTTTGCAGTGAGTGCTTGAAGGTCTTTTAGTATTTATGTTAATTCTTATATTTTGTGATGTGATGATAAATATATGCATGAATTAGAATTTTGATAAGTGACATGTTAACTTTTCAGAGAGTGTGTTACTTGTGTGACCCATGTAAAAGCATCTTTTGAAAATCAAAAAATGATGCACATCAAAAGCTTTTGAGTTCTTCAGACAAGCTCTGAGCATCATTGATCAAATCCTTCAAAAAAGCTAGATCATTGATTCAGCTCAGAACCTGTCAGATAAAACATCAGTACTGGTTAGATATATCATTTCTAAATCAGAGTGCTTGTAATTGTGAGGACTCCATACTTTTATATCACCAGAATAAGCAGGACTTTCATCCACAGGCCATGTCTATGATACCATTCAAGTCAAAGGACAGGTCTGTTCTTTTTAAGAATCTAGAGTGTATAATGAAATGCTGAACTGAACATTTTGAGGATCTTCAAAATTGGATTGATATGGTCCTTGTTTAACAGGAAAGGGTCAAACTGGGTGTGGAGTTAAGCAAGATATTCCTGCTCCAACTTTATTCTCTGCCTTCTTTGCTGTGGCTTTCATATGTGCTTTTCAGGATTGTGAAGTCCATGTGTACCTGTGTTTTTTTGTTGACTCATTTCAAGGCTAAATCAAAATGTTTCCAATCAGTTATTCAATAGTTAAAAGGACATGTAAGCACTGACTGTTTTTCATCACCATGAGCATAAAAAAGACTAAGATTAGGTATACATTTGCACTGGGGCAGTGCTATGTCATGCCTAACATCTTTGTTCAAGGTTATTGACACTTGTCTATTTTGGAAGTACTTTTGTGACAGATTTTTTTTTAAAGCAGTTCATCCCAAGCAAGGTGGAAGTGCCACTAGTATGCAAGGAGTTACAGAAAGTGTAAGTAAGGGAAAAGAATGGGTATAGAGGGTGTTGAGGAAAGGATAAAAAGAATAATGGAGGAGGATAGAAAGAGGAGGAATCAAGGTAACCAAGCAAAATCTTTGGTAATTGGAAAAACGGATCTGGTCAGACAGAGACCTTTTATTCAAGATCAGTGTGTCTACCAATCATGTGTCCTGACTGCTCTCCTGTACTCTTCAGAGAATGTGGACTATATATTGCCATCGTGTCAAAACCTTGGAAAGATCTCACCGAAAATGCCTCAAGTGTATCTTAAGCACCAAGTGGCTGTCTTCTACATGACAGAATTCTTCTGTAATCAGTGAAAACACAGAGAAAAGAGAAACTGCTCATTTGCAATTGCATTGAACAGGGCATCTACATGGGTGATTGTTGAAGCACATGTTTTATGGAGAGCTCACTTTTGTTAACTGCCCCAGGAAACATTTCAAGGATGTTGTTAAACCCAACTTGAAAAATCTTCAAATTAGTGTCAAAACCTGGCAAAAGAAAGCCGAGCAAAGGCCTGGCTGGAGAAAATCTATTTGATGGTTCAAATTACTTTGAGGTCAATGGGGTTGAGTATTTGAAGTTGAAAAGAGCTTTTAGGATAGGTGATATAGACCTTGATCCCAGAAAGTATCCATTCTGAGCTTCCATGCAATGTTGGCATGAAGCTTGTTCTATCTTGTATTGAATTTGCTCATCATCTAAGAATGCATGAAGTCTCACAGTGACTATGTAAATGTAAATTCTTGACAGACCTGCAGGATACTTATGCCAGTCCTGTGATAAAATTTGCAGTTCTGCTGCTAGTCTGAAGTTGCACATGAGAGAGGAGATAGTCACTTTCAAGACTCCAAAAGCCTTTTGTTTGTCACATGTAAAAATTTCCAGGAGTGAGGCTGGCTTGCAAAGTTATCTGTGGGCCTATGGCAGTTTAGCTCAATGTTGAAGAGATGGTCTTCTTCTGTAAAGAAGTGACAGTTATATGTCCCTATAAGAAATATAACAAAACCTCCATGATTTTCACCATTGGGGAGCTTTTCAAAAGAAACATCAGTAAACAACACAAATCCTACTAGCTCTCCTTGATCATAGTATTTTAGAGTAACCTCTTCAGCTTGAATTTTTTATATTATTTATTCTTTTAATGTCCTCTGCAGTGCTATTTTTAATTCAAGATGCAATGGTAGTTACATCAAAACAATATCAGGACTGGTTTGTGTAGCAAGCCATAACAACTGCCCAATTTTTGATCTTATTATAGACTTTTCTGTGGAGATGAAAGTGAATCTCTTATTCTATGCCTACCTATAATTAGTGGTTCCAATGTGCAGGCATAATCCTTCAGGTTTAAAATGATACAATCACCATCCTGTGATAAATATAAACCTAAATATTTGAAGGAATCACAAGACTCTTTTCCCTGGAGAATTTCAATTTCTCAATTGGATGATAACCTTTTTCTCAAAGGACTCCTTCCCTACCCAAAGAAATTCATCCACATGTACAACTAAAATTCCTATTAAATCTTGTGAATCATTCTAGAAAAATATAGCCACTTTAGATACACTACCACAAAGTATCTTCCCAAAAATGTATTTCACCTTTTCATGCCCTTTCAAGGATGTATCTAGAAACCTATCAACACATTTATTCAAGAGCCAGATTTTTTTTCACATTAGCTTCCATTAGTGGTCGAAGATGTGCTTCAGTTTGGATCAGTTCCTGCTCTACAAAATTTGGCTTTAATATCTATAGAATGGATTATCCACTGTCTTTATGCTATAATAGATAAATTAAATCTGAGAGATTGCTTTCAAAAGGAGAAGTTTTTTGCATTTCATTTAAACATTCAAATCCTTTGGCCTCAAGCTTTTCTTTGAATTTTATTATCTACTTCCTTTATGGTATATAACCATTCTCATAAAATTACATTTTTGACCTATGTCTTCCACTTCTTTACACACTTCATGATTCATCCAATTTCCTGCTCCAGCTGTTTTACATCACTAAAATCAACTTTATTAATATGGATCTCATCAGTAATTTGTACTTCACTTTGATCTTCGTTACCATCCAAGTGCTATTTTCCAGTGTACTGTTAAACTTATTGTCCAATTTCGTCTTGGTTAAGGACTTACAGACAACTGATTCTATGTCAATGGATATTTCTTTTCCTCTTCTTAATCCTTCAGGTTGTGTGTACTCTATATTGTACCAATTCTTCTTATTAGTAGAAACTTTACCAGTCCTACTCATAACATTTACTTCTTTAAACACCAGTTGAACAGGAATCCTGAAACTGATCATTGTATTGTTTGCTAAAGATATTTTCTTATCATCATCCAATTGGTATTTCATAATGCTGCAAACTTTTGGCTTGGAATTCTTGTTTTTTCACCTTCACTACTCTCCCATTCATTTGTATTTGATGCACAATATTTATTTTCATTATCATTATTAACCTAATTAATTTTTAGGTTCACTTATGTTTTCAATTTTTGTTTACAAATGTGTTGCCTCACTTTCTTGATCAACATGATCTTGTTCTTTCTTTCGTGCCATTATACGTAAGAACCCTCCATATCTAATAAAAGACCACCACAGTGTCCTGGCCAATGACCCAACCAGGTCCATGCCATTTATTATCCCTCAAATTATATACTTTTTCACCAGTCAAAAATTTTTCTAAGAGGGTCTTATCTGTTTATGTAAAGCATATCATATCTCTTCAGATGATTCTGAAGCAATGAATGCTTTTTGAGCTTCATGTAAACCAGTCAAATTTTTTTCCCATAATTTGATTGTTTTTTCATTAAGGGCAGGCAGTTTGTTTAGTGACAGATGGGAGATTTGGATTTCTACGAAATACAATTTAGTATGGAATATATCCATGTATACTTAATAGGTAATTTTTATTGTTTATAGCCCAACAAATAGCTATCGTTCATGATAAGTTTGTGTTTTCTTTTATTTAATATAAAACTTCACTTAATGTGGCCTTGTGTCTTACAATGACACCATTAGACCAAGGACTATATACAGCTGTGGTTTTGATATACATATTTAAATTTTCAGTCATGTCAAATTTGAGAGTTAAAGGGTCATTTCTTGTATGATAGCAACTGCACTTGATCTGCTGAATGCATATATGATGTGAAAATAATAAAGATTACATGACAATTCATGCAAATCCATTGTCACAGATTGGTAAAAATCACTTGCAGCAGAAAAGCCAATGATGGACTTAGCTTTGAGCCTTCTAAATTTATGGCAACCAACACAATCTGTGTAAACCTTTATTACAAGTGACTCAATATCTGGAATACATATTCCAGTACTCCATAACAAGGTCAACAATCTGTCATAGAATGCATGTCTAAAGTGTTTATGCAATCTTAAAACTACAACCTTTTTCTTCCAAAAGGCACTTTGCTATCAACCACCAGGATCTCTTCCCTAATCTAATCCTTCCAATAAAATATCATTTTTAGTACCATCTCTAATATTTTTGTAGTAATGTCCACTTAATGTGAAATGAATATCATTTTTTCAAACATAATGACGCTATCATTGTTTTAATCCCAAATAGTTTTTTTTATTGTTTCAAGCATTTTTTGCTCAGTTATAATGGAATTCCACAAATTTCTTAATAACACAGTTTAGAGAGCCAATTCTTGCTGGGAATTTCACATTTTGGTTGTTAAGGCATTCAGTGACCCTATCCCCAAATTTATAGGGTATGTGACTTTCACAGCAATATACTTTCTGCTCTTCATTTGGAGACAGTGAATAAAGTTTAAAAGCCTATTTGAAACACACACCATTTTAGAGCATGCAGGGTCAATGATGAGTGTATTATATGCCTCCACCACAAACACAGACCAAGGAGGCAAAACTGAAGCTGTTGATGTCCTAACTACAATGTTATTTCCAGTTTTAAACTATCAGATTGGTCTTCTGTCATATGAACATTTTGAAGTTTGTGTAGACAATCCTTAATCCAGTGGTATTTGGAATCACAAAATCTGCACCTTGATGTAAGTTCATTAAAAGATGGGCTTATTTTTCTTAAATACCTGTTAACGGTCGCGATGTTGGATTTATCAGCACAAACTGAAGGAAAATAACTGCTTTGGTATAGGTGGCTATAAGCACCACTGCAAGTTATAAAGGCAGATTCCTCTTTAATATGGAATGACATGTCATCTTTTACAGGAGATGTTTTGGTCCCAAAAATTTGATCTAAAGCTGCTTTCATTGTCTCTCATTTTTAAGTCATGGCAAGCAGTTAAAGCCAACTGATGATCATTCTGGCATTATCAAAGATCTTGAATTCTAATACTCAACATCAGAAAATATCATTTCGTACATTTTACACATGTAGTTTTGCTCAAATAAGATCATATCATCAGCCATATTCATGTTTCTGTCTCTGTAGAACTTATCAAAATCCATATATACAGCATAGGACTGATCTATTTTGTTCTTTTCAAATAGTTTGTCCAGTTCTTCCAATAAATGATCAACACCATTGTCATTATTCAAATCTTTAGAGTCCATTTCAATGGCCACATCTCAAGGTTTTTCATGAAGTGAGAGCATTAATACCTATGCCCTCTTCTGGTAGTAGTAGTAGTAGTAATAATAATAATAATAATAATAATAATAGGACACTAAGCACATGGTATTCCCTTACCAGATTGGGTTTCATGACAGGTATATGGACATTGTATATTTGTAACCCAGAATCACTTTGGGATGCATGCTGCTCTCTCACATAATAATGATAATAATCACGACCGCCGCACTCACCATAATGATTAGAATGGTTGTAGAGGTTTTGTTTGAAACCAGAAACTGTAGGGTTCAAAGTGTTCTAACAATATATTACGAAGTACAAATTTAAAAAATCGAGTTGATCTAATGGAGTTGTTTCTATACATTTTTTTTACCAATGTTCCTTTAATGCAAGGCTCAAGAGCCATTCAAGTTAGATGGTTGCTGTGTGGTGTTGTATTAGCATAAGAAAGAGAGCAAGAAGTGAAGATAACAGCTAACTCTAAACTTGAAGAGGTCAAGATTTTATTAGTGAATAATATTAAAAGTATATTGTGGAAGTAAACTTTAGAAGGAATCATAGACCCTAACCCTAAACAGAAAACAAGGGATAAGCCTCTACTCCTGTTAAAAAGTCCAAAGAAGAGTGTGAATTGGATGATAGGCAAACCTATCTACTCCTGTTGTGTATACTGATGAGACCATTGATCATTTAATATCAGGTTGCTCAACTTTAACATCAAAGAAATTCCAAAATAAATGTGATAGGAAAGGGTAATACTTTCATTGGAAGATATACCGTCAATATCCTTAGACTTACAGGAAAAAAAACAAACAAAAAAACAACATACCAATTTGAGAAAGTGATTATATTTCTTTATTTTGAGATTTCACTATTTGTATCGACCGCACTATACAAGCTAACAGACCAGATCATCATAAAAGACTTCAAAGGTTTTATAGCTACCTTTTCGATACGATCATAGCTAAAATAAAAACCTTTTCTGTCAAAGAGTTTGATACCCTCTCCAAATATAAGGATTTGAAAATAGAATTTAGAAGAATATGTGTATTTAAATACAAACAGTATTTGTAGGAGCACTAGGAGTAATTAAGATAATTACTGATAAAAACATTAAGAAAAATGTCAGATAAAATCCATTTTTTTCAGAAATAAAAAAAAGATTGTGTTAACAAATCTCCACTTCTCCCCTACTTCTAAAGACAAATCCTTATTTCTTTTAGGTTTTATGTGAAAGAGAAAATGAATGCATCAAACAGCTAATCAAGTAGTAATAATGGTAGTAAAAGAAGGTGGATCTTGCAATTGAAAAAAATGTGGCATCTGAAAACTACTGTTACACCTGTAATAATTGGGGCACTGAAAAAGATAGAGACAAGAACATTCACAAGATTTCTGGCAGCCCCTGTTTATAAGCGATTCAAAAATTGTTCAGTGTGGAACCACTCCTCAACTCGGGAGAGTCTTATCAATGTAAAGAAAATCTAAACATTGCACATTTTAAGTATCACTTAATATCAGAATTTGCATAAAAAAAGAGATTATAGTAGTAATAATCATCAATCATGAAACCATCTAATAATTATCAATGTGTGTTTATTTATATATTTCTTCCCATGTGGGAAAGGAGGTAATTTAAATTTAGTAAATTTCTTTCTTTCATTCTAATCTGAAAAAACCAGAGAAAGCAGACACTCTCAGCAAAATTTGTCATTCATAAATTTTCCACTTTGTCTCATCATCACTTTTGTTTCAAAAACTATTATACATCCTACAAACACGCACCATACCCTGTGTACTTATTTATATATTTCTTGTCTTATCTGTAGTGGGAAGGGAAGTAAATCAATTTAAGTTAGTAAATTAAATTTATGAGTGATTACTTTACTTAGTCATTTTAATAATCTATACAAATAAAATATTTATCAGCATTTAGACAAATTAATTCCCAAGAAAAATGAAGAGTTTAATTAAAGAGTTCCTTTACTCCTACATTTCTTAGATTGCAGTCTTGTTTGTTCAAGCTTTTCATGTGAGGCATCAGATACATTTGTTTATTAAGTTATCATCTTGCTTCAGTTCTATCATCGCCGTCTTTATCATTCTGTTGCTAATCTTTTTGTCTCGAGATATTACCTGTTATATTAAACATGTAAGATGTTTAACATGAAATCTATTAAGCAAAAAGCGATTCACATAATATTAAGCAGAATTAATCTCTATCTATAAAAGGCAGGATGTGTGTGTGTGTGTGTGTAACGAATACACGGCTGCAATTTTCAATGGATTTGCACCAAAATTTACATGCACATGATCCAAGTTAGCGGGAAGGCCAAGACTGACTTTGCATTTCCCAACTCCCATCGATAGTGGAAATAATTGATTTTTTCATACTTCTATGGCAGTTTTCATGTAGTTTGAAGCCATTTTGTACTGGCCAGAGTGAGAGCCAATAGCTGGTTGCCACAAATAGGCAGGAAGATTCTATTGGCCAGCATGAGAGCCAACAGTTGACTGATACGAATGTTAACTAGCATGCAAAAAAAATCGATAGCTGCATTTATCATAAGTGGGAAAAATTTAAATCTGCATGGCACTTTAATACAATTGGCTTATTTGCTTTTGATTCTGCAGAACTGGGTTGGGTGTGAAAAAGTATTTGATGTTAATATTCTTTTTTCATTCGGTTTTTCCAGTTATGAGTCCTTTTTTAAAGCTGATCATTTTGTGTTGATTTTGTTTAGTTCTTTTTTCATAACAGATTTAATGTTTAGTATAGAGCTTAGAAAAAATTTGCAGTGTGAGATAGGCAAGAAATAAGGCATGTAGCAATATCAGCACAGCAAAGGGCACTCCTTTAAAGGCAAGGGAGGGCAAAAAAAAAAAAAGTTATAGCAATTGCTGTATGAGTTGTACGATTTTTGAATCAAGCACGGGCAATGCCGGGCCATGCTGCTAGTCATTGATATAATTGAACACCTAAAAATATATAAAGGAAATGGGTTGTGTTCATTATATTCAATTATTTGCAAATACCCATAGATTAATTAGTAAGACTTGTATCAGTAAATCATTATTATCTCAAAAAACAAATTCTTACTATCTAAAAATATTTTTTGATTTTAAATAACTTAATAAAGGATTGATAGGCTGTAAAAACCAAACAATCACTCAATAAAGGGAATGGATTAATTAAATGATTCATTGGCCTCTATTTTAGTTTTGAATTGTTTATCTCTACTTTATTGAATCTCAATACATTGTTTTAAGACATCTCACTATGAAGACTTTCTAATAATTGCCATCATTTTATATACGATAAACATCTGACTTTTTAGAATTTACAGCAGCTAAATTTAACATTTGATTTTTGTCTTGACTCTCTGGGAAGTGTTTTAACAGAGGACGGAAAGTGCAACACCAAAATCCAAAGACACTGAGATACTGAAAAGATGCCTTTCAAAAGCTAAGGAATTGGAAAATTTTGTTAGAAATAAAGAAAAGAGTACTTAATTGTTATGTAATGTCAGTCCTCTTATATGCCAGTTAATGCTGGAAATCTCCTTGCAGATGAAGAAGAGACTTGAAGCAAAAGAAATTTGGTTCTACAGAAGGATGCTTATTTCAACTTGGTCTTGAAATAGGCTTTGTTGTCATTGCCATCTGTTGTTCTGTTGCTAATCTTTTTCTACTGAGAGCTATTTCATTGTCATATTAAACTCATAAAATTTTTAACATGTAAAAGATATTGAGCAGAATGCGATTTATATAATACCAAGAGTAATCCTTGAATCAGATATCTTTGAATGTATATAGACTATAAAGGCAACGGATTAATTGAATTGTTCATTGGCTTCTATTTTAGTTGTGAATTGTTTATCTCCACTTTATTGAATTTCAGTACGTTGTTTCAAGACTTTTGTTTCATTGCATCTCACTATTAAAACTTTATAACAATTGCTGTATATTTTTAAGGTACAGGGTACACTAATACTACTACTACTAATAATAATAATAATAAAAGCTTTTTGACTTTGAGATTCAAATGAATCACCCGCACCCGGTCAGAAGATTGGATTCTTTGCTATTACTGATAAAAAAAAAAAATAAAAATAAAACTAGACACTGCCAGAGAGTGGATTTTCTTGATTCAGTTGACCCAAGAGTTGATATGAATGAAAGTGAAAACATAGATAAATATCTTGACCATGTCAATGTTCAGAAGAAGTCCTGGAACATGAATGTGACTGTCATGTCAGCTGTTATTGGAGCACTGTGAATTATTGAGGAGTCTTGCTATCACTTAATCTCTAGTGTTGTATCCCACTTATTGCAGACAATCAGAGAGAAGAGGAGAACCACAAAAACAATTTGTCCTCCTTCTTCTCCCCCCACTTGTCAATGGAAGAATCAAGTAGTGACCTTTCTTGTTTGTGAAAAAAAAAAAAGAAAAGAAAAGTTGCTGCATTGTATTCTTTCCCTCCAGGCGCCATATTTAGCGGAAGTGAAAATGCAGACATGTGTGGAATGGCTGATTTGGATGCAAATCACTTCAGTTGCATATGCAAATTTCTTTGCCAATAAGAACATTGCTTTTGAATGTGCAAAATTTTTCAGATGGTACTGCCAAAGAGTTTAGGATTGGAAGCTACTAAACACCCAGACAAGCCCCATTTCAATTACTTCCAGGTCAGAAAAATACATGGTGTGATGGCATACACAAATTTCACTGAGAAAAAATGGTTTGGTAATTTAATGTATTTGATTGTGACCAATATATCTTTTTCTTTTCTTTAAAAAGCATTTGACTTATTAATGACATTTTTATTTTTGAGGTGGTGCACATGAATTGGTTAAAACTCTAATTAATATAAAATTTTATTTAGAAAAGTGTAAATAGTAACCGATTTTAAATTTTATAATTAATACCAGATTTTATGGTGAGCATTAATGGATGAATCTTGGCATCTTTTCTGTTAATTCACCCCAAAATAAAAAGAATTTCTATATTATTTCTATATTCAAACCAAATTCTCTTTGTACAAGGCCCTTCCATTGTAGTCCAGTTGGGGGTGACCTTTGCAATCACCCCAAATGTGGGCCATTCAGCTGTGCTGTTTCTAAGTGTGGGGTCTGCATTTGCACCCACCTTGATAAACAAGCCAAAAACACTTTTTTTTTTAAATTGTAAAAAGTTTCTTTGTAATTACATCAAATATTTGTACTTATGAAATAACTTCCTAATTTTTTGGTAATTTTTCATTCTGAGCGTTAGAGTGATTGTGAGGCAAGCTAAACAAATTTTTTTTTTTAAGTTTATAATTTCAAAAGAGTGCTAAAACTTTAATAAAAAACAAACAGACTTTGATTTAAAATTTATGAATTTTGTGGGGGAATTAATATTTGCAATAAGTAACTTTGCATTATTTGGGGTGTATTAACAGAAAAGATCTTAATGTTGCATTTCTTTCAGTTCTGGTTGGTTATAGAGAAATTAAAATTTGATTATAGAATTATTACAAATTCTGTGTGCTATATGTTGAAAGAGAAAAAAAATAACATTAGAAATTCAATGTGTAAAACTAAGATTTCAAAGTAGATGATTTAAGCACCTTTGCCTGAAAATTAAAATTCTCATCTGTAAACAGATTTTGTGTAAAATGTGAGTGTTGTTTTTATTTTTCATTTTTAAGTTGATATATGTACCCCAAAATACGTTCTTTTCTATGTGTATGCACACAAGCACACAAACAAATTTGACTGAGAAGATCATGGAAAATAAATAGTTCTCTGATTTCTCCCTGTCGATTTATGTCTGTGCTAAGATCTCACCCCACCCACACCCAAATGCATCAAAGATTGAACTGTAACGTCAGTGTTTTTAATGTTGATGGGAGCTTAACATCTCGAATTGTCTTCAGTCTGAATTGGTGGAGTTAGTGGCAACTGCTGCAGATAGAAAAAAGGATTACTGTCAATCGTGACACGTTTGCTTGGATGCAAAATGACAAAGACCTGCTTGACGAGGTGGAATGAACAACGAAACAATATTTTATGTTTCTCTTCCCTCCACCACAGTCGTCTCTCTTTCTCTCTGCATTTTCACTTCACTCTTTCTCTTTATGTCTTTCTCCATTCAGTTCTCCATCTTTCACTTTGCTCTCTTTCTCTTCATTTTATTTCACTCTGTCTTTCATCTCTCTTTTTGCAACGGCTTACATCCACACTACATTGAAACACCAGATCTCATACAATCACTGAAGTTAAGCAACATCAAGCTTGATCAGTAACTAGATGAATAACTGCTTGGAAATACAAGATGATGTAACTTTTGATAATGGCTTGGAATTGGTACTTGGATAGCTGAGTTCTAATTCCATTTGGGTTTGTTGCATTCACTTACATGCAAATACCCTTGGGAAAGGCATGAATCCACCTCTTCTAACTCCAGCTATGAGTTACTTAACAGAACTTGTATCAGTAAAAATCATTATTTCCCCCTCCCCCCCCAAAAAAAAAACTTTCAATCTAAAATTTTTTTCTGGCTTCAAATAACCTGCAAAAGGTTGATAAGCCATAAAAAACAATCAATCTAAATCTCTTTTTGCCTTTTCTATTTCATCTTTATATCTTTCTATTTCACTATATTATTTTCATATTTTTTCTTTTCTTTTTCTTTTAATGGTATAAATTTCAAAATGTTATCTTTCTTTACTGTCTGTTTAAAATCAGTCCCCCCCGGGTCGTCGTTTGCTGTTGTTTCTGTCAGCATTCTTTGTTTTTAAAACACATTTTTCTCAGTTTTTGCAATCTTTCATTTTTACCATTCCTCTTTCTCTATCATCTCTCTTTCTCTCTCCAATGGCCAATGACTGGCTTCTTTTTTTCTTCTATTGAAAAAATAAATCACCGTATATGTTCTCATATCATACGACTTTTGAAAACTTAATTTTGAAGCTAATTTTAAGGGGGTTGCATTATACATGATTTTGTACTGCTGGCAAGTATGTATGATGAATTAAGAAATCCTTATAGATAATCAAAGAAAGTGTTGGCAAAAAGTTGGGGATCAGTTTTGTATTGTTATTTAGTATTAAACTCATCACCCTTTTCTTGGCCACCGTATATGCTATTCGTTTAGGATTTAAGTAACTTCCAAAAAATATTTGTATAGGTTGGTTTGTTATATATACCATATATACTCGCATATCATGTGACTTTTGATGACCTAATTTTAAAACATTTTAAGTGTGGTGGGTGCATCATACAGGAGATATAAGTTAGTGTATGTGCTGCTGGCCCTGGCTACACTGTTGACCAAAATATATATTCATTTACTGTAGTCAAATTAGCTTAAAAATTAGGTCTTTAAAGGTCACATGATAAGTAAGTATATACAGTGTGTGTGTGTGTGTGTGTATATATATATATATATATATCCCTTTCTCTCAATTTGGTTGCACCTTCTTAAAAGGTTTGGCTTATGGCCATATCACATTGAAACACTGGTTCTCATATGATCACTAAAGTTAACCAACAGTAAACCTGGTCAGTACTTAGATGGGTAACTGCTCAAAAATGTCATGGGCTGGAAACTTGGATGTGCAGGTGGTGTAATGATTAATGGCTTGGAATTGGAAATCTGAAAGCCAAGTTTGTTATATTCACTTATGTGCAAATACTGTTGAGAAAGTATGAATCCACCTCTTCTCCCCTCACCTATGGGTTAATTAGTTGAACTTGTATCAGTAAATCTTTATTATTTCCCCAAAATTCTTAGTATCGAAAAATATTTTCTGGCTTTATATTTTCCTGATCTCCCACACGCTACTCAGTGGGGTAAAAACTGTCCGGTTACATTCAATGCCTCAAAGGCCAAACTAGTTACATTCCATCATCAGGAATCAGACCACCAATCAAGATGAATGGATGTCTCCTCGGAGAGACCCTGTACCTTGACAGACTATTGGGCCTCAAACTTGCACTTCATCTCAAGTGAAACTTATACATACCATCCATAGCTAAGGATTCAGGCAAAATGGTTGGTTCCCTCTAACAAATTCCCCTGAACCACTGATCTGCAGAACTGAATCCCTAAATGATGTTTCCTCAAGCACTACAATCTTAACCCGTTCAAGGCTAGAGTTAACCATAATCTTCCCCTCCTATCTGTACAAATTACCTCCTAATGAAAATCTCTACCTCAAGTGGCTCCTGAGCTTTGTAAAAAGAAAAACTTTAAAAAAAAAAAAATCTCTCTCTTCGTGTATTTCATTGAGAAAGAATTCTTTCTCTCTTTTAAAGACGTGGATCTATATTTTCACCCTCTGCCTATGGGTAATATAATAGGGAATACTGGAACTTTATCTTTAGTAGGGCAACCAGTCTAGGAGAAAAAAAAATGTCTGAATTCAAGACCAGCCTGAGAAGAAATGACAATGCCAAGCTATCTTGCTTCCGATTAACCCTTTGAGGTTGATATGCTATAAAATTTACTTGCTTGAGATATACACTTTACTGCTTTTGTAGGATGATGGATCAAGGTGTGTGTTTGTATGTATATATGTATGTATGCATATATATATATATATATATATATATATATATATATATATATGTGCATGCAAGTTTCATTAAATATGACAGACAAGGTGCTTTGATTAAGTTTTTTATATAATTTTTCATGTGATCTTATCATTTTTTCTTTTCAGTAGATAAATTATATAAAAACTGTCCAATTGCTGTTTTTTTCTGAGCACTTTCAGCTATACATTTAACCATTTTCAACGTTGAAATATATTAACTTTTAACTAGAAAATAAAGACAAAAACTGTCCAACATTTCGATATATTTTTATTATGTTGTTCCTCGATCTAAGCTTTAGGCTCACATGAGCCATCATCAAAGTGGTTGTATGGACATTACAACAGAGATTTGTTTTGTCAGTGTATCATTCTTTATTTTAAATAAGTGGTACTTTCTTCATGATGCCAAAATGACAGTCTGCAAGTTGCAATCAAAAGCAACAAATTATGATGAAAGAAAAAAAAAGGAAAAAAATGACCAAAATGCTGAATTTGTATATTGACTGACAATTTTTCTAAAGCCATATAATAATATGAAAAACAGTTAGTGCAAACTTCTTATATATATATATATATATATATATATATATATATATATATATATAGTGTATAGGGGCGGCAGATCATTATTTAAAAATATATTGTTAAATATAACAGACAACAAATGTCTATTATGTTTGATCATGAGCCATACTAAGCTTCATATATTGACTTAGTTTTGAGAGAAAATAAAGACAAAAACATGGTTCTGTTGATAACATTTCTGTCTCTCATGTGGTCATATACAACATCATAAAATTGTGTTATGAATTTTTGACTGGTGGCTGCTATTCTGCAACTGTTATCATCACATAGCAAACTTTTATATAAACATAACCCAAGCTCATCTTTAATGGTGAACATCTCTGTTGAAATGTCCATATAACCACTCTGATGATATCTCATGTGAGCCAAAAGTTTAGATCGAGGAACTGCATAATAAGAAAATATACAAATGTTGGACAGTTTTTATCATTATTTTCTTCCAAAACTAAAAACTAAAGTCACTATACAAAGCTTAGAATAGCTCTTGATCAAACATAATAGACATCTGTTGTCTGTTATATTTAACAATATATGTTTGATTATATATATATATATATATATATATATATATTCAAACATATATTGTTAAATATAACAGAAAATGGATGTATATATATATATATATATATATATATATATATATATATATAAATAAATGGGAGCTGAATATAAGTTACAGAGCAATATATAATGATAAGTTAAGACAACACTTTAAAAATTCATATCAGTTATAATTCTTTTGTCTTAAAAACTTTCAGTCTGAGTAGATGAATATAACAATATTCATGAAATAAATTATAAACTATTTGGATTTTTAAGGTGTTGTCTTAATTTATCATATATATATATATATATATATATATATATATATATATCTGTTTAATTTTTTATTATATTTTTCAAATTTTCAGATAATGTGTTGTGGATAAACTGTCCAAAGTTTATCCACAACTTTGAGTGCAATACTCAACACCTTATGCAAAATTTTGAAAAATACAATAAAAAAATTGAGCATACAGATCTTGTTGGTTCTTTTTAATCAAACTTGTTTAGATGAATATTTGCTGCCTATATATATATATATATATATATATATATATATATATATATATATAATACAAATAAAAAGTATTTCACTTAGCAGATTGATGCTACCATCAGCATCCAGACTCCAGAGTTTCGTAGACAGACCTTCTGAGGACCACTCCATCCGTTTATCAGAGACGTATCAGCAATATATATATATATATATATATATATATATATATATTCATGCACGTTTCATTAATATGTATATGTATATATATATATATATATATATATATATATATATATATGTGTATGTATATATATA
>OZ010594.1:7332878-7625378 GCA_963932145.1 Acanthosepion lycidas | reverse complement strand
CTCAAGTTGGAAATTCTCTTCTGAAGGTTATCTCTCATAACAAAGTATTGTAATGATACCCCAAGCAAGGCATTAAAAGCCACTGAGACACAAGAAGCTGCTGAGTGTGAAAGAAACCAAGAAAATGTTATTAAGAAGGAAGGACAATAAAAGAACAGGAATTGGAGGAGGCAGATGCTAATGTTGCATTTAAATTTTTGAAGATGATATTTGACAAGAAAGCAAGAAGCCAGAGGAGAGATTCACAAGAAAGCGAGAGAAAAAACTATTAACATAGAACTTATGATTACATCTGACAGTTTCAACGGTTAAACAATGAGACCTAACTGCCAGTCTAGTACTTAGACATAACGCTATATCAATTACTGTTAGTCAATGTAGACAAGTAGCCCTAAGCTCCTAATCCAAAATGTGTCTCTTACATTCTCATCTGTGATGTGTAGGTGACTGCCTCTCTTACTGTTAGGATGGAGGTTATGATGTCTATCTTTTTAATCCAGATATTTCTCATATATCTTATCTCAGGTGCAGCTGGGCCAATCATGTGATTCTTCTCTTGGCAACCACAAGGTTATCTCTAAGCAACACTGCATCTAGTTTCTTTGAAAGTCTATTATGGCATAGTCTAAGGTGAGATACATACTGCAGAATTTTCATGTGGTCATTGCTTTCCACCTGAATTTTCTCAAAGTTGAATATTTCAAAGGATAATACATATTTTTGCAAGAGTATGAAATTTAATAAAAACAATAAAAACAGATATGTTAACACAAGAAAAAAAAAATAATAAAAAAAGAGATGTAAGAAAAAAAATAAAATTACCATAATGTGTTAATATTGTAATACAATATGATAAAGAAAAAAAAAAATCAACCAAGCCAGTTTATTTGTCTACTTTCATCAGAGCTCAGTAAAGGACAAGAAATTGGCACAATAACTAAAATGAGCACTAAAACCAAATATTATAAAATAATAGAATATATAGCAATTATAGGCTAATTACATTTAAGCCTAAAAACCATTCCTGCTTTCAAAGAGATGGCTGGTAGGACTTAATGTAAATTTATTCCCCAACTTCAAATGAATTAGCCTTCCTCGGTACTATTTACTATATATACTTTGATCTTGCGTTTGTTTTAATCGATGTGTGTTTTTTTTTTCATCCCCTGATAAGAGGAGGGGACGGATAAATCATTTTTTCTTTGATATTCTACAGTACCATTGTATGGCAATCTTATTTTTTCATTATTTCTTCTTCTTTTAACATGTCTGTTTCATCGCTTTAATTAAATTAAAATGAATGTCATGTAATACTTTGGTGTGTTTGATAAGATAATATGTCATATCTGTCACAATGTTGTCCTTGTTAACCTTTTCTTGAATCTAAACTCTGTTGATTTTCTCTGTTAAGGTCATGCTTTCAATCGTAAATGATTGATTTCTTTGTTACGGGTTGACTTTTCATTGTCAAGTGAGTGTGCCTAGAGGTTAACAATGACACAATACCAAGTGCAGAAGAGGACAGTGTGTGATTAGTGTCTGCTGGCAGTGGTTTTATCTTCAACATGTTTGACAGAAACAAAGGACTTGTAGGCGTATTGGTAATTGTATAAATGTCTATTCTGACATCTATTTACAAAATCGATTTATATATTTGCATGTAGGGTACCCTCATCATAGAATAATGGTTAAATAGCAAGTCTCACGGACCATTACGGGCATGTGGCTTTGTACCATATCAAATTAAGTCTAGTTTATATATATATATATATATATATATATGTTTTAAGCAATTCACCTCTAGCATGGAAATAATGACACTAAGATGCAAGGGTCTACTGGGAGTGAAAGAGAATGAAAATATTTTAGAAGAAACCAAAAACCCAATCCTAAACACAAAAAAAGGGATAAACATCTACTCCTGTTCAGAAAACTGGGGAGGAGTGTGAATTGGATGATAGGTGAACCTATCTATTCCTAAGGAGTGTAACCTGGGAAATATGCTACTTTTATTTTTTGTCCTGTATTGTATATTTGGGCAGCAACCTTTCTTTTATATATGTTTTATTGAATGTGACAAAAAAGGAAAATCTTATATTCTTCTAATGTTCATTGAATGTAATTTGATTTCTCTAGTCAGAAGGTGTTTCAAGGGCTGAAATTTATTGGAAGCTTTTAACCCAGTGTAAAAGTAGTGAACTACTATTTAGAAGTGTTTATGTGTGGATCGGCCATTAATCAATGACACTGATAAGAAGATTCAGCAAGCACGAAAGGTGGTAATGGGGAACTGGCGAATTATCATCAATGAGGTAGAATTCAAGGCTCTCCTTCTGCTGGACTGGTTGCCATTAAAGGTTAGAGAGTGCAATTTCCCCTGCTGTTAACCCCAAAGTGGATTAATTTATAACTTTGAAAATATGTATCACGTGAAAAGAAACATAACTGCCTTGGTTAGAATTTGAACTTGCCAGTCCTGATTTTTCCACTGATAATTGCAATAGCGCATGTACATCTGAATTCAGATTCATGGCCCTGCATAATTTGCAATTTAAAAAAACTATTTTCATTATATGTGTAATTAATTTTTTTTTTTTTCCTAACTCAAATTGACATATCAAAAGAGTGAAAAAAAAAATCCACAAAAAGAGATATATTAAACTATGCATTTTGTGTATGTTGTTTTGGAAAGTAACAGATGGATTTTAATTCTTGCTGATTTTCCAACAGCACAGATATAGTGACTTCAAGGAAGACAAGAAAATTGTGAAATATCACTTTTACAATATGGAGGAATCATCCAAGCATGATATTGAAAAGTATGTATTTGAATTCCAATACAAACTGTGCCTACAAGTGAAAAATTCTCATCCGTGCTGAGGTAGAGATGAATGCTTTGAAAATGATAGATATATACAGTTTTAGGATATATCATATTGAACATGTCAAAACAGAAAAGGAATGTCTTTAATTGAAATGTATGAGAAAGTCCGCAGAGAAAACAATACGATTGACCCAATATTTTTTCTGCTTACAAAATGATTAGATGGCAGAATGCATAAACAGGAAATAACATTTATATATTAAGACTGATTATAATTTTTTTTTTGACTCTTGATCACTCTTAAGGCTAAAGTGGGACTAGCCATTGTTTCTTTCCCCAATGACAGGCAACAGGTTGAAGATCTTTCTTACAATTGTTTCATTTTCATCAAATAAAATGAAAGTTACACTGTGCAAGTGAATACTCAAGGTTACTTTAATATAATACAGCATAATAAAATGCAATATAGTTTTAATATAATATATTACAAAGAGTATTAGCATAATATAATACAGTATCATATTAGTATAATACATGGTGTCCCTGAAGTCTGGACTTATAGGGAAAAATGCATATTTTCAAGAAATTAAACTTTCAACAACATTTTATTGAATAATTGGAATATTAATAACATCTTCCATATGGTTTCTATGATTTGTGATGCAATGGAGTTGATATGTTTTGCAAGATTCATGTGAACTCAATGCAATAACTGCACATTGTTGTCAATTTTAGCACATTCACTCTTCGTGCATTCAATCAAGTGTGCGGTATCTGTGAATTTTCATTCAGTACACCGCTTTTAGCATATCCCAGAAAAAGAAGTTGTTATTCTTCTTTTGACAAAACCATGTTTAATCTGTGATGGTAAAATGAAATATAGCTTATAAGATTTTTGATGTGTCCAGACTTTAAGGACACACCCTACAAAATCCCATATAAAAATGCATTGACAAAATATTTATTGATATTGAAAATATTTATTTTAAACAAATTCTATTTTTGTTTGTTAATCATTTCACCAAGGTGATAATATGAAAGGGGTTACTGGGTGTGGAAGAGAATGAGAAGTCTTTCAGTGAGGGAGAAAGGACAATAAAAGAAGATAACTCGAAGCTCCAAATTTTTGTTCCCCCTACTGTGGCCAGGTGTTAAACTCGGGATTCTTTGGGTCAACTCAGTTTTGGATCAGTCAACCAACACTTTTATCCACTGGGGAATTAATTAAAACTGAGATATCCAAAAGTATGGCAAGACATGGAATTAGAACAATCTACCCTGATGGACTAAATAAAGGGTTTGGTTTGAAATTCCAACATATATCACCAGAAGAAGACCAAAACATTGTAAATATGACAATAAAGATGAGGACAACACTCTGAATATCAGATATATATATATATATATTTGATATGAGGTATTGTAAAATACACTATACACTGTTACAATACTTCCTCTCTCTCTCTATACATACATATATATATATATATATATATATATATATATATATGGTGTATTTGGACAGAAATTCTTGTTCCTATAACTTCAGTTCAGTTCAAAATAAAAAATAAAAATCGCCTTTGATAATAGGTAAAAGAATACCCAAAAGCAATTGGATATGTAGAACTTTTGCACACTTTGCGCTCAGAAAAGAAAACACTAGTATGAACAGAAGAAAAATTAAATAAAAAGCTTAATCACCTTGTCATTCGTCTTTAATGAAACTTATATATATGTATATGCAGACACAAAGCTTGGAATATTGTCATGTGTTTTTGAAAATCCATTTCATCTATTTCTTTTTTCAATTAGAATAGACATATATATATATATATATATATATATATATATATATATATATATATATATATATATATTATTAATGTCACCTGACCAAATAAATAATCTATCTAAAAATTCTAGATGATACATTTGAAGTTCTCATAAAATGATTGTTTTTTCTTTATTTGTATAAACCTATAATTTGGATCAAAAGACATTAATGTGTCTATATGTATAGATATGTATTTTATACCTACAATAATATATTTCATTAAAGTCATTTATCAGAATTAAACTCTAATGAACGTTTAATACATTTATTAAATAAATAGATAATTTTCACTAAATGCAGAAATGCACATGCACCCATATTATGGACTCTCTTGTTGTAGATCGACATGGGCCATTTACTCATGCCTACCAGAGATCCTAAGCATAGTTAGGTGGTGGAAGGAAGTGAGAACTCCCTGCTGAACTGCCTTCACCACGATATCTCATGTATGAGGGTCAGGCCAACTCAGTTTCTAGAAACCAACATCCAGACGACCTGCACATATAATTTGATTATGTGTCGTGAAGGTTTTGTGCAGAACCAACCACACTTTTTGAGGAGCCAAAATACAGGGACCTGGTAAACCATGTGCCACAAAGGTCCCCAAACCTCTCAGGTTTTGAATTCAGAGTTGTCCTTCTCTTAGACCAATTGCCATCCAAAGCTATAGATCCCAGTCTATCCTGCTATTTACCCATAACTGTAGGGAGAAGAAGAGGATTTATACCTTTCCCAAGGGTATTAACATGTAAGTGAATGTAATGGATCTGACTGGAATTCAAACTCAGCTCTCCAATTCCTCAATCCAATCGCTATCTATTACTCCACCAAGTATGTATATATGTGCATGTGTCTTGGGTAAGCTGTAAAGCTTAGGTATGTTTGGGTGGTATTCTATCAATGTCACCCCTGATTTCTCTTAATTGGTAACTAACTTTCTGATGGCCTTATTGAATATTTGTATCTCACTGGTAATATTATGTTCTTGAATTTTCTCATAAATCTCTGGATTCCAGAGTTCCAATTCCAGTTGGGTTTGTTATATTCACTTCTGTGCAAATACTCGTGGGGAAGGTATGAATCCACCTCTTCTCTCTCCCCAGCTATGGGTTAAATAGTAGGACTTTTATCAGTAAATCATTATTATTTAATCTTTCAGTCTAAAAATATTTTCTGGTTTTAAATAACCTGCAAAAGCTTGATAAGCCATAAAAAATAACAAATCAATTTAAATCTCTTTTTGCCGCATTCATTTTATCTTCATATCATTTTCTTTCACATTCTTTTTTCATTTTTCTTTTCTTTTAGTTTTAATGGCTTGAATTTCAAAATATTATTATAGATCATTTTTTTCCCAATACACCCGTTAGAAACTACATCTAGATGCACACCAAAAAGAAAGATATATTCATTTATTTATTTACATTTATTACTTAGGAAACATATACAGACATTATTCTATGTATAAATTTCATTGGATTGTCAGATAAATTTGTTTGTTCCTTCCAGTGTTATTTGAATTAGCACACAAAATATTTTTATGGATTTTTGTAACTCTGTTCTTCCTCTACAACTTTTGATAATCGTTTTCAATCATTGACAGATTTGTTAAAACGTAATATTTACTTTATAAGAAAAATCTAAGATCAGTCAATATCTATTCAAAAGACAAATGAACTCACAAAAATTCCCAATATGCTTTCACTATTTATAAATATTCTTACATTGTATTTGATTATCCAGTATTATTAATATAAAATAAAAAAAGAGTTAAAGTCTCTTGAACCAAATAATTATTTGAAAAATTTGAAAAAATTCATTACAATTCAGTGTATAATTAATCAAATAACCAAACAAAATGATAATAAATTCAGTTTGATTGTATTAACAGGAATATGAGTGTAACCAAAAAATATGCCCCATAATCTGAATATATTGTTTTATGGGTTGTGTCCCTTCAAAGTGGATGATCATAGCTCTCCACAACTTCCTGTTTCTTGTAGTGTTCTTTGACTCTTTATATATCTGTTTGTCCCTGCTCTGCTTTCATACAGACTTATTGGGTTGCTTACTTGCAGCTTCTATCTGCCCATCATACCTTCAATATGTCCTGTGAGTATCAAATTTTCTAAGCCCTCTGTCATCATTATGTGTCCCAAAAATGTTAACTGTTTCCAAATCTAAGTATAAGTGTCTTTTTTGTTTTCATTTTCTTTAAGCCATCATTGTATTTCACATGTCAAATCCATGGGTTTCCCAGCATCCATCTCTAGAACTGCATTTATGTTGTTTCAAATCTCTTCATCTGTGAAGAGATTGTCCAATGTTTGATGCCATATAGGAGGACCCGATATTACATCAGAGCTGAGCAATGAAATTTTTCTGACTCTTAATATTTTGCTTAGCTTTAGAAGGTGTGATTGGAGAACTGAAGGAAAAAGCAAATAAAAAAAAAAAAAGAATTACTGTCAGCATAGGGACTTTGCAAATACATTAAATATAAAACAAATTGAAAGAAAAAGAAATAAAGAAAGATGGCTTCTTATAAGGCAAATATTCAAGAACATTACATTCTCACGAATACAAATTTTGCAGTTAACATGCAAATTTTTTGATTGTTGAAAAGAATATACAACTCACATTAGGGAAATATTTTAGATTCTACGATCATTGTATAGTAAAGTGTGGGTTATCTGCAGTGGACGAAGGGTAAGAGCAAAAGAAAAAGAGAAGAAGTTTATTGTTGCCAAAGCAAACATCAAAGAAGCAATAATAAAGTCAGTGAAAGTGATTCTCTCACAAGTGAAGCTAAACTAAAGAAGACATCTTTTGCTACTGCTGAGAACCATTGAATTTCTGTGTTATATTTTCCATCACTTCTTTTTAAACTATCCAGATACTTCCCATTTTCATACCTGCTTCATCCTGTTTTTTTCTCTTTTTGTTTTATCAGCTTTGGAAAATGTCATTTACTCTTGTGATTGCCTCAATTTCTGTTTTAGTTTGTCATACTATTGCATCAACATCTTTTGGTCACTTTCCTTCTGCTTTTCAAAATATGAGAAATCGCGATTCTTCACTACTTCCATTCTGTCTTTGTTCTTGGTCATACTACCTCCTTTATTCCACCATCCAATTGCTCAAATTTAGCTTACCTGCTGAATTTCTCTGGTCTCTTACTTTCAATTCACTCTATGAGTGTTTAATTCTCCAAGCCTTCTTTCCACATTCTGTGTCTCAAGTATTTCATCTGTCCCCCTTTGAGATTGTTGGCAACAGTATCCTTGCAGTTTCTATTCTCCTTAAAAACTTCTTCATTTGTTTCACGTTCCATCCACGGTAATTTCAAAATTCATTAGTAGAACTACATCTCAGTCAAAGCAATATTTACAATACTTTTAATTTTATTTTTTAATCCTTTAATACCTGTCTGATTTTCAGGAATGTTTCTTTTGCTATTTCTATGTGTTATTGAATTTCTATATAACATGCTATCATGTTTGTTCTTTTTGGTAATGTTAATATTATCTGTTTCCTTACAAAGGAACATTTGGCATTCATTGATCAAATAGTATTATTTTTAGTTGAAATTTATTAAATCTTTCTCTTAAAACAATTTTCCAGGAAAATAGGTTTCTCAAGTTCAGTAGCTTTTCCTGTATTGATGGGGGTGTCTTAACCTTTTATTTCAAATAGTGTGAATGTCAGCATCTTGGTTATGTCATTATTTTCTCTTTGATTTACAGGTGATATCCATTTTAGTTGTTAAAAATTCTCAAGGGAAGTGATTTCTTTTATCTGGTACAGATTTTTGTCATTTTGTAAAGACAGTCCACAATGTTCAAAGAAACATGGTCTTTGTCAGGACGCTTGGATTTCCCACTCACTCTAACCCATTTTTAACCAAGGATTTTAGAAAGTGGTTTGTGTACAGCTGACAGTTTAGATATTTCTGAACAGGTTTGGCATGATGCATGACATCAAATATGAAAGTCTCAATCTGATGAGGTTATTTCAGACAGCTCTAGTTTTCAGGTTAATGTTTTAGTTTTGTAGTAATTTGCTGTGTTGACAAAATTACCTCAAGCACAGCCTATTCCATATTCAATTTCCTTTTCTCCTATACTAAACTTGTTATAACTGATCCAAAGATTAAGGTATTTATAGTGTTTGGTACATACTAATTCCACATTCAGAATTTTTCTGATGGATTCAGGGTAGATGCCATTACTGCTTTCATTCCAATTCCTGATCAGAGTTTCTGTTTTGGATCACTTCTAAGGGGTGACATCCCCAGTGTTTAACTCATATCTGCCCATTTTACACAACACCATTTTATTGGTCTTCTTACAATTAGGGCAGTTTGTATAAAGATCTTATTTGCTTATCATTGTGACCTTTTGATAAATTTGCTTACTTTGATATTTTTTTTTTATAGAAATTTATTATTTACATTATTTACATTGTTTGTACTGTTGTCCTCATCTCTATTGTCACATTTGTGATATTTGTTGGAATTGCAAACCAAACCCTTTTATTTGGTCCATGGGGTGGGGGAGATTGTTCTAATGCTTTTTTTTGGATATCTCAGTATCAGTTAATTCCTCTTGATAAGTTTTTATTCTTTCTGACACCAAGATTTTTTCTCTGCACTGATGCCAGGGATTGAACTCAAAACTCTTTGGACTTGGATTTAGCCACTGGGCCATGTGTCCTTGGAAACAATTTGAATGAATTTTGGGGACTTATAAATCTAATGTCTCAGTTTATTTTTTTTACCAGAGCTCATATTACATCTTTTTTCATAGAAATTTATTGTTTAAACTGGAATTGCTGTTTTTACAGTTTCTTTTTTTATATAATAATATCTTTTCATTGAAATATTTCATTTTTACTGAATCTTACACAACTTTTCTGCTGTTTCTATTTATTTACTTATTTCTTTTTTTGATTGCAAATACATCCTGGTATATTTTCTATACACTTCATAAAATATTATTTGTTGATTAAAAATAATTACACGTCCTTAACTTTCATTTTTGCTTGATTATTTAGAAATACAGAAAATCTTCAACTGAGCTCTTTTCTATTTTCAGCATTTATGGATTCCAGCTAAGCTTCATGCTAAGTAGAAATTGCCCAGAATATAAATTACACATTAGAGGAAAGTTCTGTTTCTGAAAAGACAAGAAGATATGATTTTGAAAAATTTCTAAGTGAGCATTTCAGTTTGGAAAACCAGGAAAAAGTTTAGCCAAAGCCATAAATCAGTTCTGGTGATTTGGAAAATGTTTTTTAAAAGACCAAGAATTTTCAGTGTATGCATTGCAAGTATTTGAAATTGTTTGAAAGCAATTGACAAGAAAAAAAGTAGCTTAATAAATTGCTGAAATTTGCAGTGAATGAGTAAGAAACTGTCGGATATGTGGAAATGCGTATTAATCATTTTGAATTTTATGAAATTGTTCAGTTGTGATGAAAAATAGATCTTACATCATAATTGGAAAATATTTGCCCTTGAATTAAATGCAGATGAAAAATTCTAATGAATGTTCGTGAGTTCAATCCTAGAGTAGAGCAGTGAATACACTGTAGAATGTTTGATGGAAATGAAGTGATTTGTTACTTGTTAGAAAAATTGTTAGTCAAAATTTGCAAATAATTGGTATGTAATGTTTCACAGTAGATATAAAAATAGTTACAAGTGTTTACCCACCTTTAAACAGTAGCTGAGCATTACATCATTTTTCTCTACCACCGGTAAAGTGGTGGTCACGTCTCAAAGGGTTAATGCATTATTAATGATAAAAATTCAATGCATTTACTAACAATTTGTATACATGCGAAATACTTGCAATTAGTATCTAATATATATATATATATATATATATATATATATGTCCCAGCATTGTGTTAACCAGATATTTTTATTAAAATTTAAATTATGTAATGGTCAGTCACTACTCAGTATTTGAAGATTGCATTGTGCAGGAAACTCCAAGTCATGTAAGGAATAATATATATATTTATTAATAGCTGTGTTATATTACCTAGAGCACTATTTTATTAACACCAGCCTTCAATGTGCAATATCTTAAATTTTTATATATGCAGCCATACACCAGAGAACATTGTTGGTTTGTGATACTTTTTATAGCTGAGCATCTACAGCTGACTGGATCAGAAATACACAGGCCAGGAAACGTTATTTGCACTGTTTTAAAAAAAAATGGCAGTGGGAAAGTGACTGTGTAGCCAAGATGCCAGGTCAGGACCAATAACATTGTGGATTGTTCTTTGGATTTTATCAAAGATCTCTAAATATGTAACAGAAGCACCAGACCAGATGTTACAGCAATATTCAATGCAAAGACAAATGGTAAACTTCTAAATGTGTAAAATAGATTCTGATAAGAAAAATTGTTTAACACAACACAGAGAACTAAACTTCCTAGTAGCAAACCTAACAATTTATTCAAGATAATATTTGCAATTCATGTCAGTGCAAAACATTAGTCTGAGAAGGTTCAATGAATCAGTGTAGATTAAGGAATCTTAGTGTTGGAAGCATATTTCAACTCATTATCTTGAAAGACACAAGGGTGTTACTGAGTCTGAAAAAATATGAGAAAAAAAACATTCAAGTGAGAGACCAATAAAAGAACAGGAATTAAGAAAACAGAAGATAACAATTGATATTGCATTTCAATTTTTGAAGATCAAATTTGACTGGGAAGCAAGAAGCTGGAAGAGATTTCAACAAGCAAGAAGTGCAAGAGATGAAACTGTTAACATAAAACTTACAGTTACATCTCAGGCAATTCTAATGTAAATTGATGAGACCATGCCACCAATCTAGTACTGCACTTCAATTCATAGTCTAGGTATCAAAGAGGAAAGCTAATTGGAACAATTACCATGAAAGTAATTATAGAAAAGACATCAGTGATTTTATCAAAAATCTCTGATTATATATATATATATATATATATAATATATAAAGACAAAAAGAAAACTTTTCTTTACCAACACGTTTTGTCCTCTGATGGACATTATCAAGACAAACATAAGTATTTTATTTTACAACATGTCTTTATAAACAGAAGTAAAAACATTGTTATTTTTTCAAAATTTTTAAATATAAGAAATTTCATAAATATTTTTCAGGCTAACTGTGAAAGTCAGGGTAAACTGTGGCGGTTGCTAAGTGATGTTATTTAATGCTTAATAAATGAAATTGAGTAAATGTTGTTATTGTTGTTGGTGAATTTTTTATTTCCTTGTTTTATTCAAATAATTTTGATTATCATTGTCAAGAATGGGTGTGAACTTCTTGCTTACCATCTTGTTGTTGATAATATGATTGTAATTGTCAAAAGTCCTTGAAAAGAATAAGAAAAATAAAAACTATTAACTTTAAACAATTTATTCCTAACTTCACTTCTGATCTACAAATCCACCATTTGCCCTTGCATGGAGTATTGCTGCCATATATGGTCTGGGGCACCTTATGTTTGTCTCAAGGTTCTTGATAAGATCTAGAGACGGATATGCAACGTAATTGGCTCTGATCTGGCATCTCATCTGCAGTCACTCTTTCACAGATGTGTCATCGCCTCCCTCTGTCTTTTTTACAATGCTTAAATTCATGAAGTTTGGAAAGCAGCTCCTCGGATCAATTACCATGATTTTTCATGGTAATTGATCTGAGGAGCTGCTTTCCAGACTTCATGAATTTAAGCATTCTTTTAGGCTGGCATCTCACTCACACCCTTTCACTGTCAAAACTGTTTAATGTAGCCATCTCTTCATGTCTCACACCTCGCGCATGTGGAACTCCCTCCCCTCTTCCTGTTTCCCTGATAGCTATAATCTTCACCTATTTAAATGTAATGTCAATCGACGTCTTCAGATGCCCTGATCTATCCCCTATCCTTCTCTTCATCCTTTCCTCTATCAGTCCTATTTGCTCTAGCTCCAACTTTCTGTAACCCCTTGCGTGCTAGTGGCTTCCTGCCTTGCTTGG
The DNA here is from genome assembly GCA_963932145.1 of Acanthosepion lycidas. Classification (NCBI taxonomy): domain Eukaryota; kingdom Metazoa; phylum Mollusca; class Cephalopoda; order Sepiida; family Sepiidae; genus Acanthosepion; species Acanthosepion lycidas. The sequence continues at coordinate 7,612,694 of OZ010594.1, read as the reverse complement.
GGTGAAATTCTTAAAAAAAACAATAAAACAACATTGGAAAGATATAATAAAAGGTTGAACAGACAGAACTTGTTGATAAAACTTGTTTGGAGGAATATGAACAGGAGGAAAGCATGTCTTTGGAGAAATGGCTAAAAGAATTTCATTATTAAAGCTAACTGTTGAGAGATACAAATGATAGCTTCCTGAAAGCTTTGCAAGTACTGCTGGATAATATAAATTCTCTCAGACCATTGATAGAATTCATTAAGGGGAAGGAAGTTAACAATGAATTGGCCTTCTTACATATCCTGGTAACTTGTCCAGAGCATGCCTTCAAGGCATCTATTATGCGACAAACTGACATTTACTGGACAATACCTAAATATTGATTCAAACCAGCAATACAATCAACACAAATGGATTGTTTGCTTGTGATAACATGAGTAAGTGGCAAGTCAGACATTTCTATCAATAAATGATGATCTATACACAAGGGAGCGCTTCTAAAAAAAAAAACTCACCTACCATGAGTATCCACCAGCAAAAGACAAGAACCAAGAAATGATAAAAGTCAGTCTGCCTTATATCACCAGTATACTGGAAAAAATCCAATCTGTAAGTTCACAGCCTTGTAGACTACAACCTCCTGCACTCAATATATATATCTCATATATAGGCAGAAAAATCAAAACCATAGAATGTTGATAAAATGTGGGGATTGAAGAAATCAGTGCATACATTTGAAAACTCTGATAACAGGAGAGAGCATTTACATTTCCCCCATTATGGGCATTATTATATCCATGATTTAATAACACTGTAGTTTATGGACGGAAGAGAATAGCTGAAATGAAAAAGAATGACAAACTTGTTTTGTTCTCAGAGAGACTTTTATACCACTAAGACATACACAAGTTTATATACACATATATACAAGTGGCCCATGTGGAGAAAAATATATCATATATCTATATAGTCAAGCAGAGTTTAAGGAGAGCAAAAAGATAGGGTCTTACATATAATATGAAGGTTCTTCTGTGTTTCTAAAGAAGCCATGTTTATGACTCCAGATTCTAGCAAGCAATGAAGACCGATTCTGTGAACAGGAAATGATGAGTCTTGAGTGTTTCCAAATTGAGGATTGCAAACTGGAGTTTCTTTCTATATCTGGGGAAAATATATTCCCAAAGGAAAACTGCACCATAAACTTGTAAGCTGATGGGGAAGCAGATTTAGCCTCTGCATGGGCCCCTTGGCACCATGGACTTGTAAGCTGCTGGTGGGGGGAGAGATTTAGCCTCAACCTGGGTCCCTTGGCATCATGGACTTGTAAGCTGCTGGGGAAGCAGACAGCCTCAGCCTGGGCTCCTTGGCATCATGGACTTGTAAGCTGCTGGGGAAGCAGATTTAGCCTCTGCATGGGCACCTTGGCACCATGAACTTGTAAGCTGATGGGGAAGCAGATTAAGCTCTGCACAGGCCCCTTTGCATCATGGACTTGTAAGCTGCTGGGGAAGCTGATTTAGCCTCTGCCCAGACCATAGGAAACCTGGGCTAAAGGAAGCATCCTTTTGGTTTGGTTACTGTAAGTCAACTGAATAACTAGCCACTTTTGTAGTGTATGAAGTGATGACCCCATGTGACATATCTCCACCAAAGGGAGATAATCATCTTCTGTATCCCTACACACTAATAGAATAAATCAAGCATAGAAATAAGCACCACATGAAGCCTCTTGACATAAAAGAGAAAGATGATGTTCGAGTTTCTAAAATGAATAATTCCTGTTGTATAAGTTTCTCACATTCTCTGTAATAATTTTCCTGATGAAGAAGACAAATTTACTCTTAAGAAAAATATTTCCAAAGATGAAAAAATCACTTCTTTTGTGTCAGAAATAAAAATCTTTTTTTCTTTATTCACTTTTATGTTGAGTATATTATAGTTTAGTTAAATGAAAAATTGTATTTCAAGGAATAAATGTCAGTGATTGGTGATATAATAAAAAATCCATTCAAAAGTTACTGTTGCTTATGTTTTAAGCATGAAACTGAAGGTGTCAGATACAAATTTATAGAAGTCCCAATGAGATATAGGCTTTCCTTAAATAGGTCATTCAAACATTGCTCTATCATGATGGTCTCTTGTGGCCAAACTGGTAACAATATGCATTGGGTAAAAAAGCAGTTTCCCTGTTAGTCGGATATATAATAGTACCCAAAACAAAAGTGAAAATGGGATAAAGTGGAAAATTTTTAAACAAACACGTTTCACTAGAAAAAACCTTAACTTATGTTCTCTTTGGGGAAAAATGATTTGATTAAAAAATTTTCCATACTGTATCATCTCTCTCTCTCTCTCTCTATATATATATATATATGTATATATATATATATATATATATATATATATATATATATATATATATATATATATGTGTGTGTGTATAACAAATTACACTATATATATATATATATATATATATATATATATATATATATATATATATATATAACTAATTACACTATATATATATGTATATGTGTGTATAACAAATTACACTATATATATATATATGTGTGTGTGTGTGTATAACAAATTACACGACATATATATATATATATATATATATATATATATATATATATATGTTATGAAATAGACTAAGTCCGACAATATTTATTGTTTAGACACTATTTTTATAGATACAAATATTTAAGTAAATGCTCTGTTTATAATTAAACAATATTAAAATTTAAATTAAAATCAGTAATTCGATCTTGCTAACCAGACACTTCCTCAGTAGCTAAATGGTATAGCATGTCAGTCTATATGACGGTTCTGTGTAGGATGCAAGTTCGATTCCTGTTGGAGGACACATATCTATGAAATTTCTCAGACATCCAGGACAGTAAATTTTGTTAATACTGTTTATTATAAACAGAGCATTTACTTAAATATTTGCATCTATAAAAATAACGTGTAAACAATATATATATATATATATATATATATATATATATATATATATACAGTATCTTTCACAAAATAGTAAATATGCAAACAGTACAATGCTTTCTAAGTATATCTGGGAAATTAAAAACAAAATGCACATCATGCCAAAAATATCTTTGAAAATAAGGAAAAGATCATCAGCCTACAACAATCAATCAAAAACTTTGCTTGGAGGAAAAAATAGCTATCATTACTTTCCCAGACCAAAATAAATTATTAAATAAAAGATCTGAGCTCATGTCAAAATGCAGACTTGAAAACAAATTTTTACTATGTTACTTAAAAATTGAAAATGGAAAAAATAAAATAAAATAAAAATAAACAAAATAACAATAAAATAAGCAAAATTAATTGACCGAAACAAATTACCAAATTACACCTGTTAGAATAGAGGAAATAGAATAACAATAAAAAAAAAACAATGAACCCAAATAAATAAAGTAAACAATAAACAAATTAGCAAACCATTATGACCGAAATATTAGACTATAAAAATCAAATCAAAAAATCGGACGAAAAAAATAGCTATAACTGTTATATAATGATAAAAAAAAATACCACATTACTTAAAAATTGAAAACCAAAAAGAGAAAATATACAAATAAATAATAACAAGTAAAATAAATTCACCTAAATTCATCCAAATAAATAAATTAATAAACCAATCCCGATAAACTTACTGTTAGAAAAAAAAATAAATATAATCATTCCAAATAAATACAAATTAAAAACTGTTCCCGCCAAAATAATAGTTAGAATAAACTACAACAATCAACCCCAAAATCGAACAAATGGCTTTAATTAAGTTCTCAAACCAAAACAAAACTATTTAAATACGTGATATAAACAAATTTTTACTACGTTAATAAAAACACCGATTAAAAAATAAATAAATAAATATATAAGATAAGAAATAAAAATAAAAAATAAAAATAAATAAAATCCAGCAAAATAATTTAACCCAAATAAACAAATAAACGACTTCCGGTAAAATAACCACCAAAATAGACTTCCCACAATGCATTACTGAACCGTATATATATATATATATATATATATATATATATATATATATATAGCCAAGAAAAATAACAGCACTAATGGCCTGATGATTGCATATAGCATGAAACAGACTGTCGCCGCTAAGTGTTGACTTCTATGTTCACTTTTATATTTATATATATATATATATATATATATATATATATATATATATATATATAGTGTAATCTGTTTGTATATATATTTAAAAGTAATAAATATTTCTTTTTATCTAGTTAAATAAAATAAAAAGAAATTTTGAGAAATTTCTTTGAAAAAAATCATTATAATTATATAGTGAATTAATGTTCAGTCCCAAATATTAAGATTGTCTTTGATTCTTTTTTTCTAACCTGAATTCATAAAAATTAAATTTAATCAATATAGAACTAGACCCATAAGCATTCTTGGATATCAATCTCTTGCTTTTAGACTTGATCCTGTCTTCTAAGTGCATATATTTGATAAATTATATTTGATTTAACTTTAAAACCAATTTTTCCATTTTTTCCTTTTTGTTTCTTTTTAAAATATATCAACAAGTCTACACACCCTGAAGATCAATTGAAAAATTGATTTGCTTTAAGTGCTGAAGCCATTTTGCCAACTTTATCCTTGAAAACACATTTCTAATTAAGTCACCATCCCCAAATATGTCAGATAGGATTTGTTTGTCTTAAATGAACAAATTGGTCTGTCATTAAGAATATTAGTTTCAAATTATTTGCAAATTATGAATCTTTTTTTTTCCTTTGGCCTTTTTTTTTAAGTGCGCCTTTCAACCATCCTCTGATTCAAGCCAGCTTTGATATAAGGTGTGTGCTACATTAGAAGTGCAATATAGATATTTACTTAACTTTATTTAGCTCAAGGCTACGATTATGAGACAGAGAGAGAGAGAGAGAGAGAGAGTCACTGGTTTGTGAGACTAACTTTTAACTATTCTTATGTAGCAGAGACCTGTTAAATGTGTAATATAAAGCAATTTCTAAAGAAGTAATGGATTTTTATTTATTAATCTGACAGATTTTATATATATATATATACATGTATGTTTATATATTTATATATCAAATCATTTGAGGTCATTTTGGATATTATCCCTAACCCTTCGACCTTGTAAGGCTGATCAGTCTTACATATAAATACTTTCATGGTAATTGTTTGGATGAGCTATGGTACCTATATTTTTTGAATATAAGCATAGTTCTAGACTGATGTTGAGATCCCATCAATTTGCAGTTGATCTGTCTAGAAGTAGCTGTAATTTCTATGCTAACAGTTTCTTTTCTTGCACTTCTCGCTTGTGGAATTCTTCTTTGGCTTCATGCTTTCAAGCCAACTTTAATCTGCAAAAATTTGAATGCAATGTCAATTGCTATCTACTGTCCTTCTGATTGCTCTTTTCTCTTCCTTCTCATTATTAATGTTTTTGTTCCTACTTTTTCCTCACCTGGCAACCCCTTGTGTTTTAATGGCTTATATGGGGTGATACTGATTAAAATATATGCATATGATTTCTCAAATATTCAGACCGGTAGATGAAAATAAATATATGTTTTAATAAATACATGGAGCTTCTATCCAAATATGAGTACCTACTAAAAATAATGTTTAAGTAATAAAAACACATATATATATATATATATATATATATATAATTAATACAAATAAAAAGATTGTCACTTAGCTAAATGATGCTACTTTCAGCATCCTGACTCCAGAATTTTATAGATGGACACATTCTACTTGTTGTCAGGGTGTATCCGCAACGAATTGCTGATACTTCTCAATTTATATATATATATATATATATATATATATATATTAAAGGTAGTTATCAAACACCTTGATGCAAATAAAAGTTTCATCTCTGCCAGTATCAATCATCAGGCGATCTGGAGAGACAGGAGACACACACACACACACACACACACACACACATATTTCATTAAATATGGCCGATAAGGGAGATTTAATTGATTTTTTATTAAGTTTTCGCAGCATCCTTACATTTTTCCATTTTCTAGAAGCAAGGGTATATAAATATTACTTCCGGCCATGTGCAACAAATGAACGGCTTCGAATAAACACTTCTATTCAAAACAACACAAATACAAATTACAAAACATGAGGTAAAAGTAACAACCCCAGAGACAAAACATCCTTGAAAATGGCTATAGAAGTGACTGAAAGACAGATGGTAAGTGTTTAGACATAGGAACCAAAATTGCATAATGACTGTTATTGTCACACCTGAAATGATTTTGGGGGGGGCTGTAATGGGCTTGTTGCATGATTCACAAAACTGACATGCCCACAATGTCTGTATGTACAAAAGCTGAGTATTGAACACTCTTCCACCTTAAATATAACAAAATGTAAACACACACACGCACACACACACATAGTAGATCATCAATTTAGTGGATTAATAGGGCTGGGGAGGCACAGTGGAGTAATGGATAGCAGCTCAGAGTGAAAAATCAGAGGCGAGTTTGAATTCCAGTCGAATCCATTGCATTCACTTATGTGCTAATACCCTTGGGAAAGGTATGAATCTTCTTCTTCCCCCAGCTTCCCCAGGTAAATAGCAGGACAGACCAGGTTCTATAGCCTTGGATGGCAACTGGTCTACCGCAGAAAGAAATGGCAACCTATTGCAGGAAAATAATCTGCCTCGTCAGTCATGTATCAAAAGATACATGATTGCCTAAACGTGTATCACGCATGGCACGTAACTGACTGAATAGAGCTGAGGGTTGTCCATTAATTTGAAGCACTTTTTTTCAAACACTTAGTACTGTACAAAATTATTGAAAATGTAAATATCCACATCAAACTTTACTTGAAGTTTTTCTTTACTCCTATATATGTCACTTACAGTTTGTTTTTTTCACACTGTCTTCCTCACATACTCCTGGCTATGGATACTCCTGACACTAACTTCTTAATAAGTTCCAATTTGTCATCAATACAAAGATTAGTGCATTTTCTTTTCTCACCTCTGTAACAATTGGATGCCATAGTGAAGGACTTGACAAAAAACTATATTGTATAGTGTACCAAAATCAATATAAAAAGTTTGTGAGACAATGTATGTATGTACACAATGAGTCCCCAAGTAAACAACAGCAGCTATTCCTAGGACGACCATTTTCTGTCTGTTGATTGCACCAGTAAACAACAGCGGCCAATTCTGGAACTAATGAACTTTTCTCACTGTGTGCAGGTTTTTTGAGTTCCAGCCAGACGCTAACATTTCTGTGGATTTTGTCTATTAAATCCAGAGTCCATTGGTTCTGGTAGTGTTAATTAGAGGTTTTACTATATATATATATATATATATATATATATATATATATATATATATATATATGCACACACACACACACAGTGGAGAGAAAACAAATTTGCTTCCAAAATATTTTGATATGCTGGGGCATTCGTTGTACCACATTACTGATATGTTGTCAATAACTTTTGCAGAAAAACATCCCCAAATCATGATGCTGCCACCACCAAATGTCACTGTTGGAACTGTGTTCTTTTGTTTGAAAGCGTTGTCATTTTTCCATCTCAATTTTGGTATCATCTGTCCATAATACTCTTTTCCAGTACAATGTTTTCTTATCCTTATATTTACAATCAAATTTCAACCTGGCATCTTTGTATTCTTTTCATTAGCAGTTTTCTGAGTGGAGCATGACTTTAGATTGTTCCTATGAATTTCATTGCTTATTGTCCGCTTAGTGACACAAATTCCTGATAAAAGCAAATCATTCTGCAACTCTTGACAAGTAACCATTGAATTTTGTTTCATTTGACACATTCATTTTCTTGAAGATCTTGAAGAAATCTTCTATGGAGCACCTGTTCTTCTTTGGTTTTCAACAGTTTTGAGTTTTTTATATCTTGCAATGAATGAATTAATGGTACTAAATGGAAAAAGCAGATTGTCTTAGATTTTCCTGTAACTTTTACCTTCTTTCCAGAGCTTAACAATCAGTAGTTTTTGCGAATTTGTTAATTCTTTACCCTTTGCCATGATGATAACCTTCTTGCACAAATATCAATTATAGAAAGTTCTGTTTGTATTTTTTAGTCTAAAAATAATTACTGATAATATTATTGGAACATTCTAGAATATCCCACTTGAATAATCAAGAGTATTAAATCAATTTAAAAGTTTAAAAACCTGAAATTTGCATTTTATGAATACTTTTTTCACCTATTAAAATGAATAAATGGGATTTATTTCTATTAAATCAACATTTTTTTTCTGTTTTCTATGCATATTTATTATGCATCTTCGTGCAATTAATTATATGAAAAATATGTTTATTCATTAGTTAGAAATACAATAAATTAAAAATTTGTATGTGTATGAATATTTGTTTTCCCTCACTGTATATATAATGGCATTTTTGGCAGCATATAAGATGCAGTTTTTTTTTCCCAAAAACATTTTCTTACAAAAAATTGCCTTGCATCTTGTATGCAAAGTTGAAGATTCCTGTAGGCAAATATTTTTGCCATTTGCTCAATACCATAGGCTACAGTTTTATTTCCAACAGTAACTTTTACACAGCTTGACTCTCTAATAAAATATTATTTATTCAAACAGCATTATTAGAGATATAGCTGAAAGAAATTCCAGTAATGGGAAATGCACTAAGCTGATAGGACATATTAGGGATACATAAGAATATGTCCATCAGCAATACAGTAAGATCTTGTTTCCTGAACATACCTTAGACATAAATATGCCTGAAATAATTATATAAGGCCTTATCTCTACAGATAGCCTGATGATTGTGTTGTCATATCCATTATTGGCACAGATGAAACTTTCAGTTGCATGAAGGTCTTTGATAAATTCCTTTAATATCTTATATATATATATATATATATATATATAGAGAGAGAGAGAGTGAGAGAGAAAAAGAGAAGTATAAGCAGTGAATTGCTATCCCCTCATGAGTGGAGAGATGGGTCCATCTATGAAACTATGGACTTGAGATGCTGAACATAACATCAATCAGCTAAGTGACAAGTCTTTAGATTGCATTAATTATATATATATATATATATATATTGTGTATATTTAGGAAGCAATTTTTCATTGATGCATGTTTCATTAAATAATATAGACAAGTTTTGTCTATTTATTTTAAGTAAGTTCCTTCTACATTTGAATGATAACTCTAACATTTTTAGGCATTTAAAACAACATGCCTGGCTACGTACACAAATTCCGGAAAATGTGTTGAAAACACATCTGTACTTAAACATGAAAACAATAAACAAAAACTAAAAATTCTTGAAGCAATATACATAAAACAGTTGAAACCTAACCTGAACAAAATAAAGTACGAAATCTCGACAAACATTCTTAAATGCCTATAATTGATAAAAGAAGCCATTGGTTTATACCAATGGCTTCACATACTTAATACTTCTCATTTTCACTCTCACGTGGTCATGTGTGGCATCATGAGCTGCGATCGATTTACGCTTCCGCGTCACGTATACATGAGTTAGTCATTGCTTTGAAATTTTTCATGCAACAAAAACAGATTATCATTATTGTTTCGTCCGTGTATTGGTTGAAATATTGAAAAGTAATTGTCATCTTTGATAATGGCTTATGTAAGCCGAAAGCTTAGATTGGATTTAAACAATTTCGTCCTTCAATGATAATATTATTAAGCATATCAGACAATATGAAAGGAACTTACTTAAAATAAATAGACAAAACTTGTCTATAATTTAATGAAACCTGCATCAATAAATATATATATATATATATATATATATATATGTATATATAATTGTGTATTTGAGCAGCAATCCTTCTTTTATGCAAGTTTCATTAAAAATTACTGACTGTGGTTAAGTCTTATATAACATTTTTCATTATATATCTTTTTTCCGGACATAAATTATATAAAAATTATCTGAAAGTTTTATATATCCTCTGGCTTTCGGCTATACCTTTAGCCATTATCATCAATAATAATGGCTAAAAGTATAGCTGAAAGCACTTAGATATATAAACATTCGAAACATATATATATATATATATATATATATATATATATATATATATATATATTTGTCTATTTAGGTAGCAAATTCTCTTTTAGGCATGTCTGATTGAATAAATTACAGGCATTATGTCTGCTAATTTAAAAAAATCTGTTCATGCTCATGAAAAACCTCCCGTGTATTGATATTAAAGGATGAAAGAAATGTGCTATAGCTGTTTAAATTTCTTTTATTTTCATTTCCCAAGTACTTTTGATCTTCTTCCAAGATCATCTTCAGGGGTGCAAGTAGTACAAAACTATATGTTGTTCAGGGGTACGAGTATTTATACAAAGCTCGTTGCTATCCATTACCATAATTTTTCATTATGCTTTTAAATTGTCTGTAATTTATTCAGTTAGACAGGCCTAAAAGAGAATTTGCTGCCTAAATACACAAATTCTAAATTATATAATCCAGCAGCCCACTAGAACAATATCACTTGTCAATTTAAATGTGGTCTTGTGAAAAGACAGATTGAAGTGAATAATGTTAACTTGATAACACTCAACAAACAGAAGCAAAAGATACACAACACACTACAAAGGAATACCACCTCTGAACAACTTAAACAAATACTAAGTAAACTAAAAGAAATTACTAACAAATCAGAATGTAAACATAGATTAAAAATTCAAAGAAAACTTAATACATTATATAAAAGAACTATATACCTCCTGAATAACTTTGAAAGATTTTTAAACATTTCTGACTATGATTTAACTGACAACCAAAAAGAACGACTCACCCTCGGACCTAACTGCCATATGTACAAAAAATATAATGGATTACATGAAAAAAGTTGAGATTGAAACATTATACCAAAATATAATTAAACTGCAAGAACGGCAGCTAATTACCCCAGAACCAGAAATCTATGATCTACTTAAAGCAGAATCTATAAAAGACAGACATGATAAAAAGGAAAATTCATCTAAACTCCTAAATAAATCAGTAAAAATTGCTGCAAAACAATTATGCAACCATTCAAAAATAGTAATTAAAAAAGCTGATAAAGTAAATATCTTTGTTGTTTTAAACAAGTCTGACTACAACTCAAAAATGGAACTGTTACTAGATGATCATACCAAATTTAAAAAACTTACTAATGATCCTACTAGTCAGCTAAAAGTGAAAATTAATAAATTAATCACAGCTAAAAATGCAGAAGCAAACAATCAAAATTTACCAAAATAATCAGAGACCGTAAACCAGGATACATTTACAGTTCTATCAAAATACACAAACCTAACTTTGCCCTATTAGATCCCAAACTCCCACTCCTGTCAACCAACTAAAACACAGAACCAATTAATTCCACCATACATACCTAACAAATATAGCATTAAATCTACACTTGAACTTAGATAAGTATCAAAATCCGAAAAAACTAATAATGAAAACTTAGCATCACTTGACATTGAAAATATGTTCACTAACGTTCCAGTTATAGAAACAGTTGACATTATTATTAAAAATATATATAATTCATCCCTAACCCCATTAAAAATTAAGCCTGAAATATTACAAAAATTACTTTTAACCTGTACCACTGAAGTCCCATTTTATGATCACAGAAATAACGTGTGGATGTGCAACATGATGGTATTTCAATGGGTTCAGTTCTGGGTCCAACCTTCAATAACTTGTACATAGCCAACCTAGAAAATAATATATTTAGTACCATCAAGAAACCCTCTATCTACCTAAGATATGTAGATGATATCAGTTCTGGGTCCAACTTTCAATAACTTGTACATAGCCAACCTAGAAAATAATATATTTAGTACCATCAAGAAACCCTCTATATAGCTAAGATATGTAGATGATATCAGTTCTGGGTCCAACCTTCAATAACTTGTACATAGCCAACGTAGAAAATAATATATTTAGTACCATCAAGAAACCCTCTATCTACCTAAGATATGTAGATGATATCAGTTCTGGGTCCAACTTTCAATAACTTGTACATAGCCAACCTAGAAAATAATATATTTAGTACCATCAAGAAACCCTCTATATAGCTAAGATATGTAGATGATATCAGTTCTGGGTCCAACCTTCAATAACTTGTACATAGCCAACCTAGAAAATAATATATTTAGTACCATCAAGAAACCCTCCATCTATGTAAGGTATGTAGATGATATCAGTTCTGGGTCCAACCTTCAATAACTTGTACATAGCCAACCTAGAAAATAATATATTTAGTACCATCAAGAAACCCTCTATCTACCTAAGATATGTAGATGATATCAGTTCTGGGTCCAACTTTCAATAACTTGTACATAGCCAACCTAGAAAATAATATATTTAGTACCATCAAGAAACCCTCTATATAGCTAAGATATGTAGATGATATCAGTTCTGGGTCCAACCTTCAATAACTTGTACATAGCCAACCTAGAAAATAATATATTTAGTACCATCAAGAAACCCTCCATCTATGTAAGGTATGTAGATGATATCAGTTCTGGGTCCAACCTTCAATAACTTGTACATAGCCAACCTAGAAAATAATATATTTAGTACCATCAAGAAACCCTCTATCTACCTAAGATATGTAGATGATATCAGTTCTGGGTCCAACTTTCAATAACTTGTACATAGCCAACCTAGAAAATAATATATTTAGTACCATCAAGAAACCCTCTATATAGCTAAGATATGTAGATGATATCAGTTCTGGGTCCAACTTTCAATAACTTGTACATAGCCAACCTAGAAAATAATATATTTAGTACCATCAAGAAACCCTCTATCTACCTAAGATATGTAGATGATATCAGTTCTGGGTCCAACCTTCATTAACTTGTACATAGCCAACCTAGAAAATGATATATTTAGTACTACCAAGAAACCCTCCATCTACCTAAGATATGTAGATGATATCAGTTCTGGGTCCAAACTTCAATAACTTGTACATAGCCAACTTAGAAAATAATATATTTAGTATCATCAAGAAACCCTCCATCTACCTAAGATATGTAGATGATATCAGTTCTGGGTCCAAACTTCAATAACTTGTACATAGCCAACCTAGAAAATAATATGTTTAGTACCACCAAGAAAACCTTTATCTACCTAAGATATGTAGATGATATCCTTATTTTAGTTAAAACATAGAAGAAATAATGGAACTCAAAAAAATCTTTCAAAAAAACTCCGTCCTCAAGTTCATATATGAACTTAATAAAGATAACATAATCCCTTTCCTTGACATTTTAATAGACACAAATATCAACACATTTACTACCTCTCCGTATAAAAAAATCAACCAGCAAAAACTCTTCCACTCTCGACTATAAGAGTGAATGTCCTAATTACTACAAGATAGCATTTATATAGAATTTAATTAACTGAGCACAAATTAATTCCTTCATAAAAAAGATTTTCTACATTGAACTAAAAAATATTAAGCAGACTCTCATTAATAAATGACTTCCCAAACCACATTGAAGATGAACAAATAAGACGATATATAAAAAAACCTGAATACATGTCTAGTAGAATATAATACTTCCTTATAGGACACTAAATATATCAAACTACTATATTGTAACCTTATGGATGCCTAACTACAAACAGGATGAAAAAATCATAAAGAATATTATTTATACTGACATTATCTTCCATAGATTCTAATAAAAAAATAAAATTAATCATATATTATAAAAAATACAATACAACCAATTTAATTATTTACAATAACTCCTCCTCACCAACTGATCTATTATGTAAAACCAATATTATATACCAATTTAAATGTCCCTTGTGAGAATGTATCTCTGAAAAAAAAAATATATATATATATATATATATGTTGGGTATATGACAACTATACAAACAAGAAGGCTTGGACTCCACGTGTTTGACCACTCGTCCATTGCAAGACATCTACAACAACATTCCTGTCTACATTCACAATATAATAAATTACTAATCGACAACACAACTATCCTACACCATGAAAACAACAAATTTAGATTACAGATACTAGAAGCAATTTATATTAAAACAATTAAAGCTGGCACTGAACAGAATCAACTATGAATATTGAAGTAATGTTCTGAAATGCCTGTAAAGGAACAGTTTTTTCATGTTTTAATGCATGCGTGACCATGACATTATAACATAGAAAGAAAAAAATTCCATAATGGATAATTTTTTCACATTCTAATGAATACTCAGCACATTGTCATCAACGGTTTGCATTTAAACGCATAATGAAAAATTACGGTAATGGATAGCAACAAACAGCTTTGTATAAATACTTGTACCGCTGAACAATATATAGTTTTGTACTACTTGCACCCCTGAAGATGATCTTGAAAGAAGATCAAAAGTACTTGGGAAGTGAAAATAAAAGAAATTTAAAAAGCTATAGTACATTTCTCTCATCCTTTAATGTCAATACACAGAAGGTTATTCGTGAGTATCAATGGATTTTGTTAAAAATTAGCTAACATAAAGTCTGTAATTTATTCATTCATATATAATTATGTAATAATATTAAACTTGATGCTCAGTTAAATTTAGAATTTTTTATTTTAAATTTAACTGTGAAATTAAAACTTTATTTTGTTATATTGATTTCTAATTTAATGTAATCTTAACTTTAATCCACTAAGAGGTCGTACTTAGGGTATGTTGTTACGTTATTTTGAATTACCATATACTTGTATTCTGATTGGTCGTCATAGATTGGGTAACAATGTTTCCCCTACTGAGGGGGTTTACTTGGTTTTTGAACTCTTAAAACCCTTTATTTTTCAATCAATACCCTCAGTTGATGAGACACCTGTAGTGTTAAAATAAAATTCCAATTTTTGTAGTGATGTCATGACATGCATATGTTATAATTTTGATATATATATATATATATATATATATATATATATATATATATATATATATATATATAAATAAAAGTGAGCATTGAAGTCAACACTCAGAAGCAACAGACTGTTTAATCTGTATGAATCCATCTCTTCTCCCCCAGCTATGGGTTATATTATAGGACTGACTGGTCCCTTTAGCCTTTTTTGGCAGTCACCTTAGGAGAAGGAAAACTCAGAAACCAAAACCTGACGAGGCTCATTTGGCAACCTTGTGGCACACTGCACCAGTTCTCTGTATTCAGTTGGTAGACTGGCTGTTTGGTTCTTAGAACTTAGCTACTGGACCCAGCAAAAACAATGGGAGAGTCTATATATATATATATATATATATATATATGATTGTCTTCACATGCTATGATATAAACTTATATTCATTGTAAGGTGTCTGTACCGGCACATATCTTTGTCGTCTTGTTACATGACAAGAATTAATGGAAGTCAGGAGAATATAAAAGGTCATTCAATTAATAGATTTGAATAATTTTGAATTAAACTATTTAAATCAAGTGGAACCTGGTCCTGAGGCTGCAACTTTCTGAAGTTTTGAAATTTTTAATGCAATAAATTAAAAAAAAAAAAAGATAATTAGAACTCTTGATTGAAATGAGCTTCGTTAGTTGAGGGTGAGGAAGGGTATCAGACCAAAAGTTTCAATCCTTTTATTCATGTTATCCAAAAATGGACATAAATTATATGATGCCAAACACCATTACTTGTTGTTTGAAAATGTTACTGCATGCATTGCATAGATATTCTTTATCGCCGAACATTTCAACATCATTAGATTCTGTTGCAGACTTTCATTGTCTTTTATAGAATTCCATTGCAATATTCTTTTGCTTCTATTTATACAATTTACATGTGAACAATTGCTTCTTTATATGAAAACCACTTAAGAAAACAATAAAATGAAACCAAGTTTGGCATAAGGCTATATTTCTGCAGTATTTGTTAAAGGTTACACTTTCTTTTAGGAAGTTTCAAAACAAATATTTGAGGATATATCAAGTTCTCGCTCATGATTTTTTTTAGATGAAAATTCTTATAAATAAAATATATAAAACATTTTTCAAAAAATGTTTTATTTTTTTCTTTCTTGAACAAAAGCAAGAAACTGAAAATATTACAATATGGTGTTAATTTTGAGCTGATATATTAAAATTTGAGGTATGGCCCCTTCTTTCCAGCTCTGGTAGATGACCTTGTGCAATGGGAGCAGTAGGGCAGTCTTGCAGTGCCCGATCAGGTCAGTGGGTATCCCATTACTGCCAGGGGCCTTCCCTGTGGCCAAGCTGTCAATGGCCTTGCTAAACTCCTTTATGGTCGGTTCCATATTGAGGTCCTCCATGACCGACAGGCACTCAATGGATTTTTCACTTTATTATGGTGGGCATTTAATAGCTTAATACAGACAAATGGGGTAAACATAATTTTGTTTTTAGGATGTTTTCCTATTATTGTTAATAATTATTGACTTCTTTTTGCCATAAATATGCACATAGTTACAATAATTGAATTCTTTGACCAAATCTGTGAAATATTTCAAAGAGAAGTGCTTCTAAAGAAACACTGCTTTTCGGAATATTTCTTCATTTCCAAGAAAAACAGTTTTACTAATTAAATAAAACAGGTATTTTATTTCACAAAAGCAGTAAATAGAATTTCTTAAGCTTTTACTTACCATATATACACCTTTGTTTATATATTTTCTTCTTCTTCGTCTACATCTTTTCTTCTTCTTTCCTTAAATCATCATCTTTATCTGCATCTTTTCTTCTTCCTCGTCTACATCTTTTCTTCTTGTTTGTTTACATCTTTCTTCTTCCTTATCTACATGTTGTCTTCTTTGCCTACATTTTTTCTTCTTCCTCGTCTACATCTTTTCTTCTTGTTTGTTTACATCTTTCTTATTCCTTATCTACATGTTGTCTTCTTTGCCTATGTCTTCTTCCTCGTCTACATCTTTTCTTCTTGTTTGTTTACATCTTTTCTTCTTCCTTATCTACATCTTTTCTTCTTTGTTATCTACTTTTTCTTCCTTCTCTGCATCTTTTATTTTTCCTTGTCTACATATTTTCTCCCTTTTTTCCTAAATCATCTTCCTTGTCTGAATCTTTTTCTTCTTCCTTGTCCATATCTGTTGTCATTCTTTGACTACACCTTTTCTTCTTTTTTCTCTAAATTATCTTCTTTGTCTGCATCATTCTTTTTTCCTTGTTTACATCTTTTTTTTCTTTCTTTAAATCTGTCTAAATCTTTCATTTTCTTTGTCTATATCTTTTCATCTTTTTTTCTAAATCATCTTCTTTGTCAGCATCTTTCCTTCTTCCTTGTACAACTACATCTTTTATTCTTATTGTCTACATCTTATCTGCTTCTTTGTCTACATCTTTTTTTCCCTAAATCATCATCTTTGTCTGAATCTTCTTCCTTGTCTACCATCTTTCCTTCTTCCTTTTTTTTCTCCCTTGTCTTCTTTCTTTGTCTACATCTTTTCTTCTTTGTCTACATCTTTTCTTCATCTTTGTTTCATCTATATCTTTATACAAATGCAATACTTCATTTTAACGTTATACCTTTCTGCAACTTCTTTAAAAATTTTTCATCATTTCAGTTTTCATTTGGAGTTCTTATGAATCGTATCTGCTCCACACAAGGTTATTCATTTAAAAAATGATTGCTTGGTCTATTCACCAAACTTCTTGAGGTATATATGGCATCCATTGAATAATTTTATACTGTCTTTTATTATTTTTACCAACACTAACATTTTAGTGCATGCTATTTTAACATCTTAAAGCGATGAGCATGATTTTCCAGTTGATTTTTTCAACTTAGAAATAAACATCTTTCATTAGACAAAAGCATAAAATCTCATATAAAGTTCGAAATGTTAGATTTCTATAGAATATTGAAAAATACATACCGTCTTATAGAGATTTTACCATCACTGCATAGGATATTGTACATGCAGATTTCGATCATATTTTTCTCATGATCTTTGTGAGATTGTTTCATAGTGTAATTATGTTAATAAATGTCCTGGGTATGGCGATAAACTACATGTAGCAGCAAGACCTCTGATCGCGAGATTGGAGGTTTTGTGGAATGTGGAACCACCACTTAATTGCTGTTGTTCCCAGGTCCACCCTAAACTGAGGTGGTAGCACCTGTGTAGAGTCCCAGCTACAGGCAAATAATGAAGAAAACAAAAAGAAAACACTATGAAAGTATAAAAATACTAGCAATACATTTTTATATAAAAAATTACTAACAATAAATATTTATAGTAAAGATGTCAACAATACAATTTCTCTGTACCTGAAGACATAAATTTGTGTTCAAAATATTTAGATTTTAGATTTAAATAACCCATAGAGTTTGATATGCCGCTAAACGAAATCAACCAACCAACTGTTAATAAAATTAATAAAAGATCCCCTGCTGTTATGTCAACTATAGCTGTTCAGGATGATATAAAGTATATTACAAAGAGAAGGAAATTAGCCTGCATGCAAATAATGGTAATTTTTAATCCCCAAAATTCAAAGAGAATAACAACAATGGCAAGGACATTTGTCTGAATGATAATAATGATACTCTCCCGCCAATCACATAAATTAAGAGTGAATAACAGAAAGTCATTAGTTTGGATATAAATAATTTAAATAATAACTCCTCATTCCAGAAATTTAAACAGAATAACAAAGATGAGGATATTAGTCTGAGTGTAAATAATAACTCTTCATCCCAGAAATTGAAAGAGAATAACAACAAAGATGAGGATATTAGTCTGAATGTAAATAATGATAACTCCTCATCAGAGAGAAATCTTCTTTCATCAGGTTTAATATGCCTACCTTCATATATTGATTTCATTAACAGGATGTGCAGACATTATTCAAGTGTTTGTATTTTTTTTCAGTTGTAAACACAATTTTATTACAGAAAAAGAACATTTTCACATTTTTAGTTGCCTTTTATCCAAAACGTTTTCGACCTGGAAGCTTATGTTGAAAATGTTGCACATTGGATGTAATTGAATTATCCAGTCATCATTATCTTGGAAACATTTCTCACAATTAAGAAAATTTCCTTGGAATTTTCTCTGCTGTTTTGGAACCACAGATGGAAACAAAAATTTTCAGTTATGAAGATAATTAAAAATAAAATTGGGTTTGGGATTAACTGATCAGAATTTAAAGAATGCTCTACTTTTCTTGGTAACTAATTTAACTTGAAACATTAAAAACCCTGGCAAGTCCAAAACAGAATCAAATGTATCATTTGGGGATGTAATTTTCAACTTATGTTTCTATTAAAACAGTAAATTCTAACAAAAAATAAAAATATTTCTATAAATATTTTGACATTGATTGCTAGAAGTTCCCAGATTTGTATGGCACATCTACAAAATTTGCTAAATGTCAGTTCAGATGAAAATTGAACTTAAATATTGACATTTCACTTAATCTCAAAATATAATAGTTCAAGTGTTTTTTGTTTTTTCTTTGTACTGGCATCTCCAGGTGACAGTGTCTTTATTATTCCAAAAGCAAAAGCTGTTTACAAAGTCAGCTGGTAAAAGGTCAATCTCTGTAAAAGAACAGAATACAAAATAATAATTGGGAAACTCTAGACTTAAAGGCTCAGATTGAAAACACTTATAATAATAGTAAGGATTTAACCAAATATGCAATCATTTTTTTATAAATGACTATAAGATTCTACTGGACATAAAGTGGCGAATTGGTTTTTTGTATTATTATTAAATAATAAATTGATCCCCTTCCTGAATTACTACATATTAATTTAATAATTACAAAGAATATATTTAAAGACTCACATGCGAAAACTTTCTCGTATTAGTAAGAATATAACAAAATCAGCCCATATTTTTTATGACTTGGCTAAACTAGAATTAGTCTACACTGTTCTACTGGGCCTAAAATGGGGGATAAGTAATGAACTGACCCCTCCTTTAGAATTCAAACATTAATACAATAATTAGAAGCAAATTTAAAGATTCACATATGAAATAACATAATAAAATTTGATATCATTTTTTATGGCATAGTTAAACTAGTGCTAAGAGTCTACTAGGATTCAAAGTGGGGGATCAGTTTTCTATTGTTATTAAGTAATAAAGTGATTACCCCTGAATTATTACACTTTATTATAATAATTTGAAAAAAAATATTTAAAATTAACATGTGTAATAAAGTAGTCAGAAATAAGTATATAATACAAAAACTGTCCATTTTTTTTAATATCTCTCTACACTATTGATCACTCAATACAATAATTAAGAGCCACTCAAAGTAGAAGGTTATTGAATGAGTTTGTTTTATGTATTTAAGAATTATATATTATGAGTATATGAAGTATAGTCAACTGAAGATGTGAAGAGATTAAGATTGTAGTGATTGGGGAAATATCCTCTCAAGGAAATATCCTCGGTGAAGCAATAACTTTTTGGAAGAAGCTGTCTCAATGAAATTTCCTATTTTCAAATAGAATATGAAATGTATTAGGTTGGTGCAAAAATAATGATGTAATAATGTCGTTTTTTGACGTATTTGCACCAACCTAATAGAAGAATAGCTTGCATCTGTGCATATGTTATGGTGTCAGGGAGGAACTATGGAATGTAACACATCAGAATGTTTCCCATGGGAAAAGCCTTAGAGTAATGATAGACTTGTGGTATTACATATATGGGGAAAGGGTTAGAGAATGTAAAGAGTATCATCACCCAAAAGGAAGTATAAACCCATTTGGACTGTGATTCAGGGAAGCAAAGATTAGGCAGCTCCAGCCCAGATATGGCAGCAATACTCCATTTTGTGTCTAATCTGACTCTTGTAAAGATGAAGCATGGCAGAAGGACTCTACCAAGGTTGGAAAGTGAGGATTGGGCAGCTCCAGCCCAGATATGGCAGCAATACTCCATTTTGGTCTAATCTGACTCTTGTAAAGATGAAGCATGGCAGAAGGACACTATCAACATTGGAAATTTAGGATTATGCAGCTCCAACCCAGGTATGGTAGCAATACTTCATTTTGGGTCTAATTTGACTCTTGTAAAGATGAAGCATGGCAGAAGGACTCTATTAAGGCTGGAAAGTGAAGGTTAGGCAGCTCCAGACCAGATATGGCAGCATTGCTCCATTTTTGGTCTAATGTGACTTTTGTAATGATAGATCATGGCAGGAGAAGTCAGGTACTTTCTTTCGTGATTTTTAAAGATGGATTCCATATATGAGGTTCTGCTTGACGTCTGAAGTGAACTTGAGTACCATTAGATGCATAAAGCAACTGACCCATTAGCGAAGTCATCGTGACTGTTGAAAATCCTGGGTCAGCTCAGTGATGAAGAAATTACTAGCTTACTTTTAAAAATACTAAATGTTGCAAACCAGTTTTTTACCCTATTTGCCTGTTAAAGCTAGGTCAGATGTGGAATCGGCTGCCTGGCTCAGGGCATCAAGACTTTTGAAATGATGTTGATGCTTGAGGCTTGTTGACTAGTTTCTGCTGGAGAAACTGATTCAATTACTTTGGAAAATTCATGGTAAATTGAATCTGCAGGCCCCTCTCTTTGTCAAAAACCTTAGTCCAGGTGTCAAGAACTTTATCACATAATGTATTCTCTGGATGCAAATTGATGCTGACAGAGCATCCTTAGACTGTCTTCCTGAATGTGGTCTCTTGTTCTCTCCTGAATGGTGATCTCCATGACCTTACACACAATGCTTGTCAGGCTGCTAGGTATGGAGTTACATGGTTTGTGGTCTACTCAGATTTCAATTTGGAAGTAACTGACTTCCTTCTCTTTGACAGTTTTCCTTCTTTCATTGACTTTCCAAATAGAATGATTAGTGATTCTGTTAACTCCTTTCCCAACTTCTTTGGGATATGAGTATCCCAACTTCTTTGGGATACTCCCTCTGGGCTAGGGTGATTTGTTGGGATTGAGCTTCATGATTTCAAAAACTGAATTGTTTCTTACATGTGACTTGTGAGTTAATTGTCAAGATAAAAATCCAAAACTATTCATGCAGAAAATATAACCAAGATACTTAAATATGGCCAAGAGTTTTGGACAGTAAGGTTTATGTAAGTTTTCTTTGGATATTTTTACTGTTTATGATTTTAAACAGATTTCTTTCTTATATGTGATACTAAAGTAAATTGTTTTGATAAAAAACCCCTGTGGAAGATATAACTAATGAATTAGCAAAATTACTTAACCATTAAAACTCTGCAGGTGACTATTTTTGTCAAGCAAAATGTTAGTCAAGTCAATGAAGATTGAAATTTAATTTCTTGGTTGTGTAGTGATATCCTTCTATGGCAACATCTAAAATAATCTTGACTGAAATTGAGAGCCAGGCTACTGCAATTTCAAATATATAGAACTAATATATAAAATTCTAATTTTTTTTTAAGAGTTTCCATATACAGCAAAAGGGGAAGTAATATTTTTAAATGATGCAGAGTGCTAATTGTTAAATATGGCTGACAGTTTTTGATAGTACTGGCTGTGATAGCTTTGTTTGGATATTTTTACTTTTAATAATTTAAAATAACAATTCTTTCTTACATGTGACAATAAATTTGATTGTTTCGATAAAAATCCTAGATTACCCTCACGGAAAATATAACCGATGAAATAGCAAAATTACTTACATATTGCTACCATTTTTTGTTGTTGTGAATCAAGTTAGTTTTCTTCAGATATTTTTTCCTTTTAATGATTTAAAAAGCTAAATTCTTTCTTGCAGGAGACTTAATTGTAGAGATTGAAATTAATCCTGCAGAAAATATAACCAATGAAACTTAAACATGGCAGTCATATTTTGATGGAATGGCACATATTAACTATCCTTTTCCTTTTAATAATTCAAAAAGCAAAGTCTTTTTTTTTATATGTGATAATAGTTAATTGTATTGATAAAAAACCTAGATTACTCATGCAGAAAATATAACCAATTGCAAAATTACTAAAATATTGCCATCATTTTTTAAAGTATCGGTAAACTAGTATGGTGTAGGGTGTAAGGGACGTCTCATCAGTGGTAGTATCTTTGCAGTAAATCAGTCAGCCCTACCTTATACAGGTGAATTTAGGTGCAGAACTGTACTGGTCCATGGCCTACATCCAACTCTCACACATGGCTTCAAGAATTCGCATGTGCACTGCAATGGCCACACTCCAGTCAACATCATCAACCTGCCGGCTAAACTGTGTGAGTATAGTCAGAAAGGTTTCTCAACCCGACTGGTGAAGGGGAATGCTTCTCCCCAACTCCCTTGTACCAAGCAGCCATCAGTTGGGGCATAGGAGCTGTGCCTCAGAGGTCAATGTCTTCACTAGTGCGCGGAGGGAAATTCTGAGAGGAGAGATAGAGTAAACTCAACATCCCTGGTGCAAAAGGAACCAGCAAGGCATTGCACTATTCTGCCATGAATGTCACCATGAACCACAATTACAACTGGAATAGGGGAGAGTGGTGACCATTGCAGCACAAAATGCACTAACTGAATAAATGAATGAATGAAACAAGTATATATGTAATATACAGTAATATGTATTATTTTTTATTAGATTTCTTAAGTTATTTGTATTCATAATGATTTACAAATCAAAATTCTTTCTTACATGTTAAAAGTAAATTGTATGTAAAAAAATCTTACTTGCACAGAAAATATAACCAAAGTAGCTGAAAAATTACATCAATATGAGCCAACTACTTTATTATAAATTGTCCGGAAAATATTTGGGAATATACAAAAAAAGTTGGAATGATGATCAGGATCACTTTTAGTAATTATGCATTCTGGAAAAGTTGTATGATAAATCTTTTAATTACAATAATATCAGATAAGTTCCAATTTTACTGATCCTTTTTTTATCATCCCAGGCAGTAGTGTAGCTAGAGCAGTCAAGGGGATGGTCTGCTTTGAGCGATACTTTTATGGGGTGACACTTTTGGGTCTGTTGTATAAGCCTGTATTGAAATAAAAATGGTTTTAATTTCAAGACAGTACTCACAGTGAAAGGATCTTTTCAGTTCCATGTATTTTAAACCATGGCATATGCATTTAAGTGATTGCTATCTTGGCCAAACAATAAACATTATCCAGTGATGTATTCAGGTCTGTGAAACCTGTGAATGGATCCAGGGTGCATTCTCTTAAAGCCACAGCACTATTGTGTGTGGGAGACACATTTTGTTGTTTGTTAGCCTATAAATTTCAGTTATTTTCCTTCCTTGATAAAAGTTTGTTTGAGGGCATCTGTTGCTCTATTTTTCATCTTTTGTGCCTGTTAATAATTAATATCTATCTATCTATCTATCTATCTAATCACCCCATGCAAAGCAGTAAAGCCACTAAAACTCAACAGGTCAAAAGCTGTGTAAGAATTAGAAACAGAAACATTAATAATGAGCGGAAAGAGAAAAGAGTAATTAGAAGGACAGTAGATAGCAATTGGCATTGCATTTAAATGTTTGCTGATTAAAGTTGGCTGGAAAGCATGGAGCTGGAAGGGTGAAATGCAAGAAAAGAAACTGTTAGCATAAAATTTATGGCTACATCTAGTCAGCTCATTTGTAACTTGATGAGATCTCGAAATATAAGATGGAATCACTGTGCAATACATCGTATTTTTTGTTATAGCAGGGAGTAGGTGGAAGGATTGTAAACTCAAAGGCTGCCCAAGATGGCACACACTTTAGCTATGCAACTGATTCCAGGAACTGACTATAAATTTGAATCTCTTTATATTGAATATTCAAAGATAATTTAATAAAATACAAAGCAATCAATTAGCAAAACATTTATTAGCTATGTAAAAATAATATGCTTATTTCCATAATCTTGGAAATTGTTTTTACATCTATTTAGTTTTGATTTTAAGTTAGAGATATCTGATATTTATTTGACATAAGACCAACATAAAAGAATTTTTCTTAAGAGGACAGTTAAATACAAGGTGTGACAGTTTAATTCCTGGAATGGCTCTGTGAAAGAAAAGTTTGTTCAACTAATCAGTATTGGTTGCTATCACCTTCAAGAGCCAGTTGAAATGTCTGTGACATAATGAGGAAAGAAGGGTTAGAAAATTTAACACTCATAAGACATAGAGCAGAAGGAAACAGTGAGTAATCTGCCTAATGAGCTTTTGTAAATGGATAGCAGACCAGAGGAATCAGTAAAAAGACAAATGTTGTGGAGTCCTATAAAGGATAGGAAGGTGTGGAGAGCCATGGTTAAACATTATCTCTCCTACATAACCTCTTAAACTGCCCTACTTACATCCTCCTCTTAAACTACCTTGAGTGACTCTTAGGCCTTGTACTGGGTGCACATAAATGTGAAAAAAGAAATATCCTAAAAGGTCACAGCACCTACAAGTTTTTTGGATCCAGTTTTATTATGACAGCACTGTACATGTTATATCAAGATTCCCTTTTGAAGCTATGTAATACTGTAGCACCATTGATGGAAATATTTTTGGAACTCATTTTGAAGAAAACCTTTAAGAAATGTTGTCCCATATTAGCTGAATATCAGAGATAATGGTACATTTTTGTTCTATCAGGGAATTTTTCAGATTGGGAAATAGCCAAAAAATAACTAAGTCTGACAAATAACATTGAAGACTAATGGTGTTGTTAGAGTAGGGTAGAGGGGGTGGCTTTCTATGTGGGGGGCAGCACTTTTGTATTTACCGTAGGCTATAAACCTTTATAAGCTGTATTGTAATAAAAGTGGTTTTAATGTTGGGACAATACTTTCATTTGAAGGATCTTTTCGATTTCAACTAACTTAAACTATGGCATATATATTGGCCTATCTATTGTCTGTAGAGCGACAATTGACAGATGAAAATGGTTTTGACAATGTCATTGAAGAATTTGCCAACAAGAAATGTTGTAGAAAATTGTAATTTTCATTTCAGAAATGAAGATGCTCCTAATTTTTGACACTCCCCTACCCCCTTATATGTCTTTTTGCTTTTTAATTCTTCCTGATAAAGTTTAAATATATTTAGTGTCTATTTAACACATACTATATTTGACTATGGGAAAGTAATATTATAATGGTGCACAAATTAGTTTTTATATTATTATGAAATGGACTAAGTCAGACAATTATTTAATATATATTCTGTTTATACGTTATTTTTATAGACACAAACATTGTGGAGAGGACTGTTCATTTAAAATTTCAAAGTGCTACAAGTGTGGAAAAGTGGGACATAAAAAGTCACACTGTAAAACTAAAGCAAAAAAATTTGTACACAGTGTTGTGACAGAAAAATAATTATGGAAACCAAGGAAAATTTGTGTATGTGAGAATTAATAATGTGGATGTAAAAATGCAACTAGACACTGGTAGACTGGTAGTGATATCACAATAATCAATGAAGCCACATGGAAAGCAAACGGAAAACCTATATTAAAAAAGAACTTTGAAAATCACACATGGCATGTTGTTGTGGAGTGATTTCACAGTGGAGACTTGTATTTGTACTAAATTGGTCCAAAAATAGGTTCGACATACAAAACGTTAGGAACTTGATATAATAGGCATTACGCAGAGTAATCTAGTTGTGGTCGCTGATACTTTCGTATTCGACTGTCGTCCGACATTGACTCACTGACCGACTGACTGCCTCGTTACTCTTACTACTCCTACTTATTATAGGTGGGAGAGTCTATTGACTATAGAATAGGTGTGTTCCATCATAATACTCCCCCCTCCTAAAACTTTACTCCGTAGGAGTAAACAGTTTTATTTATTTATTTTTTACAGGAAATATGAAGAAAAACAAAAAAAAACTTCATTTTTTTAGCAACATCATAGCGTATCTCCTATGTATTGGATCCCCTTTTAAATGATCAGTTGCCTTTCTTTTTCTCCTGGATTGGCGTACCTCAGGTAAAATTGTTGCAGGCATTGTTAGATCAAACGTATCGAAAATCACTTCCATCGGCGTTTCTTCTGTGGGACCGCTGTCAACCATGTCTGAAAAACGCTGTCTGATCTGATTACTGCACGTGAATTTTTCGCCTTTCACCAAGTACATCATATTGCCAATCCACTTTTCTATTTTTTGGTACCTCCATAGTGTTACCAGAAACAACCTTCTGCTTTGAGCTTCTTAAGGATGGAGTCACAGTTTCTGTAGGTTCTTCTTGTGGTTCTATTTGTTCAGCCTCTAGCTTTCCTTTTGTTGATCTTGTGCTTCTTAACGTTTTCTGTGGTGACTTCAGTTGACTTAAATCATTTAGTAATACTGCATGTCCTTGGCTG
Source organism: Acanthosepion lycidas (assembly GCA_963932145.1). NCBI lineage: Eukaryota > Metazoa > Mollusca > Cephalopoda > Sepiida > Sepiidae > Acanthosepion > Acanthosepion lycidas. The sequence goes on along the minus strand of OZ010594.1, from coordinate 7,585,335 downwards.
CTGGTAACTCGCTCCCCAGTTTTTCTCAGTGTCAGCTTCATCTTTACTTTCTGGGGTTTTTTTCACGTATACCGTCGGTGTTACCCATTCACTATACTCAACTTTTTCAAGTACACCGGTTTTCTCTAACCTGTCCAATTCTTTATCTATTTGTTCAATTGAAGCAAATGGCACATTCCTTTTCTTTTTGAATACCGCCTGAGCATTTTCTTCTAGCTGGAATTTTGCCTCCATCTTGGTACACATTCCCAACCCTGGAGAAAAAACAGTAGGAAATATTACCTTAAGTTTCTTTACTAATTTTTGGGCTTCGGTGTTTAAACTTTCTACCTTGTAACAGAAGGAATTTATCGGTAGATCCCATAATTGGAATTCTGTTATCCAATTCGTACCAAGTAAGTTCATGGTATTTTCTATGCCAAATAGTTTAGCTTTTCGCATTTTTTTATTTAATGTGATGTTTGTAACAAATTCGCCAATTGTATTTAATTCTCCCGTCACTGACCTCACGATTTTCTTTGTCTTCATTAAAGTTGGTTTTCCCAACTTCTTCCACGTATGCAAATTTATAATAGATATGTCAGAACCAGTGTTGAGTTGCATTTTTATTTTTTTATTACTTATTTCGACGGTAAGAAATTTTCTGGTTATTCCATCGTTCACCTCGTCGGACTTTAATTTTCTTATTTTATTGTCTTTATTTTTTGACCTGCAGTGCGAGCTTTTATGACCCACTCTTTTACAGTTGAAACATTTTTTATTCCTAAAATTGCAATATCTGTACCAGTGAAGTTCACCGCAAGCAAAACATGGCTTCAGGAGTTTTTGTTTATTTTTTCCTGGTACGCTAACATATCTTGTGCAGTTTTCTGCCAAATTCTGTACCGTAACACTCAGCTCATTTTCCAATTTAGCCAGTACTAATTTTCTCAACTTTTCGGTACCAGCCTCTGAACAAACACAAAGCACTTAAAATTGTCTGTGCTTAACTCTGCCAGCTTGAATTCTTCACAATGCTTATTCACATTGGCTGCATACGTTATATAGTCTTGTTCATCATCTTTCATCAGATTCAAACATTTCCACCTCTTGTGAAACAAAGATGTCTTTTTATTAAATAATTCACTTAATATATTTACTGCCTCGGTAAATGTCAACTCGCTATTTTTTTTTGGTAAAATGTAGTTTACCAATTTGTTATGCTCAGCAGTTCCTAATTTGCTTAAAAGAAGTCTAACCTTCTTTCCTTAAGAGCACGAGTGGCAGTCCTCGTTATACACGTCTGTATATTTTTTATAATACTCCTCAAAAGTTATCTCTTCATCTGGACTGTATGTGGATATTTCAATTGAATTCCATATTGTATTCTCAGGGAAAGAATCATTTTTAGATTTTTCTCTTTCCTCTTCTCAGTTATTTTCAGAATTTTGTTTTGAAACTCCCTATACATCTGTTCCATTTATTGTTGAAATTGCATCTGTCTATTAAAAGTTTCCTCCTGTAGTTGCATCTGGAATATTTTCTGTTGCTCTAATATTGTCATCTGTTGTTCAGACTGGAACTTAAAGAATTCCTGGAATATATTTTTGCATTCCTCCATCTTTTCAAAAGTTTACACAATGCCTAAATACTGTAGAGAGGGGTCTTACGAATTTGCAATTCATGACCTATTTGAGCAAACTGTATTATCGGGGAGAAAAAGAAATATTTCTTTTTTCAGTTGAGAATATGACAGAATTTTTGTCACTAAGATGACGTCTTGGCTTGCGAAAATCTTTGCCAAGTTTTTTTTTTTCAAGTATGAATCCGAGACTTTATCGCCGAAGTTCTTGTGGCAAGTGAATTTTTCCTTCTTCTGTATGAGTATGAATTTCGTCGCCAAAAATTGTTATGGTGAGCAAATTTTTTTTCGACCGTATGATTACAAATTTCGTCGCTAAACGTTATTGTGGCAAGCAAATTTTTTTTTTTTTCCTCTGTATGAGTGGAATTTCATCACCAAAAATTGTTATGGCGAGTGAATTTTTTTTCTTCTTACATATGCATACAAATTTTGTCGCCAAAAATTGTTATGGTGAGCAAATTTTTTTTCTTCCACCGTATGCATTCGAATCCCTTGTTGCCAAATATTGTTGTGGAGTAATTTCGCAGTGGAGACTTGTATTTGTACTAAATCTGTCCTAAAATAGGTTTGACGTACAAAACGTTAGGAACTTGATATAATGGGCATTACGCAGAGTAATCTAGTTGTCGTTGCTGATACTTTCGCATTCGATTAGCTGTCGTCTGACATCGACTCACTGACCGACTGACTGCCTCATTACTCTAACTACTCCTACTTATTATAGGTGGGAGAGTCTATTGACTATAGAATAGGTGTGTTCCACCATAACACATGTCAATTAAGAAATTATTTTTTATTGTCAAAATGACTTATATCATTTAATAAGAAGTGTGTAAAAGCTAAGGTTTATGTGTTAAAAAATACTACAAACTTATTTGGTACTGAATGGATGGAATTATTTGAACTGTGGAATTTACCTATAAATATTTATTGCAAATATGTAAATGGACAAGCTACCAGTTTAAAAACAAAATAGTGTGAAAATTTAAAGGAAGAAATGAAAAAATGTTTTCCAGATTTCTGTTGAATGAATTGGGTTAGTGTTCCAAAGTCAAAGTGGAATTTTAAGCAAAAAAAAAGAGTTAATGCCAGTGTTTGAACCAAAACACAAAAATACCACTCACAGCACTGGATCATGTCAACAAAGAATTAGATGGACTTGGAAAAATAAGTGTAATTACTAAGATTGATCATTCAAAATGGGCTGCACCTGCAGTCTATGTAAAGAAATTATAATAAAATTTGTGTTTGTGCTGATTTTTCAACAGGCTTAAACAAATGTTTAGAATCCCATAACTACCCATTATGAAGTCCAGATGAGATTTTTGCAATATTAAATGGCAGAAAAGTTTTTTCGAAGCTGGATCTTTCTGAAGTGTATTTGCAAATATAGGTAGAAGAAGAATATTTGGAGTTAATAAATATGCATAAAGGATTGTCTAAGTTCAACCGAATTTTGGGGGGGGATAAAAGTGGCTTCCACGATATTTCAACAAGCTATGAATACTATGCTTGCAGATTGTGATTTCACAGTTGCTTATCTGGATGATATATTAATTAAAAGTGTATCTATGGAACAACATCTTTGGCATTTAAAAAGAGCTTTTGAAAAAATACAAGAATATTGGTTCAAACTCAGTGATGAAAAGTGCAAACTGTTTTTGGCTAAACTGTTTTTACTTAGGATAATTGACGAAAATTGTTGTCAGCCAGATCCATCGAGAACACATGCTATAAAGAATATGCCTACTCCAACAAATTTTAATAAGTTACAAGTATTTCTAGGACTTGCAAACTATTATTAAATCTTTATACCTGATATGCAGAATTTGAGAGCACCACTGAACAATTTGCTTAAAAAGGTGTATAATGAAACGGGACTGAAATCAAGAAAATACTAACATCAGACTTATCTTTAGTGCATTATGATCCAAAAGCAGGAATTGCATTGGCTTCAGATACTAGTAACTGTGGTATAGAAGCAATGATTCTACATAAATATGATGATAGTAACATGAAAGCTATCACACATGCTTCGCGTTTGCTCCTCCCAGCAGAAAAACTGCAATACCAACCATCCAAAAAATTAGAACATGTAAATGGTTTATCAAGATTGATGCCAAAAAATACTGAATCATTTGAGGACACTGTTATTAAAAAGTGAAAGTAGAAATTAAAAATATGTTATGCAATGCAAGAAATAAAAAGTAAAAGCAGAACAAGATATGTTTATTTCAAAAATAAAAATATGTCTAAAAGGAAGTAAGAAAGATTAATGATTTTTAGAAAACAGTCCAGACTTAACAAAAGCACATATGAAATGAATTTCATAGGGAACATTCGGGAATTTCAAGTATAAAATCTTTTATGAGAAGCTATCTATACTAAACCAAAATGGATCAAGACTTTGAAAAATTAGTAAAAGCCTACGGGGGTTGTGTTCAGGCAGCAAGATTACCTACCATAAAATTACAGCCTTGTCAATGATAGACACTCCATGGTCAAGACAGCACATAGATTTCACAGATCACATTATCTTGTGGTAGTGGATAGCATTACTAAGTGGCCTGAAATTTTTAAATGCAAAAAATAACTTCCATGATTACAGTGAATTTTTTGGATAAACTGTTTGCAAGATATGGCATTCCAGATGCCATAGTCTCGGATAATGGTACACAATTCATTTTTTACGAATTTAAAGAATTTTGTAAAATGTCTTTGATTGAACATATTATCCAGGGGGTCAAACGGACAAGCTAAACAGTTTGTATTTATTTTAAGAGAGCTTTGAAAATAAAAGCAAGTCATGGAAAAGTGAGTGTAGAAGGACTACAAAAATTCTTGAGAGCATACCGGATAACGCCAAATCCCAATACATTATCAGGCATGTCACTGGCAGAATTGATGTTCACAAGAAAAATTAAATTTGGTGTTCAACAGGTTGTTACCAGGTTAAAAAAAACAAATAAGAATGCATAATAAAAAAAAAAGGACCAAAAATTTTTCAAATTTAGTGTAAAAATGTTTTTCTGAGTATATAAAAATGTAAAAGAAATCTGGGAAGATGGCATAAGGTCACCAATTGGAAAAATGATATAATATGGTAAAAGGAAAACAAAAAGAAACACAAAACATTGGAATCAATTAAAGAAAAGGTTTATTAAAGAAAGGCTTGCAAAAAAGAAGAACCTATGCAAGTACTGTATGATACATTTGATATACCAACATACTAAGAATTCATGATAATTGTTCTGATGAGCGTTCGGTACCAAGACTTTATGAATTTAAACGCAGTAATAGATTGATTGATTGGTCTCATCATTTTACAGTTGAAATGGTTCGATGTAACTATAAGTTCTATGTTAATAATTTTGTGGCAAGTGTGTGTCAATACAGACAAAAAAAAGGCCTCAGATCACAATTGGACATTTTTGTAAACACCAGTTACATCTGGGTTTTCCCTGTTAGCAGTAAGACTGTCTGGTGTAAATAGATATGGGCCTCTCGACAACTAGTCACAATCTGGATCATTTTAAGATGCTTCATGGTAATAAAAGCAAGGGTAAAAACCAGCAGTCGGCTGTTGGCAAGACAAGGTGTGTTATGAAGTTGGTCCCTTGGGCATTTTTGTTCCTCAAGTTGCTGTGGCTTCTGAGGCAGTGTTATTTTTGTTACCTCCTGTATCTTTCTCCTCTCTACCTATTAACCCCACTCCCCTTAGTTGCTGGGAGAGCAATCGGTTAGGTGTTTCCCCCAGTAAACACACTCCTGCCATACATTATAAGTTTCTTCTCATGCACTTCTTGCTTATGGAACTCTCTTCTGGCTTCTTACTTTCCAGTCAACTTTGATCTTCAAAAATTTAAATGCAATGTCAATCATTATCTTTTGTCTTAATTTCTGTTCTTTTATTGGCTTCTCTTCTTAATAATGTTTTCTTTTTCTTATATTCATATTCTTTCACACTCAGTAACCCATTGCATCTTAGTGGCTTTATTTCCTTCCTTGGAGTAAAATGATTAAATAGAATACAATTGATTTCATGAAACTTAATTTGTATTTTTTTAAAAGCTGCAAACAGCAAAATCTTTTGAATGTTGTTAACAAACTGCAAGCTTTGTGATCTCTTTCACCATTTAAACACTGTGCTGTCAGTTAAAAACAAAACTGAATCAATGTAGTGCCTATAATATTATATATATATATATATATATATATATTCACATAGTCAAGAAAAAGTTTACATGAAAACAGACTTTATATATATTTTATTTATTGCATTTGGATGCATAGAATCTGTAACGAAACAACAATGAAGAAAGTTTTAATTCACTTGTGCACATGAAATTAATAAGTTACACACTGAACCAGAAATATAAGCTATGACAACAAAATCCAGCAGAGGTCGATGGGCATAAACTATACAAATGCTACATGGGAAGGAACAGAAAAAAATGAAATGCTGCTTTTTCTGTTGTCATAAAACGAGAGAGAAATAATTTTCCTTTTAAAAATCAGAACAATCTTTTACAAGTATTTTGCTACACAGTAAGTAGGTAATGGATACAGTCAATATTTTCTTTCTGCTATTTCTAAAAGAAAAAAAAATGAGTTTATGGTATTGGATACTAAGCATAATTTTGTCTTATTGTACTGTAAATTCAGGACTCTGTAAATGAGACGTGAAAAAAAGACAGAGAAATAAAGTATTGTTTCTGGGATGATGAGTTATTGTTATTTACATTCAGACTATTATCCTCATTTTTTTTATTATCACATTTCGGCTGTTGTGTCCTCTGGTCTTCTTCAGGTGCTTGTTGATCCAGTTAAGCTTCAGGAAATTTTGAAACAATTAAAAACATTTCCATAAGTTTAATGAAAAACGGAAGTTGCATATTGTAATATCCTGCGCAAGAGGCTGTCTATGCTTGCTAGACATCGATTAATGCGTTGATAGGATGTTAGGATGGTTGTTGATTGTCTCTCCTGTGATGGTTGTGCTCCTACTCCCTTTGGCTACTAAACTGCTGATTAAGATTAACTGGATGTCCGGAGGGGACTCTTGTGTCTCTAGGGGTTATCTCCCTTCTGTTGCTGGGATATTACACATATATTTTCTACTATATAACTAATATCAATAGAAGGCTAAGGTGGGATTTTCAAGGATTCATCTGGTTTCACAAATACACTACACTTTTTACAGAAATGGTGACAAGAACACTATTGTAGAAATTTGTGAAACTCATGACTTAAAACTGACATTTTCTATTCATGCCATATACACCAGGTTATATTTTTATCCATCTGTGTTGTGCAGTTATGGCTTGATACTCCACAGGGAGCCACCACAGGAAGCACCCAGCTTTGCAGCTTATGCTGCATGAATAAACATCACATGAACTAATTTCTACTATTTCTAACACGTAATAGTTCTTACATTTGCATGCATATTTTATATACTAAATGTAACAATAATTACAAAATGGTATTACTAATATAGTTTACACTGTCCTGTAATAATATTTACATTTGCATACACATTTTATATACTGAATGTAACAATTATTATGGGACAGCGTTAGTAATCTGTTTTACTCTGTTCCATAATAGTTGTTACATTTGCATAGATATTTCATGCAGTAAATGTATCAAGTATTATGGGTCAGAGTGAATATTATATCTATCTCTGTCCCATAATTCTTGCTATATTTTTTGTAGATATTTCATCATTTTCCATTCATTTTGCTTAAGATTCTACAGTTTATGTTAGAATGAACCCATGTGTAAATACCCAGATATTAATATTCAGATTACTATCCTCATCTATGGCCTTCCTCAGATGTATAGTGATCTGGATAAACTACAGGGAATTCCAAACTGAACCCTTTATTTAATCTATAGGGGTAGACTGTTCTTGTTTCACTGCTCATGTCATGTTTTATTTAGTATGGTTCAGTTATTGCTTGTTCACTTTCACTGACTGCAAGTATACACTGTTTGACTCAGAGATTGAACTCACAACCACTCTATTACCAAATTCACAAACTAATGCTTTTATCCTCAAGGCCATTACACTTTTAGCTTAACCAGATCAGTAAATACCTGAGGAAGGATGGAGAACAGAATGACTGAAACGATTTCATACAAATAACAAAGATGAGAATAACAGTCCAAATATAAATAGTGTAAATAATAATTCATCACCTAGAAATTTGGATAAAAAAAATCTTTAATATTTCTTTTAGTTATATTCTAAAATATAGGAATTCCAAAGATATAAGAATTCCTGTACTTTACATCTACTTTGAACACTCACTTCTTGTGATTCTACCTGGAACCATCTTATTTCTTGTGATTCCAGGTGAGATTGAGACAAATTTGTCTTAGTTTGTTTTGTTTTTATGAATGTAAATGTTAGAGTTTTTGTTAATGCATACCTTTCCCAAAAGCCATAGCATAAAATAACTGGAGCAGTCTATGCCAGTTTAAATACTATCTGTTGCAGACACTGTTAGAATTATACACAATGTAGGTCCACTTCTAATAATGGCCCATAACAAATATATATATGTGTGTGTGATCTTTCGTGCCAAGTTAACTGTTGGCCAGTGCAATCCCAGGCCAAACACGGAAATATGAGTAGAGTGCTCAATACACTATTCTGAAAATAGAATATGTAGAGCAGATTAAAATTATAAAATGTGAAAATATATACCTTTAATGACTACCTAGGTTTCTATTATTACATGTCATCTAGTCATTCCACCAATTGATGATACCTAATGGTAGAAACCTATGTAGTGATTAAAGGTATACATTTTCACATTTTATAATTTTGAGATATATTTAAAATAATAATTTCATATATTTGATCAAATTATACATACATGTTTATTTGACTTTTCCACATTGTTGATGCTGATCAGAAACCAGCTTGATACATTTTCACTGCTCCGGGGTCAGTATTCAAAACCAGAAAGAGTTTCTAAATTGTCTGCCAAAGCGGAATGAGGCAGAGCTGTCATTGGCTCATCTATTGACCAATCAGAGGACTCATTACATGCTGGTTACAACAATACTGTGAAAGAGACTTATGAATTGGCCATTTTCTTTATTTCTTAAAAGGTGCCATTAGATGTCATTTTCTCTCCAGAATCTTTTTACCTACTGTTATATAAAATTGGAATCTTGGGAGAGAGACTTCATTTTCTCTTCTGTTGTATCTTTGTCATATGCTTGTAAATTACCGTCAAGATGAATTGTAGACATTTTATAGTTCATTTTTTGTTTGTTCTTTTCTAAAATGTAAAAGGGAAATTCTGAGAGTTGCACATCTGGAAATATGCTGGGCCGATGACCCACAGGTCTATAGATCATAACTCTGTTATCAAAATGGAAGACTTTTGTTTATAAGTAATTATAGGTCTTTTGATCAGAGGACATAACTCGTTTTAACAATTTATAGACATTTTTATGAAGTAATTCTTTTGCAGTTAATTCTAAAAGCCATCATCTGAGAATATGAAATGAAGATCATTGTTATTATTAATAACTAGAAATATCTGAAAATTTCATGGTTTTCCTATTTGAATTTGCCAATGAACCTTAATTTTTAAGTTCAGGATTGAATAAACTTATGGCAAGTTTTATGACAATAAAATATCTGTAATAATTCCCTTATTGCATTGTTAAATATTTGAGCTTAAAAACAAACAAAAAAATGATCACAATAACAATCATATATATGAATTTTGGTCATTATTTTAAGAAGGAAGTGGGTACAAATGAAAAGATTTGAAATTGACAACTTCTCCATTTCACTGAAACAGACATTAAACATTTCTATATTCCATTGTTTTATTTTCTCACTGAAAGCAAGTAGCATCTCTGATATGTCTTTTCCACCTTTCCACATTATTCATATGGTATTGGCAGGAGACATTCAACAATTCTAACACTTTCTTTCTTTTTCTCACCAAAACAAAGTAGTATCTCCGATATGCCTTTTCCATCTTTAACTCAAAATGAAATAATCTATTATTTATGAGGTATTTGGGAGGGCATAATGGTTGTGCTAACTAGGGAAGTAAGGAACAAGTAGAAATATGATAAGATTCCTGATTACTTAGAATGAATGAAACATATCCTAAAAAGGAATTTATTACTGAACAATACAAATGATGATGAATGAAAAAATAAAATCTCAAATCCATTAACACTAAACGGAACTCTATAAAACACTGTTTTTAAAAAAACATTAAATCTTTAACTTTCTGGAGTTGAGGTCAAATTTGCCGACTAGAAAATTTATTCAATCCTCTCTTCATTGCCTTTTGATCTCATGACAATTTACATTGTTAATATTTTATAAAGTGTTTACTAGCAATGCAGAATAGGTTTCTGGAATTTGTGATATTCCCATTTGTCTTTCAGTGTTTTCACACTCATCTACAGTTTGCCATTCCTATAGAAAGTAGCAGTGACAGATTTACTGATAGTTTTTCTAGAGCAAGTTCACTGACATGTGTATTATGCTCTGCAGGAGTTGGTGTGAAAGACAAATACATAATTTTATAATGTAATGTCGTCTACACCTGACTGCCATCTTACATTCCAGTAACAATTGATTGAAAGGGTTTTCTCCTGTTTTCATTTGAGTTTTCCTTCTCAAAGATGGACTGCCTCCATCATAACTATGTAGTTCCATCCACCTTTGACTGTGACAGGTTGTACTATACAACAGCTTACCAGTAATAGGGATGGAACTAAAATAATGTTATCTATTAATTGTGACTTTAGAAGTCTGATTGTCACCTATTAGAATAAAGCTTACCCTTACCACATAGGGATTATACATAGGTAAAAAATACATATTAAGCAGTTCCTATAATGGTACACCAACTTCATAAGTGAAAAAGTATCAAAATTACTTGGTAAAGAATTCTTACCTTGCAATTAGCACTACCTTGATCTCAGCTCAACTGGTATTACAGCTTAAAAAATTCCATAGGTACTACCACTGGTGGTGTTGGCATCTTACTCAGTCCACTAGGCTACAAAGTGCTTATGAACACTGAGTTATTGAAATTGAATCATAGGTAGCTTCAACAGCAACTCTGTAATGACGATCATCTGCTATTCACCAACAAATTCTAACAACAAAGAAAAGGTGACACACTTCTGTCAATGCCTCTCTTTGCTTGTAAGACTAGTCTCAAACCATAACTTCCTGCTTATTCGAAGGGATAGGGATGCTCAGTTTGGTATCGGTGACATACACAAGTTTGTATATCATGTGTCCTCCAACAAAAATAGGCTCTTTCTCAAAGATTTTATGCTGGAAAATAATCTTTTATGTCTCACCACCAAATTTTAGAAGAGTTCTAAGCAATGGATATTCATCTACTCCAATGGCATAAAGACCCAAATGGATCATATCTTTATAAACAAGAATTGGAAGAGAATTGCAATGAATTGTCAAACCTTGAACACATTTGAAGGAATATCATCAGACCATTGGATTGTCTCTTCCATCATGCGAATTAGCCTTAGAGCCAATAAGACAAAGCAGTCTGCCTTCCTGCTGTATGGCTGGTCTCTTCTACCAATAAACAGTTATCTCAAAAACCAGTACGCCATTGTTGTCAGAAATAAGTTTGAAACACTACACACAGAGGAACCATCTCATAATACAATCTAGAATCATTTTGTTACTTCTCATGTCATTATCTTTAAAATATAAGCATGATTCCTGAGGAATCAAATACCATTGCATCCCTAAAATTGCTAATGGGAAAGAAAAAGCTACCATAAGAAATTCAAATTCATCCCTTAAATCTATCCAAGACTTCAATGAAGCAATTGCTCAACTCCAGTACTCTTATCAAGATCAACAAACTGAATACATCCAGGAAAAAAAATTGGCTCATCAACTCTGCTGCTGTCGACAAGTGATTGGCTCTTGCTTGAAAACTGTCAACGAGATCAGTGGTAGAAAATCATCAAATAAATCCAAATTAAAGGTTGAATAAATGGCAAGAACATTTTAAAAATCTCTTACCTGACATTTTATATACTGAGGTTGAAGAAATCATTGAACATCATCTTCATAATGGTGTTAAAAACGACCAAAAATAGGAAAGAAGTGGGATGTGATAACATTCCTCCTGAGGCTTGTAAGACTCAGGATTTCAATGATATTCTGCTTCAACTCTGTAATGCCACATGGAGAAGTCATAGAAAGATGGACTGAAGTTTGCATACTTACTTTCCCAAAGAAAGAAGATCTAGGATTGGCAAAAAATGATAGAGAAATCATACTCACCTCAATTGTAGCAAAAATTTACAACTTAATGCTTCTCAACAGAATACAACCAGAAGTAAAGAAGATGCTTTCTAAAAATCAAAATGGCTTTCAAAAAAAATAGATCAACTGTTGGACAAATCCTGACTGGTCGGCAGATTATTGACGACATCAGGAAATCTAGAGGCCGCCTTACTTTTGGTAGATTTGTCTAAAGCATTCGATTCTGTTCATTGGGGAAAAATGGAAAAGATCCTTCTGGCATATAGCACTGCCGTTGAGATGATAGCTGCCATAATGATGCTATAGGTGGAAATTTGGGGTCTTCACATTGATGAGGGAATCTTACTATTTTAGTTTTTGAGTTATTGAATAACCAGTATTTTAAAAACTGATGTGTTAGGGAGAGGTTAGAGAGATCATGTGCCACACCTGTGTCATCTCGACGTTTGGAAGTGCACCCACATATCATCCTATCATCTGCATAGGAGCAAAAGGAGAAAAGTTCAGTTGTGGAGAATGTTTATGAATATAGGCAGTGTGAATATATGGATCAACACTGCATGGTTACTGTTGGTTTCATGCTTCAATGTGATCTTCAGACCAAGTGCTACCACACCTTTAGTGGGATATATATATATATATATATATATATATATATATATATATATATATGGATCATGAGGGATTAGGAAGTGGGGGAAGAGGAGAATTCCTTTCTAACCTCCAGATTTGCTTTACACACAGACACATTATTACAAAATGACAATTGTGTCAGTTAATTCTAAATTTAAGGACAGGTAGAGACAATTTTTGAGTTGTGTGGTGACATGTGAGATCACAATTTGTAATTTATACTCTTATTTATTTATACTTTTGAGTTTTTATGCTTTTCTTTGTTTCTATGTTTTACTGTTTAGACTGAATTTTAATATAGTCTTTTTGGTCCTGATGTGCTTTTATGCAACTTAGAAGTAAATTTGCTTTCATTTCTTCATTTGGAAATTATTTCTATTCTATAGTTTAGGAGTTTATCTTGTTCTGGAAAGCTATTTTCTTCTCTAGGCAAAGGTTTTATCATTTTGAGCTGTTGCTGTGTATATATTTATTTATATAATATATAAAATTTCAGATGAAGTACATCTGTTAAAGGACAATATGAATAATTTTTCCTTTTGTCTTATATATATATATATGTACATATATGGTGGTTGCCACATGTTATCTGATGTGAGCCACCCACACGCATACATTACTTAATGATGGATTCCATCTTGTTTTGATATCCATGGCTCCTAAGATAACTCTTGTGACCAGCCAGCATTCAATTTCATAGGAATCAAGCATATATGACAGATAAACTCTGTATCCTTGATTGGATTGATTGGATCTGCATGCCCTACAACTCTCCTGTGTACCACCATGTGCTTCCTCAATCCAGATTATGATTGCAATCCTCGTTGCAAACAAAACAAGTATTTTTGGCAGGTATTATCTATATAGATAGATAAATATATGACTTTTTATAGACATTGATTCTCTACCCTCTCCTCTTTGTTCTCCTATTTTTCTCTCTTATTTTGTGTGTATATATTCCTGTGAAAGTCATTTTAAGCTGTCATATTCTGATGAGGATCTAAATAAACATTGACACACTCACAAAACCATGTGGTTGCCTTGTATAAGTATTTAAAGCTGCTTAATGAACTTGATTTTTCTGCCAAAATATATTTTGATATATATCGATGATCATGTTAGCCTATTTCCTCACAGAGCCAAAATATTCTCAAAATAGAAAAATATAAATAAGGTTGAATGTAATATTATTTTATTTTGAATCTTTATCATTGATAACATTTTCTCATCACTGGAGTCTTTAAGTGACACGTTCAATTGATATGCTATGTTTTTATTTTATATAATTAGGCGATTATAATTATAGCGGTTGATAATTGACTCCTCTCATATGACCAGCAGTCTCTGCAATTAAGAAACAAGAAATTCAGTAATTGATTTTATCACTGCCTTGTATTGCATTGATTCAAGTGGTTAACCATGGCTGATGTAAGAAGAAACCTGATTATAAATCAAATGAATTTAATAACGGAACACTTTCTTAAAATGTCATATATAAAGAAAATGATTTAAATACCTTGCGGTTGTCTTAATTATATAAACTAGCAAGAGCCATAAAAATTCAATAGAGATTTATAAAAATAACTAACCTATTAATTGTCCTTGGATGGAGCAGAATGTAACTATAAATAAAGTTTGTTCAGCTTGATTAGTGTTAATTAAAAATTATTATTTGTCTACCTCAAGTAACCATCTTCGGATGCCTGGATAGAAGACAAATAGCAATTTAAATTCAATAATCACCTGAATTGAAATCAATGAAGATTATTTCTTTTCTTCTTTCAGTAATAAATATGTACACATTTTTGTATTTTATTGCCTGTAATTTAGTTTTGGATGTGCAGTTCAAATAATGATTATCAAGTCAGAAAGATGGAATTGGCATTCTGGGTTCAAATTCTGACTGAATCTTTTTCATTTGCTTGCCACTGTTGCACTTGGTTTGGCTTATTTTGTTTTATGGCATATAAACACCTCAATAGGTTATTTAATGCTGACAAAATTTTGAGGATATGATCGTATAATTAGAATATGTATTCTTTGTAAGAAATCAGTTTGTATTATCAGGTTTCATTGACATATTTTTGTAAAGAGGGTTTTTGTCATAAGTCAAATGTGTTGCTGGTAATTGTTTTTTTCAAAAATGTATTGCTGGAAATATTTATTATAAAAATTTATTTTTATACTTTCATGGTGTTTTGTTTTTGTTTAGGTGATAACTATTTGCCCATAGCTGGGACCCTAAAAGGTGCTACCACAGATGGTCATGGTGAACCGGGGACCAACAGCAATTAAGAACCTCCCAATCAGAAGCCTTGCTGTTGGATATAGTTTATTGTCATACCCAGGATGTACTCTTTCATTTAGAAAAGAAAGAATCCATCATCTTTCATCTAAGAAATAAAATTTTCATATTTGCTAACATATAAAATGAATATTTAAATAAAAAATAATTAATGCAAATATTACAGAGCATACAAAGCTCTGATGTTATGACTCCAAGGCTGGACATCAAAGTTTGGATGTTTTACAGTGAGCAGTTGTTATTGAAATATATCTTGTCAATCCCATGTCCCTTACAGACAGACAAATGTGGTATGTGCTAAAGATTTCCAAATAAATGTATGAATATTAATCCAATACAAAGATTTTTTTGATTAGTGCAATATATATATATATATATATATATATATATATATATATATAATATGCCACATATAAAGTGGGTTATGTATATGGGTCATGAGAAATTAATGGAAGTGGAGAAGGGGAGACTGACCTTCTAACCTCCAGATTTGATTTACACACACACACACACACACACTAAAAATGACAATTTGTGTCAATTAATTTTAAATTTAAGAATAAAAATTTAAATAAGAGAAATAAATAGAATTTAAATATTTATGTTTGCGTGTGTGTGTTTTGTGAACTTCATCCAGATAATCCAGGAATTGACATCAGATATCAATATGATGGAGGACTTTTTAACCTAGTAGCCTTCAATCTAAATGTCTAAGACACATGCAACAAATCTCAGAACTTCAATATGCTGATGATGATGCTGCTCTCTGTCATTCAAAAGAATTCCAACAATCGGTGAACAATTTTGCTATAGCCTATCATTATTTTGACCTTACAGGAAACTTCAAGAAAACCAATGGATTTACACAGCCAGCTCCAAATACCATCAAAATTTGATATTACCATTTATGATAGACCTCATGAACAAGTACAGTAGGCAGGTTTTTTATCAAACCAAAAGGAAAGGATCTGGAAAACAGAATTGGGACTACATTTGGAAAGATGATCAAACACATATTCAGCAACAAAGATCTGAAGTTAACATAAATTATGGTCTGTAATGCTGTTGTCACTTCAACTTTTCAATTTTGTTATGCTCTTTTTATTCCCATTTAACACTTTTGTTTTTACCTTTTTCTGATTACATGTAAGATAACTGCTGGACGACACACTAATATAAGCAATAGGCCAAATAAATCAATTCTTCAGGTGGAAAAGATGGAAGAATGCCCAAAATCTTCTTAAAAAAAGAAAATTCAGTAATAATACACCTACATTGCCACCATATCTTTAAAGAGACTTCTAAGATTTTCTTAACATTCCCTGCTGCTAATGTCTACATCAACCTCATAATACACTGTAGATAAATGCTAACTTTGATTTTCCTTTTATGACTGAGCAAATCCTGAATTTGAGAAATTCCAAATTTTGGCATCTGACCATTAACCAATATTGTTTTTATGACATTTTCTTTCTTTTTGATTGAAGAGTTAATTTTTTTTTCTACACTTTCCAAGAGATATATCTCAAGTTTTAATATAATCTCATCTCTGATCTTAGATTTTCTTTTCATGGTGCCACCAGTTTTAACTTTTCTAAATAATATTCAAGTCGACAACATGCTGAAGGAAAGATGTGAAATTTTAGCTTGAAATCTACTGATAGAACAAAAAAAAAATGAAAAGAAACCTCCCCATTGAATTATTTGATCTTTAAATTTGAAAGTGATCAAAGCCTCTTCAGTTTAAACTCATTTAAGTACATTCTTTCAATGAAACATTTCTTGAAGGATCTAATTTTGGTTGGTGCTAATTTTGTCTATAGGAGCTGATATGAATGTCTTGTATTATCTGATTTCTCAGAAAATGTAACTTTGAAAATATATCATTTTCTTTATATAATTCCTTTGCAATTTCCTTCCCACTCTAACTTAAGATAATCTTTTTTAATTTTCTTATTAGTCATCTGTCTTCAGATTCTTTCATTCTTTGGTTAATTTTTTTCTTGAACATCTCATCATTATTATTATTATTCACTCTTTGAATGTTCCCATCATTAGTAATTGATGGCTTACATTGGAGGGTAAGTGACAGTGAGTTTCGTTAATATTCCAAAACTTTCTTCAGTTGTTTTATAACACGGCTGTCATATTGATGATTCCTTCAATTCCCACTTCCTCCAACCATTTTCCTACACTTTTTTGGACTATTCCAGCACTCTGATAACAACTAGCATGGCTGTCATCTTCATATTTCTCTGGCAAAGATCAGATATCTGTCTAACATTTCACACCTTTCTATTTACCTACCTCCCCACAAGGCAAGATGTGGCACAAGGCCAGTTTTTAATATGGGGCATTCCGAAACTGTAGGCTTGGGCAAAAATTGCCTATAGACTCAATATATATAGGGTCAGGTTTGTCTACCTCCCTAAACGAGACTTTGCCTTTTGGCATAGCCTTGTCTGGGTTCCTCTTCACCCAAAGGCAGAGTGTTCAGTTTGAATTTCAGAGGATAGATTCTTACAGCCACATTATATTGAAACATCGGTTCCCATAAGATTGTTGAAATTAAGCAATATTGAGCATGGTCAATCCCTCAATCGGTGACCAGGTGCTGTAAGCTTGGATATGTGGATGGTGTAAAGGATAATGGCTCAGAATTGTTAATTGGAAAGCTAAGTTCCAATTCCAGTTGGTTTTGTTATATTCACTTATTAGTAATGACCCTTGGGAAAGATATAAATTTACCTCTTCTCTCCCCAGCTACGAGTTAATTAGTAAGGCTTGTATCACTAAACCGTTATTATCTAACCCCTCCTCCCTCCCAAAAAAAATCATACAATCTAAAAAATATTTTCTAGCTTTAAATAATCTGCAAATGGTTGATAAGCCATAAAAAACAAATAAATATATTTTTAATTATGTTTTTTTTTTCTTTAACATCTCTTTAAGAAAAATGGGGGAAGTTAAAAACTGCTGCCAGATTTGTGAATGATTCTGAAATGTACATGAACATTAGAGAAAAATTACTCAAAAGAAATGTTGTGGCTTCTATTTCTTCCTTCATTGAGCATTCCTGTTAATATGGCTTACACTGGGAATCAAGTGCTAGCAAGTATCCCCAATATTCAGGTACTCTCCTCACTATTCTAGCTGTTTTTAGTAATGATATCATGTAGATGGTCCTGGATGTTTCAATGATTCCAGCCTTTTCCCTAGACTTTTAATGGTCATGCAATAGAAGGCTCGAGTGTACCTCAAGGTAGGGAGTTACTAAATGAGATTATTGAAAGCGGATAACGGTTCACCTAAGACTTGAATAGGTTAAGATTGTATTGATTAGGGAATCATATTTTTGAGAAGAAGCTTTTTTTACTAATCATTTCCCCCCCCCCCCAAGAATGACGATAATGCCACTAAGACATAAGGGGTTATTGGGAGTGGAAGAGAATTAGAAGATTTTATTTCTGAGAAAGGACAACAAACAAACAAGATACAGGAAGACAAAAGATATTGCATTTAAAATTTTGAAGATTGTAGATGGCAGGGAAGACAGAAATTGGAAGAGAGTTTCCACAAATGAGAAACACAAGAAAAGAAACTATTAGAATAAAGCTTAGAGTGACATCTAGCGATTTCAATAGTGAAATGATGAGACCTAGTTGCCAATCTAGTAATACACTTAAATTCATGCAGTTGAGGTACCAAGGAGAAGTGCTCATTAGAACAACTGCCATGAAAATATTTCTAGAAAAGATAGAGGGCAGCCACATCATGACAATGAGAGAGAGACCAAAGTCAAGATGGCAGGTTAGGATCGATAACATTACAGACCCTTACTTGAATTTTGTTCAGTAACTTGAGATATATAGCTGGTGTAACAGACCAGATATGGCTGCATTATTCAATGCATGGATAAATGGCTGATTTATAAATGTGCAAGATGGATTCTGTTGAGAAAAAATATTTGGTACAAAAGTGAACCATATATATATATATATATATATATAAATATATATATATATAGTTTTAAGGTATGCTATATTTATGGGTTAAAGTGCTCAATATCAGGAATAGAGTGTATGTAAATATAAACCAGCAATAAAAAAAACAGACAAAATTAGAAAAACAATCATAAAGATTTTCAAAAATATGCGATGTATGTATGTGTCTGTGTGTATATACATACATACATATATATATATATATATGCGTATATTTATATGTATGCATATATTTATATGTATGCATATATATGTATCTATATATGTATATTTATATGTATGCCTATATATATATATATTTACATATATGTATGCATATATATGTATCTGTATGCATACATATATGTAGGTATATGTAAGTATATGTATATAATATATATATGTATGTATGTATTTAAAAAATTTTGAAATCTTGTTCATTCCTCCTTCTTAACTCTTAAATAAAATACCATTCTGTTTTATCATAAATAAAATCATTTTCATCAAAAGTTACCCAACATCACTTGATAATGAAACAGATTTAAGTTCCAAATCATGAAAATTTCCAAGTCAGATGGTAAAATATTTTTTAAATGAAAATTTTATAATATTATGCTCTACATTGTATCGAACACTTTAAAAAAAGTAAATGGTAAAAAATTGTTGATTCTAAACCTGACTTTTTTTCTCTTTGTTTGGACATATATACACTATGATTGCTTTACGATAATTACCATGCATATATAATATATAAATAATTTATATATGGCCTTGTTCAGATTTTTGGTTACACTACATAACATGCTTCTCTCCCAGAAACTCTAAATAAGGTTTGCTCAGCGTAGTTACAGTATAAGTCACAGGTGGACTCTGTGGGTCTTGAACCAATACAAAATTTGTTCATGCAAGCCTCTGTAATGGGGATTAGATAGCCGCCCTTGTACACATGCATCCTCAAATATGATTGCCTGGCCATTATTATAATATACACACACACACACACACACACACACACACATACACACATATATATATATATATATATATATATATATATATATGAAAGAGAGGGTACGATGAGTAAATTATCGCCATTTCTTATTTTTAATTTCATATATGTGCATTGTTTGTTTTTGATTTTGTTGACTTCACAATATATATATATATATATTTATGAGAGAGAGAGTTGCCAAATTTGATATCAGAATCTTTATTCATGGCTGCCATTAATTGCCATTAATTTTCATTATCTTTCCTATGTCTTTGTAACTGTCAACATTTTATGACTTATTTTAATGATACTCTTTTTGTTCGAATATAAAAGCAATAACTAAAAGTTAAAAAATATTGCAATTATAATATCAATAATAATAATAATTTCCCTGAAATATCTTTTCTGTCTCTCTGAAACCAATGTAAGGTGAATGCTTATCAATAAATGTTTCAATTCATCAAGATTGTTTTTCCAGAATATTCCCAGCCAATTCTTGGATTAGTCTTGGATCTCTACATGCCTATCAAATGAAGTAATATGCAAAAATTATCTCCCTTTCTATTGTCTTTATTCTCCTATATATGTTAAGTAATTCAATCATTAGGATTCATAAATAGACATAATGTCTGGATGTGCAATATTATTGATCTTCTGTCTCCGACAATCCAAGCATCAATTGTTTGACATTGACTTCAATAACTTATCAGATCAGAGCTTCTCTTTTGTTAAGTTGGGTCACATCAGAAATCAATAATGTTCATTTTACAGGATAAATGCAGCAATATGACATCAATAACATGCTTTGAAGAACTGATTAATCAACAGAATTCAATATATCAACTACTTTTGTTGCTTTTTCAAAGGCAACAATTGTTTACTTCCTTATTTATTGGAACTTATTTTTAATGGACTATAGTATTTTAATGGCCTTTTGTTATTTGTTTTATAATATTTATAATATTTCAAATTAAGGGAAGAGTAGGTAGATAAATGATTATTGGTGTGAGAAATGGAATTAGCAAGTAAAAGTCTGGCCTACTCTCCTTTATTTTTACACAAATTCCTTTTGAGTTGTGAATGAGTTCTAGAGACTAGCAATATTTAAACTTTTTTCTCTCACATCAAGTAAAATGAAGTCCTGCTGCCATATCTGTGCTGGAGCTGCACAATCTTCACTTTTCAACCTTAGTAGAATTAAAATTTACTTGTGTAGTCTTTTGCAGGAATACTATTTCATTCTGCAACCAGAGGCACAACATTGCAATCAGATCACTACTTTTGCTATTTTCATGGCAAATACTAAGCTGAGCTCCTTTCTTTAGTTGCACCAGTACAGACCTTTACCATTAGGACACATGTTAGTTCCCCAAGAACTGCTACTTTGTGGAACAGGATCATGCATAAATGCTTCCCTGAACATCATAATCTTAACATCTTCAAATCAAGAGTCAATCATTACTTATTCTCCCTATCGACATAATCTTCACTCCTACCACCTCCCCTTACGCACCTACCACACAACTCATTTACCATAATCATTTTGTGACTTACGGCCATATTAAGTTGAAACACTGGTTCTCATACGATCACCAAAGTTAAGCAATGCCAAACCTTGATAGGTAACCATTTGGCGGTACCAGGTGCAATAAGCTTGGATGTGCAGTTTGTGTAATGGATAACAGCTCAGAATTGGAAATTGGAGTGGAAGAGAATAAGAAGACTTAAGTGAGGAAAAAGGACAATAAAAGAAAAGGTTTCAAGAAGACAGAGGGCATGGCATTTAAATTTTTGAAGATCATAGGTTGCAGAGAAGCAGAAAACCAGAAGAGTTCCACAGGTGAGATGTGTGAGAAAAGAAGTGATTAGAATAAAACCTATGGCTACATTTAACTGTTTTGATTGTAAAACAAAGAGACCTAGTAGGTAATCTAGTCATGCACTTAAATTTATACAATTGCTGTTTCAAGGAGGAGAGTTCATTAGAATGACTGCTATGAAAATATTTATAGATACAACAGAGGGGAACCCACGTCATGGCATGGCAAAAATGTCTGAAGTTGAAATACCAGATAACGACCGATTACATTACAGATTCTATGGATTTTGTTGAGAATCTCAAGATATATAACACTAGACCATATATGGCAGCAATATGCAATGCTGTTGACAAGAAAAATTGTTTGGTACAACACAGTGAACCAACAGCAGACCTAGCACTTACATTCAATATAAACATTGCACTTCATATCAGTGAAAAATGTGAGCTCAGGAAGGTGAAATTAGTTGCTCTGCTGAAGGTTAACAACAGCCATGCTGATAGATGATAGAAATGATTGTCTATGATGATGATGAAAGGAGAGCAGTTTAATTCTGGAGAGGCTTTAAAATTACAAGTCATTCCTTCACGCATTTCATACTATATTTTAACGTATATGAAATATTGATCCTTGTATCCAGATGAGATATTTTGAAGGTTTTCAATGCTGCACTTCTGTGATGTGGCAATCTCATTCACCTATCTGAGAATATTAACTTTCAGTCAGATATTGAACATTGTATTGATTTGTATTGATTTGTATTCTCATCATCTTTGATTGACTGTTGACTCTAGGCAAATCATAGGGTAATACTTGTGGAAGTCTGTTTTTGATCAACCATCTTTGTGAAAATCAGTTAGTGTCTCATATTTGAATTAGCTAGAAATTGCTTTATCCCGATATGTAATAAAAATGGGTCATTTACGATAATAAATTAATGTCCTCTTTATTAGTACCTCTTTGTTCACAGTGTTTGCATATTATGGTCTGCCTACTTTTACTTATCTATCTTTATTTCTCCAGCAAATAATTGGTTGTCTTTATTTTAAATATTCATTATTTAGAAAAAAAAACAAAACAAGCAAGACATATATCAGTGTCCCATTTATTTATTTATTTATTTTAGAACAAAACAATGTCTTGTTTCTGTGTTCATTTTTTTCTTCATCCATTGATAAATCAAAGAATTCTTTGATAGAAGCATACAATAAATGAATGACAGACAATGTATGAGTGATGCCATTCTGTTCTAAAATGGTTTGAATAATGTTGGGGATAAAATAACACAAAATGAATACTGAATCAGTTTAAAGTCAATTTAATTATCACAATTTGCTAGATATATATAAATAATGTCTCTGTTTTTACCATCTCTTGAGGATATGGGCAGATACATTTCCCCACAATTTGATTTCTTTTACAGGTTTCAACAACACTTGCCACTGTATGACTCCATTTTGTGATATTTATTCCTTCGCTGAGTTCCAATTCCCATTAGATTTGTTATGTTAACTTATGTGCAAATAGCTTCTCCCCCAGCTATAGATTAATCAGTAATACTAATAGTAATCACTAAACCATTATTATCTCAAAAAAAAAATTTTACAATCTAAAAATATTTTCTGAATTTAAATAACCTGCAGTGTATAGTGCATGTGTCATCACTGTGCTGCTCTATAGCAATGACTTGGAAACTTTTATAAACTATGCCAAGGGTGTATTAAAGTTTGGGGGCAACACCTAAATGAGAGCTCTCCTAGCTGCTATGGGTGAAATAGATGGAGAAAGGAAATGAGATGTGAGGTAACAAAATGACAGAAGGCACGGCAACTTTAGGAATGAAATACCCCCACAGGATAAACTTCACCAAGTCTTACCAACTGCTGACTTTTGGTTTTCCCATCACAAACCCCTCACTGTTGATATAAATTAAATTTAAATTTGAACAAGAGAATGACTCCTAGGGTATTTGGATAAGTATATTAATTTTGATCAAAGGTGTCCCCAGGGGGCACAAATCCTCAATTGAATTTTTTTTACCATTTGATTTAAATTAAATTTAAATTTGGCCAAGGGAATAATACCTATCCAAAATATAGAAGGAGAAAGCCAGAAGATGGAGGTCACATTGGCAAGATCATTGAGTAACATTGAAATGCATGATTTTTCTCCACAAATTATGACAATGATTTAAAATCAGTCTATTTTTATTTTAATCCTCTCAAAATCTTGGATCAACTTTTTAATGTTGATATTAAATTCAGTAAGGTAGGTTTTTTTTCATTTATTTTATTTTATCAAATACTTTCAATCTCAAAAACAAAAAAATTTCAATTTAAGTATTTCAAAATATTGTTGCTGTACTCATAATTAACCTTATTTAGTGTTAGTTGTATTTTTATTATTAGAGGGCATCAAGAATTTGAGGTTTTTGTTTTTTTATTTTCATGGTGGAGTGTAGTTGTATTGTCAATTAATATTTCTCTAAATTCTGAATGTGGAAATGAATGTTCCTTTAAATATTGTGTAATAGAACTTGAATCTGACATATGTAATGTAAGTCTCCTTAATAATATTGTTGTTATGAAACCAACATATATATTTGCTTTTTTTTCTACAATTTTAATACATATGGTATATAACTGGCCAATGAGAATTGACCCAGACAAAATTGAAAAATACCAAATTCCTGTCTTTTCATCTGTATTCCCTTAGTCTCTGATGAAGCTTTAATAAAAGTGAATCATATATATATATATATATATATATATATATATATATATATATATTCTTTAATATATAAAAATTTGTTTCCATTTCAATTTGATTAAAACATCTGCAAATAAATATAAAAGTCTGTGAATAAAAGAGAAAACATTTTTGAGATAAAAGTGTTTCCCTGTTCAGCAAATCCATATTTGCAATGAGGCCTGTTTGTTTACATGCAAATAGCTTCAAATAAATCTCTAAAAATGATGAGTGTACGAAGAAAAGCAGTCACAGTTGGTCAGGTGGAACAGAGCTTAGAATTCATTTAATAAATTAACAGAGCAGAAAATATTTAATGGAATGTACTTGGAGAAAAGATGACTGTGCATGTCCTATGACATAACTGTAATATTCCTCAATAAAAATTGTGTGTCTTTGTGTGTGTGTGTATATATATATATATATATATGAGAGGAGGAGGCATGGTGGAGTAATGGTTAGTGGCTCGGATTGAGAATGGGAGAGCGGAGTTTGAATTCCAGTCAAATCCATTACATTCACTTTTGTGCTAATACTCTTGGAAAGGGTATGAATCTTCTTCTTTTCTCCCCAGCTATGGGTAAATAGCAGGACAGACTAGGTTCTATAGCCTTGGATGACAACTGGTCTACTGCAGAAAGAAATGGCAACCTACTGTGGGAAAAATCTGCCTCGTCAGTCATGTGTTGAAAGATACATGATCGCCTAAGTGTGTATCAGGCATGGCTCATAACTGATATATGAGATAACAGTATATATTTTCATATATTAAGAATAGTATTGGGGAAATTTCATGACAAAGTGGAAAAAGTTTACTTGTTATGCATTTTGTTCTTCAGGACTGTTGTGTTGGTAGGACAAAACATGTACATGACAAAGTGTACTGGGAATTTTAGAATTTTTTTTATTTAGCTGAATTTATTTACAGTCTTTTTCTTTTCCATCACCTTTGTAAGTAGGTATTCCACACTGTGGTATTAGAAGATCTGCTACGAATGGTGAAATGTTATAAGAACTAGATAAAAAAAAAAATTGTATATAAAAAAAATTGTAGATAAAAAAATTCTAGAATCCCTAGTACCCCTTTGTTGTGCACATGTATAGTTCTACCAACACAACAAATTTTGTCTGATGTGTTGATATCACCTAGTTTTAAAAGAATTCTTGGTACCCCCAATATAAATTGTTTTAACTGTTGGATTTTCTATAGTAGAAATAGTGCTTAGGTAAACAAGAGATTCAGTTTGACATTGCAATGGACATTTGTTAGAATTTCTACAATTACACTGTGTTGGAATGATCAGCATTTGTTGCTTTGGAATGGCTATAATTACTCGGATTTTTGTATTGGTTTAAAATTTTATTATTATGTATTTTAATAATTTTTTCAAGATTATCTGTACAGTTATAGCTTATTTTTAGTGTATTTTTGTTAAAAATTTTACTAAGTAGATTATTTCTGGGGAAGTGTTTATCAGTTAAATGGCGGTAACTGTTCTTCTCTCATTTGTGTATATATATATATATATATATATATATATACAGGTAGAATGAGAACAAATGGAGTATAATTCCACTGTCCATAACATTTAATTTAAAAGAGTGCTCAATACAGGGTAGAGCTAAATATTATTTATTTTAGGATATTAAAACAAAAACATTAAAAATGGCTATTGATTTTTAACATGTTTTTGGTTTAATATTCTAAAATAAATAATATATGTGTGGTACTTTTGTTTTATTGTATGAGACACTTTTCATGGTTTGTAGTATTTTTGTGTTATTTGAGTGATGTAAAATTGTAGTATTGTCATCTAATATCTGACTTCAACTATTAGGTTCATTATAGCAATGCTTGATGTGATGGTAAATTGCTCTTTCTTGTGAAAGTTGGCAAATAAATTAGGGAGAAGGAGATGTGGTCCTATTATGCAAATTTCACTGAAGACCAGTGAGAGTCATTTTGCCTAAGATTTTACATTTGATTTTCTCTGCAGTTTGGACCATCTTCCAGCTTTCCAGACAAAGTTTGAACATAAATTGTCCAATGTCTTCCAAACACTTAAGTTTTTCATAAACCATTATAAAAGAATTTTTTGATCATAATTTTGTTTCTATAGAAATGTAATGTGCATGAGCGTTTCCCTTTTTATGTATCAATTTGTTCCATTGTGTCTCTTAGTTTTGAAAATATATGAAAATAGATCATAAATTCCATAAGTCTGCCATAGCTGAATTTTGCTTTGAAATTTTCCCTTGTATGATTTTCAGTATATGTTTTTAAGTGAGATGCTTTGGGTTAGGTGCATTGAAAAGGAAGGAGATTATGTTGAAAAATAATTGTTGTGTAAAATAAATGCATTCTTATTTTCATCATTAGACTACAGACTTATTGATGCATCTAAATATACCTATAATCTGCAAAAAATTAAATGTAATGTTCTTCCCGAACCCAGTTTGTTTATTGTTCTTTCTTTAATCCTCCCCATAAAGTTTTCTGTCTTTTACTCCCTGTAGCCCTTGCGTTCTAGTGGAATTATTGCTTTACTTGGTGTGAAATGACTTAAAAAAAAAAAAAAAAAACTGTATGTGATCAATAAAGAAACTTTGACAAGGATGACACTTAGGTTTTGTTCGAAATAAATGCTTTAGGCTTTTATATGCTTATATATGATTTCCATACACTGATTCGAACTATGTAAGAGTTTACAGTTTTCTAAATTTTGTTTTGCTTCAGAAAATCCTTTTGACTAAAAAATACATTGAAGACATATCTTGAACTCAGACAAACCATATCTGAATGAACATCATTTGCTATAAATAGATGAAGAGACAAATTTTTACATGGTAGAAAAATTGACAGAAAATAATAGAAGAGATTTTTTCTTAACTACAAACTCCCATACAACTTGTATGTGTCAGGACACGTCTCTGACATCTAACGATTTTTGCAACATGTCAGAGCCTACACACTGATAATCCCATTGTTACAAAATAATTACGTTTTCTCACAACAAATATTGATTGGATCAAAAACCGATCTCATGTATCTGCTAAAATATTCCATTGAAGAAGGCAGTCACAAAACATATTAATATGCACATATTTGACTTCATTTTTGTTCACAAGTTATTTCATCTCAAATGTTTCTCTTCACAGCCTTTTTCATTTTTGCCATTCAATCTATATCCTCCCATGGCTCAAATCACCTTTCAAAGTGATTGGTCATATTTCTGCTATCAAAATATATCAGTCATATGAATGAATGGCTATTTTGTTAAACTGACCATTTTATTGATGGCTCAGGCAAAAGCTTTTGCTGATCGCATATCAATTTCTGGCTGACGTATTTAGCTAATTAGTTTTGTGCAAATTGTTGGTCTTCTATTGACTGTTCTCTATAAAAGTCAAAGAGTTCCACAAAATAAGGTTACTTCGTTGATCACTGTCTGAATTAGTGCCACTTATCAGGTTTACATTAATTTGGAAGGTTTCATTTTGATTTGTACAATAAAGCTTTTATATACATATACACACAGGAATGCATAGATATTGTATGTATATGTTCATATAAGTGTGTGTGGCTATATATATATATATATACATGTTTGTGTGTATGTGGGTGTATGTATATAATGAACAAAAGGGAAAAGCTTTATCAATCAAACATGTTTTACATTTATTAAAGCTTTGACAGAAAATCTGCTATTTTCAGTTTTGCTTGGTTTGATTCTCATTGGTCAGTTATTTATCATATGCATTAAAACTATAGATAATTCTATAAAAGATATTATGAAGTTTTACAAACTTAGATACATGTAGAATTCATATTCTAATGGATGAGTTGATCACATCTTATTCATGTGGTCTTATGCTGCTGCGAGACAACCTAGCAGGTATACAATTTTCATCATTACACATCTTTCCAGAACAAAAGAATGATTGAATCAGATCCAAAATTTATCCAGAAATACCAAAGGGCCAGCATGCCAAACCCTGTCAAACATCTTTGAGATACACAAAACAACAGCCTGGGCTTCACCATTCTTATCTAAAGCTTCATATACTCTTTCAGTAATAATCTTTAATTCATCAACTCTTTTCTGTCAATCTCTGACAAAACTTTAATAAAAGATTCAGATTTGACCTACATTTGATCTTTAACTCATATATATTCAGAGTGTATCAAAAATACTTTTATGAAATTTGGGGATGGATTCCTAACAACAAAACAAGGACAAAAAGTCCATATAAGCATATGTCTGCAAATTCTACATTTTTGAGTTAATAAGTTTAAAGAAAATTTACGGTAGATGTGTTGCCCTGTAGACAAGGTTACATTTGTCATTCGTGTACATTTATGGTTAGTCTGTCTTCAACGTTTAATGTGTGTAGTAGTGAGTTAACTGAGAAGTGTTCTGTTTAACAGTGGCAGGATGTTCATATTATGAGCAGACAGATATGATTTTTACATACAGTCACAAGGCTACACAGCTGTATCAGATTACATTTCCAGACCGAAGGCAGCTGAGTTATCCACCTTTTGCTGCTGTTGACTGTCACATTGCTATGAATCAAGGATGACAGATCCACTTCTATGCCTGACCATGAAGAACACATTCTACAGGCTGGTTGGAAATGATCCAGGTATCAGCACTCTAGCATGTTATACATCTCATATTACTGCATGGAGAATACTTCAAGAAGAGTTTCTGTATTTGTCCGTATCATTTGCAACGTATGCAAGGTCTTTTGCCCCCTGAATACTCACCACAAGAAAACTTTTCCAGTGGTTTATTGCATAAACTACCTATCCGTAGTTTGTCTCTTCAATCTTGTTTATGGATGAGGTAACATTTGGAAGAGATGAAATAACAAATTTACACAACCAACATTTGTGGGCGGATCAGAATCCCCATGGTACAATATAGGCTAGACACCAGCACCCGTTTATGATTAATGTGTCGGCTGCAATTGTAGATGACTCTCTGGTAGGTTCCTATGTTCTCCTAGCATGTCTTACAGGAGCTGTCAGCAGGGACTATTTTGAACACATCTCCAGACCTGCTAGAGGATGTACCCCTGCTAATACAAAGCACATTTTAGTCACATTGTTTGCAATGCACTGGTTGACATCATGAAAGATGGATAGGTAGGGGAGGACTGGTTCTATGGCCAGTATGTCCCCCTGACCTCAATCCTTTGGATTTTTATCTATGGGGCCACTTAAAAAATTTGGTTTATGCAGTAGATATTAATAATGCAGAGATACTTAATCAACATGTCATGGGGGCCTGCAAAATCATTCAACACTGTGTGAGAATATTTGAAAGGTTTGCCAGTCAGTGATCCGACAGTTAAATGTGTGTGTAGAAGCAAGTGGAGGAGTTATGAGTTGTTGTATTGAGGTACAATGATGGCCTTTTGGACTTATAGTTTTACCTTGTTTTGGCGTCAGGAACTCAACTCCAAAGTTTGTAAAAGTATTTTTGAATTGTATCTTTGATTGTACATTTAACAGTGTCTACAGTAATTTTTAAAGTTAAAAACTCAAAAATGAAGGATTTGCAGACATATGCACTTTTTTGACCTTGTTTTGGTGTGAGGAACCTGCCCCCAAAATTTGTAAAAGTATTTTTTAGACACATTGTGTGTGTGTGTGTACATCTATATATATATATATATAGAGAGAGAGAGAGAGAGAGAGAGAAAGATAGATAGAGTATCTTGACATTGGTAATGCCTGAAGAATGTCCACATGAAACTTTAAGTTGCAGAAAGGTAGTAATATCTGAGTATTGTTATTCTGCTATATATAATATGATTGTCATAATCACCATCTAATACTGAGTATATAAAATAATTCTCTTATCTCTAGCTTTGCACTGGACTAAGCCAATAAATTTAAGAGTTTTTCCTTTTTGTCATCTTGCCATCAGTTTTCTTTATGTATAATAATGTTAGAGAAGCTATTATTAAAAATGGAAGTAGTTTTAATTATCTGTCATATTAAAATTGTCATCTTCATTTCAGTTTTGAAGCTAAATTTTTCTCCAAGAAGTAATTTGTTCCTAAATGGAATTCATCTCAACTAATAAGATGCCCAGAGTCTGGCTTAGAAATTATTTCCTTCATTTATTGAATGTGTTCAGCAACCATTTTTCATTAACTACTATTTTGTAAAAGATTAGGTGATTCATCTCTGACTAACAAATGTATGGAGATCATGTTTTCTGGATCGTTGATTTTGATGTCACAGTCACTCACCTCCATTGCACACAGAAACACGTGCATATGCATCCAAACATCCCCCTCATGTATCTGCACTCACTCCACATACATGCACCTCCACACATATAACCCCCTCCCATAAACTTTGCACATACGCATCCACCTACCCTTGTATCCAACTTGCCACATACTTACTTACCCACACACAATGAGATAGAAAACAATTGCATTTTTAAAAGTGTTGAATCTTTTTTTTTTTTTTTCATCATTTCACCCCAAACAAGACAATAAAGCCACTAAGAAGCAAGGGGTGCCTGAGTGTGAGAGAACATGAGAGCAAAAAACATTATTAAGGAGAGAGAACAATAAAAGAACAAGAATTAAGAAAACAAAAGATAATGATTGATATTGCATTTATATTTTTGAAAATCAAAGTTGACTTCAAAGCAAGAAAATGGAAGAGAGTTCCACAAGTGTGAAAGAAGAAACTATTAGCATAGAACTTATGGTTACATGAAGCCATTTTAACTGTAAAATAGAATTATTATATATTTCTAATTTTGCAGATATAAAATAATTCCTTGCTAAAGAATGACTTTGAACAAAATGAAGCATTTACCATTTATTCATATTTAAAATATCCAAAAGACTAAACATTATTCATCAGAATGCAAAAGGGATTAGTTCAAGGGGTGAATTGCACATTGGAGATGTCAAAATCAATCAAATATGGAAATTTAACTCTGGTTAAAAGACAACACAGAGTGGAACAAAGCTCTAAAGTTTCGTGAGAATAGTGAATGTTGCTTTTCAGAAATTGTTAAAGTAATAAAAGATTGAAACCCAACATTAGAAACCAAGATGTGAGTACTGGACTGTATGTCTACTTTCCAGTATGGTAATCAAAACTGGACAATGAAAACAAAGGTTAAGTGAGAAAGATGTGACACTAATCATGAATGCTGAGAATAACATGGACAGAGTCTTTGACAAATGAGGAAGTTTTAAAAATAATAGGAATTACAAGGAAACTGTTGGCAATAGTCAGAAAGAAGCAACTGCAATTCTTTGGATGCATAAGAAGGAAAGCTTGGAGAATTGGTCACTCAAAAGTCAAGAAAAGCAGATAAAAGCAATGAGTAATGTACTAATAGTAATGTAAGTTTTAGCAAATTACCAGAGATAGAAAGTGGTTGTGTAAAAAGAGCAAGTATTTATGAGAGCAAAAGCGATAAGAAGCTGTGGAGAACCCTGATCACCCACAATCTAAAGTAGGCCTTGAGATTACAACTATTTGTGCTGTGTTGTAACTCACAAATCTATATATTAGTGGTTAAGAATTGTTACTATCTCAATCAAGAAAGCAACTATGGTGAAAGTGTATAGAAAGTGCTTTAATTTCTAGAACACCCACAGTACATTTACGTCAAGGTTCTTACAACATTTCACTTTTCTTGGTAGATCTTCTATTATCACAGTGCAGGATACTTAATAATAAATATGATAAAAGCAAATCATAACTAAATGAGACTGGCTTGACTGCATGTTCAGGCAAACCTGGAAGACAAAAACCCTGCTAAATTAAAAAAAAAAAGGAAAAGACATTCAGTGTTTCAACATATTGAGCATTACCTGCTGGGGCAGAATTATAATGTGTCTTTGTGTTTTTTACATCTCCCCCTCCTACACATACAGGGTTCAATGGGTAAATTGTTGCCATTTTATATTTTTATTTTCACACATGTACATTGTTTGTTTTTGATTTTGTCAACTGCACACTATGGAAGGGCCAGAAAAAGAGCACTATGACACAATTCACTCTGCTGGAAACTTGGAAACGGCATGCTGTACTGTTTGGCATCTGCACCAGAAAGTCCAATACAAAAATTTCAGTGTTTTAGTGTCGATATATGAATAGTACAGAGGATTTGGAAAGAGTTCGATATGTCTAATTGTGATTACAAAGGTGTTTGGAGTGATCACTAAGGATGCTGATATTATGCCTCCATTCATCTTCCCACAAAGCTGCAGACTCAACACGAATGTCCACATCATGTGCACTGAGGCAGTAGTGCTGCCCTGAGTCAAGAGAGTGGCTGCTGATACCAGGACTCTGCACCATACCACACAAGCAGGAGAACCCAATAATGGCTGCCAGACAATTTCTGCAACCACATCACCCCTTACATCTGGCCACCTAACTTCCCAGACTGCAACCTTCTTGATTATTATGTGTGGGGCACAGTTGAGCAAGAGACCAACAAAACTCCTTGTGACACCAAAGATAAACTGAAGGCAAGGATTATGGCAGCATTCACCAACTTAAACAAGGAGACTGTCCATAATAGTTGCAAGAGATTCCAAAGTCATTTGGAGGCTGTGGTTGAAGTCAATGGTGATTTTATTGAATAAATTTAGTATACTTTCATGGTAATTGTTCAGATGAGTGCTTCATTATGGTGCCTAGATGCTTTGGATTTAAGTGCATTTGTAGGCTGGCAATGAGGTTTCACCAATTTACTGTTGAACTGTAAATTCAGTGCTAACAATTTCTTTTCTCACACTTCTCACTTGTGGAATTCCCTTCCAAGTCCATGCTTCCCAGTCACTTTTCCACCACTGTAAGGTTGCCTTCTTTTGCCTTTTTTGTAAATACTTTCATGCTAATTGTTCGGATTAGTTCTTCACTATTGTGCCTGGACACTTTGAATTTAAGTGTATCACTAGATTGGCAAGGTGGTTGCACCAATTTATAGCCGAGCTGGCGAGATGTAACCTTAAATTCTATGCTGACAGTTTTTCTTGCACATCTCACTTGTGGAACTCCCATCGGGCTCCATGCTTTCTAGCCAACTACAAAAATTTAAATGCAATGTCAATTACTATCTACTGTTGTCCTGGTTATTTTTCCCCTGTTTTCACTTCTTAGTAATGTTCATATTTCTTACTCTTGCACACCCAGTAACCCCTTGCATCTCTGTGGCTCATACTGCTTTAAAATGGGTGAACTCTATTTAAAAAAAAAATATTCTCCCTGTGCATCTGATCCAGAATCTATGTGTTAGAACAAAATATAAAGCAATGGGGGAATGATTTATTTTTTGAATGTTAAGATTTTTCAAAACTGAATGCTAATCCACCATTAAAGTTGTCAGTGCACTGACCTCTTGAATTTAGTTTCATTCCATCATTTGTCAGAAGTCAATACATATTATTTCCATACTCCTGGCCAAATAGGTTTTGAATAACAATTTAAAAAAAGCAACCTCCTTAAATCAATCACATTAAGAAACATTGGAAACATTTGGAACATATTGGGCTGTTATTCCTTGTAGCTATTGACAGAGATATGTATTACTTTCATTGGTAGAATTTTAAATATATTTTTTCTTTTTGTATACACTTTGATATATGATTCTGTCTGGAGAACGATACCTTATTTTGACTTATCTCGTGTTACGAGGACTTCCAGAATTTTGCAGTGTGTCCTCTTTCTAAAGAACTGATGGATTTCCTTATTCATTAATCTGACAGGGTTTATTACTAAACATTATTTTTAGTTAATATTTGAGAAGAGGCTCTATTTACTTATTAAATATTATACTTATTTATTTTCGTCTGCCAACCTGAATATTTTAAAAATCTTATTAAAGAGAAATAAGCTCTCTGTGCAGTAGGATACAAACCTGTGTCCTTTTTGGTAGGAGAAACTGTCATTAGATCCAACATGCTTTAGACTGACTTGACCACAGAGTGCATTATTGATCAAGTTGAATAATGCTTAATAAACACAAATCTTTCTCAGGCTCTCAAAACATTCATTTCATATCCAAATGTAAACAAAGTAATTTCTAAAGAAGTGATGGATTTTTTTTTATTTATTAATCTGACAAATTTTATTATTTAGATCTGACGTACTCTCAATGACTGAGCTACAAAGAACTTAGCCAATCAGACAAGGCTGTATAGTGTCTTTAAATGGAATTATTCTCATCATAGACTTAAAATTTTCATATTAGCTCAGTTTCATTTTCAAACATAAACAAAGCTATTTTCTAAAGAAGTATGGATTTTTTATTTTAAACATTATTTTCAGTAGATACTCATATTTGTGTAGACACACCATTTATTTGTCAAACAGTATATTTATTTATTTTCTTCTAGGATCTCTTGAATATTAGGGCCAGTATACAAAACATACTGTTTCATAAATAAATGTATTAGGTTGGTGCAAAAATAATGACGTAATAATGTTGTTTTTTGACGTATTTTTAACGTCAAAAAACGACATTATTACGTCATTATTTTTGCACCAAACTAATAGCATCTACTGAAATATGAGTATCCACTAAAAATAATGTTTAAGTAATAAAATTGTGTCTTATATAATATTTTGGTGTTATCTACTAAAATTTTAGTTCGACAACACCAAAATATTTTGCATATCCTCATTTTTGTTATTATCAATCTGCATGGTTGAAAACAAAATGGATGACAAGATTCTTTAAAGCTGAATTTGGTTCTGAGAAGGTTCCGAAAAGTGCAAGTGTGTTGCCCCAAAGAAAGCTATTTATTCTTGTTAATTATCATACAAAAATTGCTTTTCATTTACAGCAAACACATGATCAATAAAACAACCATTTCTTAAAACAAACATTCAAATTACATATATATATATATGGGTATACCTGATGTCATCATCATTTGTCTGGACTGACCAGATTTCTTAGTAGCTATTCTTATATTTTTAATTTTTCAAGAAAATTCAGAAAAATAAATTAATTTTTAAATGATTTATTCAGAATGATACAAACAACAGGACAGAATCTGGATTCATTATAAGAGTGGTTTCTAAAAAGGTCTTGGACTAACTTCTTTCCAAAGATTATAATCTCAATGACCAAACATCAGAATATTGATTTCAGTGTGTCAGCAATTCCTTGTAAAAAAAAAAACAAAAAAAAAAACAGAAATTTTTTTTTATTGTTTTGCTGTTACTATATTTTAACTCTTTAAATCTTTGTAGTTACATAAATAAAGATTAATAATAATTAATAATTCATAAGATTAATAATAATTAATAATTCATAAGATTAATAATAATTAATAATTCATAAGATTAATCATCCATGCACTCCATTCAGTAATAATAACAACATTGCAAAAATGACAGCTTTCTTGCTGAATTAGAAGATTATCATGTACTTGTAAAATATTTTCTTTCCTGCTTAATATTCAAATGAATTCAATTCTGAAATTGAAATTCATTTCTTGATGTTTATTAACTGATGTAATGGAATAACCAGTCACCCCCATGAATGATTACACTATAGTTAGTAAGTACCTATAAAGTCAACTGTCTATGAGAGACTCGGGGAAGAGTGAGAGTGAGTAAAGACGCAAGCACGTCCGACTTTCCAATTAGTGGCACTCACTACTAGATTGACCTGTGTGTATAACTGTACCGTATTTCATATTGTACTTGTTGTGTACAAGAAACCTTTCTTCTAGTATCCACCTGGTGTTGTGTGTTTATTCCCTTAGCATGGAATATAACAGTAACTATATGAAAAAAAATATTGGTAGATTTTATGCATTAATGTAATTCTAACATTTAACAGTTCCTTCAAAGATTGTGTAGCAGAAGTGAAAGGCAAGATGAACTTCCAGCTTCCTTCAATGAGGATGCTCTTCCCCGTTGATCAAAAAGACAATGCGCTTGTGTTTCTGCATATGCAGGAGAGGATGGCTGGCACAAACCTGAGAATGTCTGTTTGCAAAAAATATATGCTGCTGTTCATTTTGTCTCTCATTGATTGTGTTCTGGCAGCAGCAGAAAACAACTTTCAGATTTGCCCGAAAATGTTGAAATGTTCTTTTTTTGCATTAGAAAAAAACATGTTGTTACTTAGGGCAAAACAGGATGAGGATAATACTCTAAAGAGGTACTCTAATGATAACATTAGGATGGTTTAATGACGATGGTATTCTAAGATAACCTCCAGTTGCTGCAAAGATTCTTTAACATAATGGAAGAAAATCTCCCAGTGTGAACTAAATCTTTCTGTGAGGAATCCATACACTTAAAAGCTAGCAAGAAAATGAAGATTTCAGAGCAGACTTGATGACAAGTAATGCTTTAGAAAATCCCTCAAAAGTCAGATAATTGCATAGACAATATGCCATGTAAAGCAAAAATGAAATTCTTATATTAACACTGTCTTCATCAGTAACCTGTCAACAATACAGGAGTGATCTAAACTAAGCAACAACAAAACTAGAAATAGAGTGTATCCAGTTGTTGGTCTATATTTTGACAATCATGTTTGATATTGGGGAATCTGTTCTGGTTCACCATTGACAGGAGATAGACTTGTCCTTCAAGTCTCAGTGCCATTTGTTCATATTACCAGACACGCACATTGTAGATGAACAGTGTTTAGTAAGCCTCTTCACTGTTCTATCAATACTTCCATGGAAAGTTCTTGGACAAACTATATTTCTTGGTTCGGCCAGTTCTAACTTTCACTTTCACAGCTAGAACCGGCCATACCACTCACATTCTAATAAACCACCCATATTCCATTGGTGAGAAGCAAGTTCAACTTCTTCCTGCAAACTACTGTGCTGTGGAACTGACTCTCAAGATGATGTTTCCCTGATAACTACCATCTTAACCTGTGCAAGTCTAGGGTTAACCATTATCTTTTACACATATTCACATAAACTGTGCCTCTTACTCTGCTACCCTCTACTCCGAATGGCTCTCGGGCACTCTACAGGGCAAACATCATTGTAAAATTTTGTAACCTAGGGAAGGTTACCAAATAGAATAATAACACAAAGTTTGGTAATGAATGATAATACTTAGGACAAGAACAACTCATATAAGTTTCGCCAGAGGGGTGTAGAAGTAGTCAACTGCTAGAAGTGAGTCAAGTGAATTCCTCAATGGATCGCCGACTGCAGACCAAAGACTGTATTTATGGGAATTAGGGCATACCTATAATTGTCTGTAGGTATACTACAAAAAAAAAAAAAAAGGATGGAAGATCTCATTTAAGAAATTGACATGGCAGACATTGTCTCAAGTTTCTGTTACCTACCTAATGAGGAGAAACTCTGAATATCTATATATAATATGGGAAACTGTGTTCATGTTCACATTTCTCAACATGGCATTTGTTTTTCATCAACATTACCTTGTGAGCATGCAGTAGGCCCTTTCACAACTTTTGGTGTACACCGCTGAGAACAAGAATGAGTTGTCCCAATTTAGATTCCCTTTATTCCCAGAGATACAACCTTTTAGATTCCGATGTCTTGCCAATGTAAGTGTTTTTACATTGCATGCACTTTAAATCCCAGCATCTGAAGTCATATTGGATTTATTTTTCTTCTTAATTATATCCTAGTCTTGGAAGTGTTGGTAATGAGTTAAGTATAACTAATTTATTTTCAAATTTTGTAAATAGAGTGTTAGATGATAGGATTATGAATTTTGTGTTACAGTAAACATTATTTTTTAGTGGGTACACATGTTTGATTTGCAATCCCTGTTATTTTTTTTATTTTTGTAAACATGAAAATTAATAACAAGTGGTTTAGATCAAAAAGTTGTACTAATTACACTGTTTAAGAAAATAGAAAACATAGACAGGAATTCAAATATTGGTACCTACTAAAAATAATTTTTATTGTAATAAGAAATAATATTAGATGAAAAATCCTTTAAAGTTGCAGTTGATGTTTATTAAGGGAAAAGATATCATCATGCTCAGGAACATGGTCTTGTTGGTGTTGCCACTAAAGCATCTTGGGAGGAGATGAGAGAGAGAGAGAGAGAGAGACCGAGACCAAAAGTCTCTCATTATTATAGTTGCTTGACAGTGTCCTCTAATGAGTTTTTGTTGAAATTGTTGAAGCTACATGGGATAACCTATATATATATATATATATATATATATATATATATATATAATCAGTTTTGTGAACATCAATTTCACCATCAGTTGAAAAATTTTCATTTTTCCCTACCTATTTGAATTTTTGGAACAACCCAAAGTCTAATACTATGAAGTGGGAATGTCTGAATGTCTGAAGCATTCATAAATTTCAGGTTATTCACCATTTGTGTGGTTTGTCAACTGCAATGCAGCTTTTACATTGTTTTGACGCAAAAATAAAAGTTTGCCTTCATTCCTTATCCTGCCACGCAATGAATGATGATAAAGTTTCATTATTTTCAAGCATCTGTGAATTTTGATCGGCCCACAACCACAAGCAGCTGTAATGCTCACTACTAATGAACTCTGTTATTTAATACCATTTCACTGTGAGCTTAATAAGATTTAGCAGACTGTGATTACTGCTGTGACATGAAACTCTGGAATCTGTCAGCATGATAAGTTCATTGAATAGTTACTGATTAACTGAATATTGTCGTCTTAGTTATTATTAATGTTGAAAGTAAAGCATATAATGAGGAAAGAAGGCATGGAAAATTTGACGCTCACAAGACAGATTCATGGAAAGAAGGACAGAAGAAAACAATGTACAAACTTGTGTAAATAAATGGGGGAATAGTTAAGGAGAGATAATAAAAAGTAAGATTAACAAAAGATAGGAAATTGTGGAGAGCTATAATCACCATTGCCATGAAAGGAGTTGGCACATAGAAGAAGTTATCTATTGAGTACTTTTTGACGAAAATTCTGCTGGTCTTAAAATATATCAGAATATTGTTTAGAATATTACTGCTACATTTGGTGCAGTGCTCTTTCTATTTATTTAGAGATTCTTGATAAAAGCCAAAGGAAAATCAGTGATATTATTGGTCCTGACCTGGCATCTTGGCTTCACTCATTTTCCCACTGTTGCAAAGTCGCTTCTTTGTGCCTTTTCTATAAATATAAATTTGCTCCTTGTTAGATAAGGATTATTCACGATTTGGATAAGTCAGTCAATAAAATTAATTGCCACAAAATGTCTGTTGTATTTCATAACATTTACCTTAAAGAATGGTCTTTGGCTAAATACACTATATATATATATATATATAGGCGAGAGAGAGAGTGTGTGTGTGTATATACATGGAGAAATTATAACCTATAACCACATATTTTAGGATATATCTTTGTAAAGATGAATATAAAAAAGCAGCATATTAGATAGAATTTTAAAGCATTTTTTTTTTTAAGTATGATGATTAAAATCTTAAATACATGGATAAAAACAGGTGCTTGGGATACTATAAACTATATCTGTATCTACCCTTTCAATCAGTAGACACACATATGTGTGAATATGTGGGTGTGTGTAAATATGTATATTTGTAGCATATATGTGGATTTTTGTATAATGTGTATGTAAAAATAGAAATAATATACAAAGTATATCTCGTGATGTTGAGTTGTATTGGCTTATATAAAAAGCTTAGTATATATTACTATAAACGCATATTATAAAAGAAGTAGTATACATACAAACATACATACATATGTATGTATGTATGTATGTGTGTGTGTTGAAAAATGTTTTTCACTTAGCCTGATTATATCAGTTTTCCATCTTAATTATTGGATATTAATTGGATCAAAGCAAATCACTTTTCAATTGACAGAGAAGTAATGTTTGATGATGTCATTCCTGAACCAACTGTATTTTTCTTAAAGAATGTTTTACTTCTAAAAGTGATGCAAATCAAAGAATCATTTTTACCATTCAACTATTTCTGTATCGTTATTTTACATTATCTATCAAATTAAATATACTTTTTTTTCTTTTTGATTTATATTTTCTGACTCAAATTTAACAATTTCTTTCTGAAATACATTTTTTAAAAAAATCTTATTATATTCTGATATATCTTCAATATGTTTTTTCCTTGATCTTTCTTGGCAGATATATATGGAACCTGTTTTTTTTTTTTGTTTTTTTTTTTTTGTCTTTCCTTCGAGGTCTTTATATTTTGATATCTCTTAGATACAATTTCTCTTTTGGCCTTTATTCATTGCATCGTTTAAATAGATTTTTTTCTTAATTTTTATTTCATGGCATCTTTTAAAGATAACTTTCAGTTTTAATGTATCTGAACTTTGTTCTCAAATAACTTATTTTTATTGTTTATTTTCATGCATTTTTTTTCTTCTTTTTTTAATTTCTAGTATTTCGGCAAGGTGA
The DNA here is from genome assembly GCA_963932145.1 of Acanthosepion lycidas. NCBI lineage: Eukaryota > Metazoa > Mollusca > Cephalopoda > Sepiida > Sepiidae > Acanthosepion > Acanthosepion lycidas. The sequence continues at coordinate 7,544,512 of OZ010594.1, read as the reverse complement.
CATTGGAACGAACTGGTATACAGTTGTTTCTGGAACTTTGGAGGTTTACCTTTCAGACACGGGAGACCAAAAGGTTAGAGATGTTTGGCTTGCTTTATTATTCCATCTAATCATACATAAAATTTCTCTTATAATATGAACAAATTTATCTGTTAAAGAGTATTTCAGAATTTTTTTTTCTTGCAGGCGGCATGTAGAAATTTTTGTTACAAGAAATCTGGATATTTTAAAAAAGGTATTAATAGAAACGTCATATTCACTGAGTTTTGTTTTTATTTCTGTCTGGTTCTTTCAGATACAACCCAATTTTGAGGATAGTGTAAATAAACTTTGATCGCTAAACATGGGTAGCTGCTGAGTCTGGGGTGTAAACAATCTTAAAAGGCAACTTTATTTTTAGAATGGTGTAAATAAATATTGGGCAATTCATGTAGACAGCTGCTGTGTCTGGGGTGCAAACAAATTTAAAAAGCAACATTATTTTTAAGATGGTGTAAATAAACATTGGACAGTTAACATAGTCAGTTGCTGATGCTCGGGTGTAAAAATCTTTAAAAGGCAACCGTATTTTTAGGATAGTGTAAATAAACTTTGGGCGATTAATGTGGGCAATTGCTGAGTCTAGGGTGCAAACAATTTTAAAAAGCAACACTATTTTTAGGATGGTGTAGCTGCTGCGTTTGGGGTGCATTTGCACACCTCCACTTCAACTGTTTATTAGCATTTATATTTGTTTATAATTAAAATATATTTGGATAATTGTTAGTGAACTCATGTGACTACTAATAAAATCACCCACTTGTTGATTAGTAATTAAATATTGATTATCTTCAAGTCAGATTTTTTTTTTTTTAGAGATTTTATCATTCTTTCTATGTTTGCTTCCAAAATGAGTGTTTATCATGAGATGCTTAATGGTAGAATCATGTGCACCACTTTTTGAATCACTTTTCTCTACTTTTTACATCTGGATAATTAGAGTCCAAATAATTGACGACGTGCTGTCGATTGTTCTCATTTCGCATAAGAGGATATCTTGTCTCAGTTACTCTGACTACATGATGTCACTTGTCTCTTCCAGTGAATCAGAGTATATGACTTTTTACAAACAGGGATTGCACTCATGATCACTCAGTAAGTAGATCCACTTAACAAACGCTTTCATCTACGAGGCCATGTTTCCCTAAAAACAAAGATGAGGATTCTAGATACTGATTATTAGATCATCTGTGGTGAATTTGTACCCAAGATCTTAGAATATTTCATCTTTCTTGGCAGGTCTTCTATTGTCACAATAATAATGAAAGTGACAAAAACAAAATCAAAAGCATAAAGAAAATTGGTTAGATGACACACATAGACCCCTATCTAAAATATTTTTTATATTATTGTTCTATAACATCTTCAACATTTCTTATTGGTGCATCATTATAATTGACACTTGTATTTTTATATTTCCTTGCTCAACTTTCTTCATCATCAAAAATATAACTTTATTCTGATGAAGTCCTTCCTGAGGATGAAACATGTTACAGAGAATTTTTCCTACTTTGTTTAACATTGTTCTGATAGATAAAAATTTATCTCCCCCATCCTTGTATAAATCAATGCATGACCATAATAATTCTCTGTCTGAAAACTTCCACCAAAAAAGGACAAATCTGATTTACTATAAATTCATTCTGTGCTAGTATCAGCAGCATTATTCATCTTGTCTCATGTTTAATGCTGTCAAGTAAGAGATTCAAAAAAAAAAAAAAGAAAAACATCCTCATCAATTCAATGATTTGTGAAGAGAACAGACATTCTCAGGGGTCAGGATGTCAGTTCAGAGCTGAATTGCAAATAAATTACAAAGAAAGCTTTGCTCCAAAATCCAAAGAAATTTATTGTTTATTTTCAGAGAGAGGGGAGAATGGGGGGGAGAGAGATATCATCATGTAATAAGCTTATCTGAGAGAAGTTAACACTTTACAATGATTACTTTCATGAGTGAGGGAAGACAGCATTAAATCCATGAAAAGGTGAGAGAGCAAATAAATTATTTCATTACACAGATGTGCATAGATTACAATTCCTCTTAATAAACGAATTCGTCCTGTATGGCAGTCGGATACTTTCATTTAATTATAGAAAAATGATAACAGGAAAAAGTAAAAACATAATTTTGTGCAGCAAAACAAACATGACTGCAATTCTGTCAGTTGGTGAAAATACCAAAGAAATTTTACTGATCATTTCTATATATATCAAAACTAATGGACAGACTTAGAAAATGGATGTTTAATTATTGATTCCAGTCTGATGAAGCTTTAATAAACGTGAAACATGTTAGACTGATAAACAATCCCTATTTGTTCTTTTATTTTGTCATATATATATATATATATATATATATATATATATATATATATATAACATACATAACAGGTTAATGGTTAGAGTTGAATCAGACCTGGAAATAGTAGTATTAAAAAGTGCTCAATACATGTGTGAAAAAACAAAAGTAAAAATAACATGTAGAGGTTTTAACTTTAAAAATCAGGAAGTCAGGTGAATTCACTACCTTGGTTTCAACCTTATGGTATCCTCTACCAAACTGGCTAACCATGTACGGTATTTAAAAGAAAAAATAACAGGTTTCTGTTGGTAAGGTGGAAAATTTAAAAAAGGCAAAACCGAACAAGAATCACAACCATATTTGCAACCTGTGCCAACAAAAAAAATTAGCAATTATGACATTTCCAGATCACAAAAAAAACTTTTAAACCACTAATCCGAAGTCTTAAGTCCTTGCTTGTATATCAGAAAATTTTTCTTAAATGCAATATGAGGCCGGTAAAAAGAAATAATTTAATGCCCTGTTGATGCATTTACAATACACTTGCTTTTCTTCTTCTTCTCCCTCTTCTTCTTCTTCTTCTTCTCCCTTCTTCTTCTCTCTTCTTCTTCTTCTTCTCCCTTCTTCTTCTTCTCTCTTCTTAACATCCTCCTCATCCCTTTTACACCCATCATCGTGCATTTGTTTATTTATTTTTGAAAACAATAATGTAGTGTTCTTTAGTTTTTTTTTTAAAATATAAAAGCATTAGGTGGTCATTTGATAAAAAATCACCTGAGGATACCGTAAGGTTGAAACCAAGGTAGTGAATTCAACTGACCTCCTGATTTTTAAAGTATCTCTCTCTCTCTCTCTCTCTCTCTCTCTCTCTCTATATATATATATATATATATATATATATATAATCATTTATTCAAAAAATGATAACATAAAAATGTTATAAAATCACTACAAAAATAGCCATTTTGTGTCAACACTTCTGATGTCTTCTTAAGTGATGCTGTCACCATCACTTGAGAAGACACCCTATCGCCAGTCAATACTCCATCCTCATCCCTTGAACAAGTATAGAAGCTCATCCCTTGTTTCCTGTTTAGGAAGGGGTTCCTGGATCTTTTCCTTTTCTCTGGCCTCTCTATTTGGGCTGTCGTGAATCCCTTTAATGAAACGCGTGTGTGTGTGTGTGTGTGCGCTTCTTCAGGTCAGAATGCAAGATAAAAACTTTGTGGGAAAAAATGTATTAGGATTTTTGATGATAAGAGGGGAATTATGTTAAATTACCTTATCAGATCCAATTACCAGAAACTCTGTGTGTGTGTGTGTGTGTGTGTGTGTGCGCAAATATATTGATAAAATAGGAAAGAACTGTTAGATTGATGATCCGAAGTTCTTTAGTATTTTTGTTTTTATTTTTAAAAAACAGTGCTCAATGCACAAGTAGAGCCTAAATTATAATTATTTCTTTTTAAATATGATTCCATTGCTACACAGGAATTACCATGTTTCAAAAACAGAAGCCAATTCAATTATAGAAATTAAATTAAATTAAAGTACCTGGTTCTGTTTCATTTTCAAGTGAACTTTGGAATAACTTATTTTGAAATTTACTGAATTTTATAAGTACATACATTCATAATATCAGTTTCTATGGATATGGAGAAAACCAATGATTCTAATAAGGGGTGGTAGGGTATTCATTTTCACTGGCAACTATTGTATCAACATATTAGTTACTTTCAAAAAGAGGTTAAGTCAAGGTAGGGTAGGGGTGCCTTTTCCAATGAATGATGACATCTGTTCAACGCATGCTGTCTGGTCTTTTTCAGCGACAGAAAGTTTTTCAGCGACAGAAAGTTTTTCAGCACTTTTGTTTCGCCATTAAATTTGTACTTGTATGCATAAAGATTTTTTTCTAAAAGGGTTGTTTGTATATGAATATGTCATATTGAACTACAATTTGTTTTTTGTTGATGACTTCTTAAAGGGTTTTTTAGCTTATGATTGGGTTGTGTTTTTACACCTATTGCTTCAATTGAACTTGTTTATAGATTTTGAAATTTTAATTTTTTTTTATGCTAATTGAGGCGTATATTTGTTGGTGTCAGCAAAAAACTGTTATCTCATGACTTTGATTTAATAAATTTTTAGTTTTTTAGAAACTTAATAATGTGTAGTTTTTCATGTAGGCATAAAGGGCATGGGTCATCCCAGGTTTTACAGCTCTTCGGTGTGGCTAGACGTCTGATTGCTTCAAGCCGGGATTGAAATCCAACTGATTTGGCATCAGTCAGAGACGCTACCCCTAGGCTATTGTCACACGGCAGAGAGAAAGGGAAATTTTCACACTTCATGAAATATGCCATTGGACAGAGAGATCAATTCAGTTGAAGAGCAATGCATTAATAGCAGTGTGTGTATATATATATATATATATATATATATATAAAATAAAGCTGTTTTTAGTGACACTTTTTTGCTATGCCTTTGGTAATGTGATATGTAGTAGTTACTAGTTAAACTCTCAAGGAAGGAAAAAAGATGTTCCAACTGAAAGTAAGCAACATTTAATTATTGCAAAAAAGATAACAAATTGTGTGGTGCAAGATTTTTAGGCAAAATCTTAAAGGTTAAAAATATTGTAACTTTTGTGTTTTTTGCGGAAAGTAACCTTTAAGAAGAAAAAAGATATTCCTTTGGAAATACAAGATAAACATTGATCCTTTCATTGGTTAAGTTCTCTGTCATTTGTCAATTGTGCTTGCTTTTCTTTCTCTATTTTGATACAGCTTTTTCTCTTTTATTATTTTTTTTCTTAACCTTTAAACATGTCAGTTGTTGCTCATTAATAATCACAACACACTTAGAGTTAGGACAGAAATGCCATTCCAAAGAATTTCTTTGACTCTTTATTTCTCATTAATATTAATTAATTTCAGAACAGAATAAACATTTTGGTTACTCTTGCAACCAAGACAAGTTATTCTGTAAGGATTCAAATCAGGTGATATTTGCTTTAATTTTTAGATTAACTTTTTCAAATTAAAATCCAAATATTTAATATTTGGTTAGACTTTACTTGACATTTTTTATTCAAGAAAACATTTGAAAAAATTAATGTGATTCTTAGAAAGAGAAACTTCTCCAAATGTTTTATTTAAAGATCTTTTTTTTGTTTTTCCAAAGATCTTTGATCATAGTGATAAAATACGATTTTCGTAAAAACAGTCAGTAAATCGAACCAAAGTCATTTTAAAAGCTGATTTCTTATAATCGGCTATAAAATATATCTGGTGCAGTTTTAAATAACACAGAATTTTAATTAAGACACATTCTCAGTACATAGCATAAAGAGGAGGTGCTGAAAAGTTCTGAGCTTGATCCACTCCCCGAAATCAGACCAAATGTTGGGAATTCCCTTTTGTTAGGCTGAGAACTTTTCAACATCCACCTTATGTGCATTATATATATATCTATATATATAGAGAGAGAGAGATATATAGATATGTGTGTGTGTGTCTCTGTGTTTTCATTGTTGTAATACTACATATGCATCTGCTCAATATTAAGACTGTTCTGATTTTTTGTAAGAAATCATGCATACACCTTTCTGTTTTGTGTTTTTAATCATTTCACCCCAAGCAAGGCAATATATATATATATATATATATATATATATATATATATATATATATATATATATAATTTAGTGAGTAATGTCCATGGAATAAGGTACAGATAGGTATAAATTAACTGGAATTCAAAAAAGGTACTTATATCTAACTATCTATCTAAATAAAATGCACATAAGGTGGATGTTGAAAAGTTCTCAGCCTAACAGAAGCAAATTCCTAGCAAAAATCTGATATTCATCATTTAGTCTGCTTAGTTTTCCGTCCCTGTTCAATGGCAGATATGCCTGACCAATAAGAAGAAAATCCTTACATGACTTTAACAAAAGATTTTAATAACAATCATAAATATGAATGCACGTTATTATTTAAAGAAGTAAGGGGGTACAAATAAAAGGATTTGAAATTGACAGCGTTTTCATTGAAGCAGATTTTATACATATGAGAATGTTATTTACACAACTTATATTTGGATTATTATCCTCATCTTTGTTGTTGTTATCATGTTTCAATCGTTGTACCCTCAGTTCTTTAGGACATCTATATAAGATATGCTAAAGGCTTCTGAATTATCCAGCTTTTATATATTTAAATAAATTTAATCTTATTTTTGTGCAGGTATCTCCTGAAATCATTCCATATTTAGTTGAAATGATAACACTTCACTCAATTCTTTCCAAAGCTATTAGTATTTAGAGTATTCAATGCATTATAGGACAATTGCCCCGCCCCCATTGGACAACTGCCTCCTGGACAATTGCCCCTATAAGGCAATAACATAATAGGTGAGCTCCATGTTTCCCCATTAGCATTTGGAATATTTATGATTGTGTAGCTGAAGATTTACCTTGCACCATTAACTTCTTGGAAGGATGGCATAACCACATGCATGCCAATATTACTTCCTTCCATCTGAATATATGGAATTATCATGGAGAGAGAGCAGGCACTGACCAGAATCAACATCCATCAGATGCTTGCAGAACATTGAGTATCACCTAAGCAGAAATGTTTTCAATATTCTACAGTCAGAATAGCAAATATTTTGAAAACTGCCATGTGCTGAACCTTTTCAGATGTATAGCCCATAATTTGCCATTTTTGTTGTATAATTGTAATGAAAAAAATGTAATTCTTTGTATTGGATAACAGATAAAGCATGAAAATAAAATCCTCATTAGTTTTATTCATATTTATCCCCCACTCCCAAAGTTTTGCTTTCTTTCAATTTTCTTTTTGTGGGGGTAATTCTCAGTGGTGATAGTGTTGCACTTTTTGTGTATATATGTAGTAACTAGTGAGCTAGCTCAAATGACTTGACTCACTTTATAGTCCACCAATAGAAGGTTAACCAATCAGAAGACGTAGAACATTCAATCCGTCATGTATAAAGGCGGCCATTTTGTTCACCCTACCCGAATGTCCAGTACCAGCTTGTCAAGCGAAGAGAAACAGAAGGACGAACTACGCTCTGCTACTTTTACTGGGATATCCACTGCTAACCAGAAATACGCTTCCCTACTGTCTTCAAAATATTCACTGCTAACCTCTGGATTCTATACTTGAAGACGACCGTCATCATGAACAACAGATAGTGGTTTTATGGCAGTTGTTCTGATACTGCTTGGTGACCTTGAGTTTTCTCCCTGTGTTCCATAATTTCTTCAAGTAATGGTAAAGAATAAAAAGGTCTTTGATTATTATCTTATCTTAATATGCTATCATTGGATTTCTTTGTTCTCTGCTTGATTTGAACAAAATGTTCAAATACCCAACATACGACAGAGAGGACAACTGGAACAAATGCTTTTCAATTGTAAATTTAATTAATTCATCTTTTGTATTTTTATTTAAAATGAAAACTTAAAATACAATCTATTTTAATTTAATTTGATTTATTTTTGAGTAAATAAGCTCTGGTGACAGAAGAAAATAGTTTATGAGATTGCACCCCATTCAGAAATATCTAAACTGTCAGTTGTATACAAACACTTTCTAAGATCAATAGTTAAAATTGGTTGTTGCAATATGCTTGTATGTTTGGGTAAATCATGATTATGTTGTGGGAATGAACACTTTGGATAGTAAATATTTACAAACTCCTGGGTTATTTATCCCACAAACAATATTTGTGGATTCAATGTGGGTCCAGGTAAATGAGTATGACAAAACAATAAATATAAAACAAAAGACAATGAGTATATTAACAAAAGGAATTACTTGAGGAGACAATTGTAACAAAAGGAAAAATATTAAAACAAGTTATAATAAGAATGTGCTTATTGGTTTATGTGTGTCTGTGTGTATGCATGTGTGAGAGAGTAGAAAATTTTAAAAAGTTCCTGTTTATGTGCGGCTACATCCTGAAAGCCAGAGCAAAAAAAAAAAACAAAAAAAAAACAAAAAAAAAACAAAGTGAGTGTGACTATCATTGCCTATTTATAGGCTTAAAGAGTGTCCCCCACCCCACAGTGACATTTTGGGAAAGTCAAGTGGAGTAACCCACATGGCTGTCAGCAAATAAAGCCTGAGGGTTTTGACAAAGACCATCCTTCTTTGAACATTGTGGCCAGTGCTACAGAATCACAAACAAAGAATTCTATCAAATAACAGAAACCACATCACTTGAGGACTTTCAACAGCCGAAACATCTAAAATGGATAGAATATGTAACTCAAAGAGGAAACAATGACAATAATCAAGATGTTGACATTTCATACTACTTCAAGCAAAGAGTTAGGAAGGAAACCTCCATCAATACTTGAAAGAATGATAAAAGCTACTGGAATTAAGAAACCTATTTTCCAAAAAAAAATTGTTAGAAAGATTTTTATAAATTTCAACCCAAAGTACTAGCTGCTAGGTTATTGAATTTCAAATGTTTCCTTGTTGGGAAATGATTAATCTTACCATTACCATTGACCCCTCTTTACAGGATCAAGTGTGTTTGCTTGTCTAATTTAGTGCACAGCACCTTATACTTGTGTATGAGAACCACTCCTCTCTCAGTAGCGTTGGTGACATTTTGCCAAAAGCATTTTGTGGTTCACAGTATGGCAGGTTGGATCAAAGACCTCAAGTCCTTTTATGATAAAATGTTATTTAAAGTCAAATTTTGAAAGGATTTCTTCATATTTCTAGTCATGGTCTTATTTTTGATGATCTACAGGTAAGAATAACTGTTTCCAATGATAACATCCTGCTAAAAGAGATTCTTCACTCTGTGCCAAGATTATATAAAAAAAGTTCTTTGAAAATCTGTTTTCAGAAATATATTAATGCAATAATTTATATTTTACTGCAATAATATATGTAGATTTGATTTTCCATCAAAATAATCCATCTTAATAGAAAATCAATTTCTTGTTTTATTTTAAACATAATAGAAAATTTGGTTCATCAAAATGTTTGCAATTTCTAAAGAGAAAATAATGAAAAGGGAAATAATGAGATTTTAAATAGCGCACACTTCAAATCAACACTTGTTGATCTTTTGAAATAATCAGAAGTTGCTCAAAATTAACTTTTCCGTTTGATTGAATCAGAGCGAATTCAGTTTATAAGTTTTGGATTCCCTTTCATAGTTCCTTCTCCAGCTGATGCTAGATTTCTCTCTAAAATTCTCTCTTTGGTCTGTCTGTCTCTCTGTACCTGTGTGTGTTTTTATTTTTTTGTTTGTTTTATATTAGGGTTCACCCTGTACAAGGCCCAGGTGCCACTCAAGGTAGGACATTATGTTAGAAGTCAGTTTGTATGGATAGGATGGGAAGATAACAGATAAACCTAGATTTGAACAGGTTAAGTTTGTAGTGATCGAGGAAACATCCTCTTGGGAGTCAGTTCCACAGAATAGTGGTTGACAGGGAGAAGCCGTTTCAGTAGAATTTACTTCTCACCAATGGAATACAAATGGAATGTAGGAGATTTGCTAGTGTAAGTGATATGGTGAGTCCTTACCATGAAGGTTAGAACTGGTGGAACCAAAGAATGTAGTTTGTCCAAGCACTTTCTATGAAAGTAGCGATAGACACGCCACATCCTACCTGTGAGAGAGAGAGGTTGGAGAGTGGAAAATAATTTGTCAATCACAAGGACTTGGAGATACTTTGGGACTCTTTTGATGCTCAAGAATGTAGTCTGGGCACCAAAATATAGCAACAGTACTCCATTTATGGCTTGTTCTGTCTCTTGTAAAGGTAGAGGATAGTATGTCAGGAAATTACTGGAGTGCTACAGGAAGCTGACCATTTTACCTGCATCTTTAGCAATGGGTTGTATGTATGATTTCAACTTGAGGTCAGGTGTGACTTTAAGGCCCAAGAGTCTATCAAGGCATAAATATATATATATATATATATATATATATATATATATAAATATTTGGTTGGATTGATGTGAGTTTGTGACCCTGGGTTTTACGCTTTTGTGATCGTCAGACAAACAGATTCATTTTTAAAAAATTTTGGATTTATATAGATTGCGTGTATTGGTGTTATTATGGAAGTGGGAGAAAAATGGTCATCATGATATCACTCATGCTGACGCAAACATAGATGCATGTCTGTACACCCATTGAGGTACGCAGACACACATACACATGCGCTCGCCCACTAGCGCTCATACAAACATAAACATGTGTGGACAGTATGACACTTGACATATGTATGTATATGTGTGCTGTTGTCTAAATACATACGCATTTGGTTGCTGAAATTCAAAGATGCGGTGTGTAGTGAATATTTCTTGTGAATCTATACATGTCAACAATCAGAGCAGTTTTCTATTCTTTTGCTGAATAATTTTTCTTTGCATGCACGTATATACGTGTGGTGGGGTCTGTGTAAAATTATGATAGGTAAAAATTGCTATTATTTTTAATTTTTTAAGGCTGATTTGTTATTATTTCAAAGCTGGTTATTTGCTTGTTTTTGATAACTGCGTATATGTAACTGGTAGAAATTGCAGTTTGTAATCCTTATTGGTTTTTATTTGGTTGTATTAAATATGCTGGGGAGAGGGGAGAGTAATTTACGTTAATAATTATAGTGGATTGATATGGTAATAGTAGATGTGATGGGGTAGTAATGGTGTTGGGGGATTGGTGGTAATGATAATATTAGTAGCTAATAGTTATTGTAAAGTGGTAGAAGTGATTAGTAATGGTGGTGGGATGATAATAACAATAAATGTAATTATTGTGATGGTAGCTTGAACTAGAGTAGAGAGTGATTGTTGCTGTCTTTTTTTATCCATTTGGTATAAATTCTGCTTATAGATATTTATTCAAGTGCCTACATTTGGAAATTATCTCTGATCTTTTGTTTAGTAAATTCTTTTGTGGGGTATGGGATATTATTGCTACTTCTTTGGGTAGGCAAAGTAGGCATTTTTTTGTAATGTTGCTGTAGACAGGTGCTTTTCTCAATATTTTCCAGTTTATTCTTGTTGTGATACTTCTGTCTTTATGCCTTGATAGACTCTTGGGCCTTAAAGTCACACCTGGCCTCAAGTTGAAATCATACATGCATTGTGGAGAGCCATGATCGCACACGTCCTTAAGATAGATGGCACATAAAAGAAGAAAATGGTTCCTTACCCCTGAAAAGTAGTCCAATATAACTTCTTCTATCAAAGTGAAACAAATAAAATATTTCACTAAAAAGTGTTGTATTTTAAACTCTTTATTGCCAATTAAAAAAATTGCCATGATTCAGACACATCGAGATTAATTTTCAGTGTCAAAAATCTTTCAGTTAACTTTGTCAACAATTAATGTCTTATTTACTTACATTATTTAAACTATTCAGACTGTTATCCTCATCTTCATTGCTATATTCACATCGTTTCAGGCACTGTTCACTTGGGCCTTCTTTAGATGAACCAAAAACTTGTAGAGTTGAGTTAAAGGGAAATAACTGAGACATCCCGAAGAGGCATGGCATGTAGAACTAGAAGAATCTAATATGGTGTCGCAAAATAAAGAGTTCGGGTCAAAATTTCAATCACCTGAAGACGGTCGGAGCGTACAATGGCTGAAACGTTGTAAATATGGCAATGAAGATGAGGATAAGAGTCCAAATAATGTAAATAGTATAAGTAATCATAATACCTCATCTCAGCGATATAGACAGATAATGTCCATTTTGTCAAAAATTCTGTGATGATTTGATACCTTCATTTTAAAGACAATTCATTATTTTTTTTAAATAAATCGGATATGTTACATTAATGTAATTTTATTTTTTGTCTAAATGCTTCTGATGATATGAATATTGCATTTTATCGATCCTTGAATGTATTTAAATTGAGGCTTGTACACAAAAGCCCAGGCAAAACTAAGATTAATATCAAGAGGCAACAGCTTGAAACAGACAAGCAATTTAAATGCTTTGGGGCCATTATCAGGGAATAAGGGTCCAAGAGCTTTGCAGGCTGTAACAACATTGGTAATACTGAAACTCCTGTGAAGTGAAAATACATTAGTTTCAGAACAAATGTAAAATTCCAACACGTGCACTGATTCTGTTTTATTGCACTCTCACAGTAGATACTTAAAAAAAAAAGCTCTTTGGCATTTACTGCAAACCACAAAGTCAGGAAAATGTGACCCTTCAAGGTATGGGTGATCATGGCTCTCCACAACTTCCTATCTTGTGTAGTTCTTAGTTATGTTTGTCATTTTGTCATCCCCACCACTTTCTGCCATTTATTCATACAAGCTAGTCAAGTAGGTGGGTTGACTGCCTTGCCCTGTCCCTTTTGCATTTGATCTGTCCTGTGAGTGTCAAATTCTCCAAACCCTCTTTCCTCTTTTTCTGATTATGAGTATACTACATTGAAGGAAAAAAAGAAAATAAGTTGGTCTAGTACTCTAAGATCTTCCTTCAGAGAAAACTTCAAAGGAAAAGGGGACAAGGCAGAGAGCATCACACAGGGTGTACAGAGAAGAACTTTGTCAAAATTCAGGTTCTATCTGCTACAAGATGCATCCAGCAGTGCGGCACCTCCATGACTTTGTCAGATTACAGGACCAATAGCTTTAACATAAAAAAGGTTTGGCTAGGTGTAGTGAAAAGATAGACAAACTTCTGAATTTTGTATATATCATCATCATCATCATCATCATCATCATCTAGGAAGTCCTTGGATATTCTCCTGAAAGTATTTGACGCCTCCTGTCATTTTTTTATCATAACAAGAGTCAGATCAGATACAAAATGGTGTATTACTGCCATATCTGGGCTGGAGCTGCTCAGTCCTTGATTTCCAACTGTGATAGAGTTCAAATGTGTTTATGCAGCCTTGTGGGTGATTAATTATTTTACAACCCCTATCCAAAACATGAAACATTGCTCTCCTCTCATTACCCGATCATTTTTTTCATGGCAAATGTTCCAACGAACTACATTCATAAGTTCCACCTGTTCAGACTTTTACAGTTCTTCCAGCTACATACTTTGCAGACAACTTTAATCTTCAAAATTTTAAATGCAATATCATTCACTTTCTACTGTTCTCTTGATTGCCCTTATTAGTTTCTGTTTTCTAATTCTTCTACACCCAATAGTCCCTTATGTCCTAGTGGATTTACTGTTTTTCTTGTGGTGAGATCGATAAAAAAAGAAGACCCAAGATGCCATTTACACTTGAACAGATTATCTCCATTCCCTTTGTATTCCAAGAAAGAAGTTATATTCAAACAGATTCTTCCCATGAGCTGCTCCTTTGTTAAACAGATTTTTGAGCAGACACTTCCCCAATCACTACAATCTTGACTTCATTAAGTCTAGGATCAACTGTTATCTATCCTACATGTCCTCATAATTTGAACTTCTTACCTTCTCTTAAAATTACACAACAACCCTCTATCTTGAATCGAGCTTGAGTCTTTTGTTGGTGAATAATTAGTAACAAAAAAAAAAAAAATAAAACTGATGAAAATTTATTAATTATATTTTACTGAATATCAATTAAAACCTTTCTCTAAAGTTGTGGTGTTAGGCTTTAGTGTGACAGATTAGTTCAGATTAATTTTTTTCATCTTTGTTTCTTTTAACATAAACTTTCGGAAACTTTCATCACCAAACTTGATCACGTTGATGTGACAGACTAGAGAAGATGTTCAAACAGAATTTTTATTCTGCCTCAACCGAAATCCCAGGAAGTCTATAATCTCTAACAAACAAAAGACCAGAATACCAAGCTTTTATCTGAATGGACTAAAGAGTTCTGTTTGAAAGTCTTCTCATTGTTACTGACTACAGTATCCTCTTCGTGATGGCCTAAGAACAGATCAATTAAAACAACAAACGATGAGAATAGCAAGTCTTTAGATAATTTTATTTCTTTTGCGTTCTACTGTCTGATTTTAACTATCTATATGAGCCATTTTTATCACACAGAGAAAAGTCTTCTTAAAAGAGGCTTTTCTCTATACAGATGTTCAAGTAGAGTAATGGATAGTTCGTTACATTGACTTTTACCCAAATACCTTTCAGAAAGGTATAAATCCATCTCTTCTTCCCCAAGCTGTAGGTTAAATAGCAGGTCAGCTCTCATAGTTGTCAACCAGTTTAGTAGATGAACTCAAGATCATATATAGTCCTGGTATGGCACATGCTGTACGATCATGGGAGAGATTATAGAGTTTACAGTTAACTACGGTGAAGGGTGGTGGGCTCTCTGATCTCAACAAGGTTTGATGAAGTAGATAGTAGATCAAAAAAAAACAAAAAACAAACTACAGGATCATTTTGATTGACAACTAGGAATAAGATGAACATTATGTTCATGGCAGCAAACTAAACCCTATTCCCTTTGTATTGCATTGATAAGGAGGAAGTTCCAATCAGACAGCTTTTTCCCTAGAACTATTACTTTATAGAACAAGCTTTTGAGAAGTTGCTTTCCTGACAACTACAATCTTGGCCTCTTTAAGTCCAGGGTCAACTGATATCTATCCTTACATACATTTCTTACTTCTTCCTTTCCTTTCCATTATTACAATCTCACTCGGTAACTTTCTTCCTTGAATAACCCTTGAGTTGTGTAGTGTGTGAACTGTCAGTAAAAAAAAAAAAAAAATATAAAGACAATTTCTGAAAGTCAAAATGTTTTTTTATAAACCTGCACATGTTTAGGCTGGACCTAGTTTTCTAATATAATGTTTATTATATTGTGTTTTTCCTTTAGAGGTCATTGGTCAAATTTACACTTGATTTTTCTATAAATTTTCATTCATTGAGCACATTCATTTTTGGATTGAACTTAGTAAATAAAACCATTAGTGATAGGTTTAATCTTTACTAGATGATTCTATTTACAAATGGAAGCTGTTGATAACCTTCAAGCACTGCTCAACAGAGCAGTGCACTGGAATACTTTATTACTGTTTAGTAAGTCAACTGCTTGGCAAGGGACAAGAGAGCCCTCCAAAGGATTATGGATGTTGCCAATTGGCTGCTTGCTGCTCTCCTTCAAGGACTTTTCTAATTCTCACTATATCAGCAGGCAGGAAACATAATGTAAACTCAGGTACCACTTGTTTGAACTGTTAAACTAAAGATGACGTTTTAGTTCTATGACAAATCTCTTGACGAATAGCATTTGTCATTGGGCCATGCATACATTGAATGCTATTGCATTGCATGCTGACAATTTTCAGCATATCTTAAACATTATTAGTTTTCTTTTGTTCTATGTTGTGTGTGTTTGTTTTCATCTGTGTTGTGTACATGGTTTTTGGTACAACTGGGGGTCTGCCATTCAATTTCGCATTGCACAATGGGAAGAAGAATAAACAGATATTTACTTGACCAATATCAGTTCAAAAATTACCCATTAGTAAAATGTTGATTTTCAATGACAACCTAAATTTTTCCCTATTTAAAAGATTGTTACAATATATTATACTTAGAACTAGGACATTCAAATACTATTAAAATCTGCAATAAATACAGTAGAGAGATATTTAATGATTTCATTGTTTATATCTTTTTGTATTCATCTGTTGCCTTGCCTGTTCCTGCCACTGTCAAACTATTCTTATCTGTCTGTTAACTTGAAAAGTTACTGGAAAAATGGTTGTTTCCTTATACCACTCCCAGAAGTACCTGACCCAACCTGTCCTATGCTCTCTTTACAAGAACCAGATCAAACCAAAAATGGTGTATTTCTGCCATATCTGATCTGGAGCTGTACAATTCTCACTTTCCAGTCTTGACAAGGTTCAAAAGAAGTTACGTAGCCTCTGAGGTGAGTATTTATTTTCCACTCTACAATTCCTTTCTGCACAAACAAAACATTGCAAGCTTATTGCTCACCTTGTTCTATTGCCATTGGCAATATTCTGACAAGTGACATTTCCTTATGTTACTAGTTCAGACCTTTAAAGCCCTCAAACCATCCTCATTCCCTCTGTATTCCATTTGTAAGAATGAAGTTTCATTCAGACATCTTCTTCCCAAGTGTAGCAACTTTGGGTAACAGACATCCAAGAAGATGTTTCTCTGATCACATCAACCTTAACCTCTTTAATTCTAAGATCAGTTTTTACTTACATATTGTCATAATCTACTAGACCTTTGATTCTCAACCACTGTACAATACCAGTGTGCTGCCAAATATTTTTACTGTAGATGTATGTGTGTGTGTGCGGGTGAAAGTAGTTATGGTACAGCATTAGTATTTGAATAAATGAATAACCATTAAACTTTTTTGAAATAATTCTTTTCACTAATCTTCGATTATGTTATTTTAAATTCTTTGTTTAAATATTAATGGATAATCCCTATTATGGTAATCCATGTGAAAGTGCACAACAAAAGCATTGACTGTTATTTTCTGTCATTGAACACAGAAAAATATGATTGGATTTAAAATCCCTTAATAAATCTTCCTTCTAATATTGGACTTCAATTATGTGAAGAAAAAAATTGGCCACCATACCTAGTGATTGAGGACTCAAAATAAAATATTCGATGGTTACCCATTGATACATTTTGGATTTCAATATAAAAGGAATATCCCACATAAAAATAAGGCTTTATCAGTTTTATATGAATTTTCTACTTCTACTGAGAATTAGGCTTCTCAACCTTAAATAACATCAAAAATAAGAAGCGAGAATGACTACACTCAAATGAAGCAATGAGGGTTTTGCTGATTGCACATTTGACCAAACATTGAAGAAATTTTGCACTAAATAGGCTGCCCAAATAGTTGAATAGAATTATTGAAATAAACTAAGTTCATATTTAGTTTATGTATTTTTTTTAAATCTATGGTTTTATTTCATAAGTTTTAAATGTATACCCTTTAAAAAATTTTGCTACAGATGCTGTGATATTTTTATTTCCTTCAAGGTGTGCTGTTACTTAAAAAGGTTGAAAAACACTGCATTACACTCTTGGGCTTTTATCGAGTGAACAATAATGTAAAAAAAGAAGAAAAAATATCTGGCTTGGGGCTGAAGCCATTGTGCTTTTTTTTTGTTGTTGTTTAGGTTTTGTAAAAATATTTTCAATGCTTATTTTCAAGATTTAGAAATTATTTCCCAATAGTCTTGCCACTTCGTTTCATTTTGTATATTTGCGCTGTTGCCAGATGTACTTATTGAAATAAAAATCCTAATGTCTAAGGTTTAATTTAATAAAAGAAAATCATAAAAGTCACTTGGTCAAACACCAAAGGGTGAAATGAAATAGCAAAAAGTAAAGAAAATTGCTCTTTACAAAGAATAAATTGTAGCAGATAGCTTCATTCTTTGAAATTTTGCAGCATCTGTTGGTATTTCCAAACTTCAAAAGCAAAAAGAAAAACAGTTGAATAAAAATCAGTTTTTCTTTGTATGTGTGTGTGTGTGTATATATATATATATATATATATATATATATATACACACACACACACACACACACACATATATATATATATATACTTAAATATTTTTCCTTTGGTTGAGGTAAAATATTTTTCAAAGAGAAAGTTGTGTTGTCTGCTTTCTTCATTTCTTTCTGCTTTTGTTGTTATTTGATAGAATTGATTTATTTTTTATCTTTTGATTTGGTTAATTTGTGAACTTTTTCCTCACAGTTTTCAATCTGACCCATTCTTTAGTCTCTTTTATTTTATTGAAGATTTTATTTTAAAGAAACTATTGCTAAGCTTAGTTTCAGCACATTGCCAAATTACTGAATCAAAATCAGCTAGTGCAAATGAAATATAGGGTACATATAAAAAGCAATAATTGACTGTTATGTGTAGATACAGTAGAACCTTCTTATTCACGGTAGGTAGGTTCCAAAATGCACCACCAACTCTCTTTTCCATGGGGATAATGAAATCTATAGGTTATAGCAGTCCATATATGCTATGGACGTCCAAAACTTTTCACATGGGAATCAAAACTCTATTTTAAGAATGTAATTAAAATTTTCTTAATTTTTTTATGTTTTTGCAAGAAAGAAAAAAATCCTGAAACTTTTGTCTAAAAAAGAAAAGACATATTTTCATTAATTATAATGCAGAATATTACTATTATAGTCAGTGTTTACATTAATAAGCAGAATTTTACTTTGCATCGTAAGCCCATTTGATGACAGAGTGGTTACAAATCTCTCCATTAAGGAACAGTTTTGACTTTCATGTCAAATGAGTGATAAAATAGAAAATGAATTAAACAAAATCATTTCAATAGATGATTAACAAAGATTTTTTATTTTTTGTTAGCTTGTGTTTTTCCCCCTGAGGATCTGATGAAAAGATTTAAATTGATTCCTTTTTTGTAATTATTTTTCAAATTATTATTATTGATAATAAAAACTTATGACTTGTGTTTCTGTTACATTTTTACAACTTTAATATATATTTTGTAAAATAATTTTAGTTTAATAAAAGCTTTAAACACAAAGGCTTGGCTTACTGGGTCAGCTGCGAATAAGTGTGACCACAGCTGGTGATTTTTCTAATGGAGTAGCTATAGTGTATCTCGATAATTTGATATCTGCACTGACCAAGACACAAATATTCAGAGATAGAGAAATGAGGAAGAGAGAGAGAGATATATATATATAGAGAGAGATGAGAAAGAGAGAAAGAATAGGAAGAGAGAGAAAGAGAAATGAGATAGAGAGATGAGGAAGAGGCCAAATTGTTGGTATGTAAAAGCAAACAATAAAATTTAATTGATTGTTAAGTTCTATGTGTAGCCATGTGCCTTATTAAATTGTGCATACAAAATATATATATGTATGTGTGTGTGTATGTGTGTATGTGTGTATATATGTATGTATGTGTGTATGTGTATATATATGTATGTGTGTGTGTGTGTGTATATATATTAAGACATTTCGTTGTACAGTTTAGACATATTCTGTCTACTCATTTTTTTTAAGATCCTTTTATACTCTCTATTGTGAGACCGGAAACTACCTACACAATAGACTCTTCCAGGCCTATATTAAGTAGACGACATAGCACTCTACAGGAGAGTGATAGAGAGTGACAGAGAGTGACACAGAGAGTCTAGTATGACTACCAGTGTTGGACACTAACTTATAGTAAGCTCTGCTTACACTATCTCTGTAACCTGTTGTTAATATATATATTTCTTACTTCTAATCTGTGTTCCATGTTTTACTTCTGTGGGCCCAACTTTGGCACCCACATCACTCTCAGATAAGTTTTTTGATGTCATTACTGAAAGATGAGAGAAAATTGCTGTGTTTATACATATTTGTTTTATTACTAAGTACTTTTGACATGTCCATGTCATCATCAGGGTATTGTTTATAATAAAATGAATATTATAGTATCCATTATTGTCAGAGACAAATTGTTGTTATTGTCCATGACAATAATGGATACTGCAATATTCATTTTATTATAAGCAATACTTTGATGATGACATGGATAGGTTGTATAGACATGGTGATTTTCTCTCATCTTTCCATAATGACATCAAAAAACATATCCAAGAGTACAAAAAGATCTTAATGAAAATGAGTAGACAAAAGATGTCTAAACTGTACAATGAAACCTATCTTAATGAAAACATGCTGCTGAAATAAATAAATAGATAATAATATATATATATATATATATATATATATATATATATATATATATATATATAGCAATCCCACTTTTATACAAGTTTCATTAAAGATGATTGACATTGTAGTGTGATTAAGCTTTCTATTCAATTATCCATGTGCCCATATAAGAGTTTTATTTTCTGAATATAAAGTTTGTAAAAACTGTACAAATGTTCTATATATCTGAGTGCTTTCAGCTATTCTAATGTTCCGTTGCATCTCTCTGAACATAACCCCATTATGTTATACCTCTCTGACCATAACTCAATTAGGGCTCATTTAAAAATACATACAAAATTACCAAACTCTGTCTGCAGCATACAAACAGAAAATACAACTATAATAGCCTCCATCCATATGTAAAAATAAAAAAAGCCGAAAAATAATAATTGCATTAATAATAACACTCAATAATATCAACTATGAAAACACTACAATGTGTTGATTTTATTTTGAAATTGAAAAAAAACATTCTCATCAATACACATATATAAAAATCTACATATTCTATAAAATATAAAAAAAATAATCCTTGAAAATGACTAACAGAATAGCTGAAAGTCCTCAAATATGCAGAACATTTGTACAATTGTTATACACTTTATGTCCAGAAAAGAAAATACTTATAGAAACACAAGAAAAAATGAATATAAAGCTTAATCACAGTACCTTGTCAGTCATCATCAATGAAACGTGTGTGTATCGTATGATAAAAGCTACTTAATTGTAAATATCAATTTTTGATGTTGTTTCCCCAATTTCAAAATTTCTTCAAATTGTCCATTCTTCAAAGAACACTTGAAAAATGGACAAAGGAACATTCTTCAAGATACTCTTGAAGAATTGATAATTCCAAGAAACTTTGAAGTCGAGGAATCAACATCAAAAATTGATATTTACAGTTAAGTAGCTTTATCATGTTATCAATGCTCTATTTTTAATATTAATATTTTAATATTGAGCACTATATGAAAATACCTGCTTTACTTTTGAATTATTATATTCTTATATATATATATATATATATATATATATATATATAGAGAGAGAGAGAGAGAGAGCATAGTATATTTAAGCAGCAATCCTTCATGTAAACATATTTTATTAAATTGAACAGAAATGAAATATCTATTAATCAGTTGATGCATTTGTCTTGACTGGAACTGAAAAGATGGTTCATGTCAGTTATATGCATGCTATTATATAAATATATATATATATATATATATATATATATATATATATATATATATATATATATTATGCATGCAATGGGTAAATTATTGCCATTTTATATTATTAATTTTGCATATCTGTCTTTCTTGTTTTTGATTTTCTTGACTGCATCATCTGTGAGAAAAAAGCACAATGATTCAATTCATTCTGTCAGAAATTTGGGAATGGCATTCACGGGCTTAAGCTCCAATACAAACATTTCAGGGTGTTTGGGTGTCAATCTGAAGACAGTGCAGAGGATTTGGAAAGAGTTGGATGAGTCTAATGGTGATTACAAAGGTGTTTCGAGTGATTATGTTGTGTGTCTTTTTGCAGTAAAAAACAAATGTTTTGAAAAATCCTTGCTAAAAACTATTAATTGCCAGATTTTAATGAAATTATCAGGACTTATTTGCAAATGAATAAAGTTATTTTAAATTTTTTTTTTTCTTTTTAGAAAATCTTGGTGAATTTTTTTTTTTTTTTTTTTTTACATCTGTTAACGCTACTTACTTAACTCTATAAGATTTTTAGAAATTAAAATTCCGCCCTTTTCATATTTATATTAGTTAAAAGCAGAACTCCTTGGAGAATTTAAATCATCAATTTGTTTTTGTCAAACTGAATCACTATAAAAATGGAAAACATCAAAATGAAAGACAAAAACTGATTTTCATCTATCTTGAGTTTTCTTGTGAAACTTTTCCAAAGTGACATCTGTATTTGTTTTTACAAGCAAAACATCAGAAACACATTATTTATTCCTAAATTCTAAACAAAATATTAAACTAAATCTTATTGAAATATTTTTTTTTTCTCAATATCATATTAAATATTCATTCTCTGTGTAAAGCTTTCCTTTGATAGAATCTGTTCATAAGTGATAAATTAAAATGTTAATCACTCAATATATTGTCATAGAAGCATTAGGGTTCAGTATTCCAAAAACATGTTGGAACAGCAAAAGATGCCTCCTAAAAGCTCAACAAAGTAATAAGAAACAGAAAAAATTTGTTAGAAACATTGTCCTGGGTATGATGATAAACATCAAGGAGCAAGGCCTCTGATTAGGAGATTGAGGTTTTCAAGAGTGTGGAACCATCTGTTAATTACTGTTGTTCCCAGTTCAATCCTGACCAGGGATAGTAGAACCTGTTAGGGTCCAAGCTATGGGCAAATAGTGACCCCTGCCAAAGAAAAATCAACAATATATTTTTATGATAAAATGACCAACAATACATTTTGTATAGGAAATTGACAATCAATACAACAGTAAAAAAAAAATATATATAAAAATACATAAAACCTGAAAAACCTCAAAGGATAAATAAGAGAGATGAAATAAATTTTGTGAGTTTCTCAATAGGCAATCTAAAATTAACAATCCAATAACTGAGGAGTCAATGCAGTCTTAACAAGTGAGGCTTTACTTGATATGTACTGCAGAGGATTATGAAAAAAACAACTTGAATTGTCATGTAGCAGAAAAAAAGCTATCATTAATCAAAAATCATTGAAATAGAAGATTAAATTGGTCAAAAGAACATCCAACATGAAATGTTGGAAAGTGGCAAAAAATAATTCTTTAGTAATGAATGCAAAATAGAGTTCCATTCTCATGCAAGAGAATATTTAAGAAGACCTATGGAAGATAGAAACAAAGCAAGATACCAACACGAAGATGGTAAAATTTGATGGCAGACACATAACAGTGTGGGGTTTATGCCAAAAGAAGAAAATTTGATTAAAGCTGATGGAGACCTAAACAGTAAAAAGTATGTTAGGTTGCTATGGTCTAATCTTCTGCCAGACTACGAAGATGGAGAATTTTTTCAGCCTGATGGTCATGCAGAGGTTTGGTGATGCTCAGGGCCAACTCCATGTTTGTATGCTCCTAAGATTCAAGTAGGGTGGTATTAGGTTGGTGCAAAAATAATGTCGTTTTCTCACATAGTAACACATGTGAGAAAACGACATTATTTTTGCACCAACCTAATACTATAGGGTCTAGTACTGAGAAATGTAAGAAAGGAAGACATTTTAAATATATAAAAACAAATGAAACATGAAATAAATGTTTTATTCAAATTAAATATAAACTAAATTTTTATTTCACTCTTTGATTGGATGCCTTCCTGATATGGATACTTGGACCCATCACAACCTCTGCCTCCACCCCTGACTTTTGCATGTTACTGATGATAATGCTCCTTGCCATGCATCATGTGCAACAAAATGATTTCTTGTTGATGAAGATGTTCAACTTTTGGAAGACTGGCCAGTATAAAGTACTGATGCCTCAATATAATTGAATTGTTGTGGTGGGAACTGAAGAAATAAGTGCTCCAATGGAAACAATGCAAGAGTTTTGGGATTACTGCCAAGAAGAATGGGAATAAATGTCCAATGAGAAAATCTGGATATTGTTTCATTCAATGTGACATTGAATTGAGGCAGTTATTCGAGCCAAAGACAGCAACACTAATTACTAACTCCATAATTTGATGTTTTGTACTTTCTGTAAGGATAAAGATAACTTTCAGCCAAAAAAAATCCTTTTTAACTTTAAAAAAGAACTAAAATGTGAGATTTTTGCTGGTAGCTTGGTATTTTTGCAGGTTTTTTTCAGTACAGCTTTTTAAGAGGCTCTATCATTTGCTATACAGCATTAATGAAAATTCAATAACTTGAAGATCAGGAAATATCCTGAGAAAACCATACTGCTAATCACTTGCAATATTGAGGTAAAATCAACAAAACAAAATTTACCAAGATTGTGCAAAAGTTTTGCATGTCAATGTACTTGGTAACCTACTTAGAATTTTGAACAAATCACTTTTTTCGATGCATGGAGATATTCCACTTTACAAGGAAGATTTCATATTCATTAACATTTACAAGTCTTATATTGAAAAATATTTTTTCTACATGACCAGACCCAGGAACTGAACTCACAACTGTAAAAAATCTGATATATTTTAACTAACACTTTCATCCACAAGTCTATATGTCTTTTGGACATATAGCTTGGAAAGCTAAATGAGAACACTCTACCATTGTAGATTGAATAAAGTGTTTATTGAGCATGAATTCAGTTGGGGAGTATAACAGCCAAAATGTTGTGATGATAGCATCCTAGATGAGCATTCTGGTATAAATACTTGCTCTTCTGTGTCATGGCCCTTCAGGATATTGACGATCATGGTTTGTGCTTTCCTTTAAAATCCTCCTCTTTCTTTCTTTCTCTCTCTCTAAACTTCTCTCTAAACTTATGAGAAGACAGCCCTCAAATAAAAAGAGGAAGAAGAAGAAAACACTGAATCTCATCAAAAATACCGGAAGTTTGCAGGAGCAGAGCCAACTTATTTGTGACTGAAAAATACCAAAGATCAGGGAAGCTCCATGCATAACTACAATTATAAAAAAAATAAAGGAAAAAGAAAGGAACCCCAGAAAGTAAAATAATTTTGGCTGATCAAAGAAATTGACACAAAGAGACTTTTAAGATGAGCCAAAACCAAAGTTCCCAACAGTATCTTGAAAGCCTGGTCAAAAGGATATAAACCAGAGAAGGACAACAGAAGAAGATGGAACAAAAGAACACTGCTGTGTAAAAACACAGCCATGCATGACAAGTGAGAAACCAGTCAAAAGGGACATTTACTATTGATGTTTCTACCTAGCCCAGAAAAACACAGTTGAAGCACTGACCTAATTTCTCCTATTACTACTACCCTTATCATGGTCTTACTTCAGAAAAACCACTAATGGACATTTCTCCAGATAGCTCCCAATATTGACCTTATTAATGAACCTTTGGGCTATGCTGAATACCAAAAGACTCACTTATCACTCTAAGGAAAATAAATAAAAGTATATTAGTTATTTAAACTCTTGAGTCAGTTTGTTTTATTCCAAAGTTTTCAGGAAATAAATTATTACCTACCACACAATTGCCACAATACTAACAAAATATTCTTTTCATTTTCCAAAGGATAAAATGAGAATGTCTGCAGAGATTTCTTGACAACAGAACATTCTACAAGATGTCAATTGTTAAACCGATAGTTTTAGTGCTATACTTATTGGCAGCCTTCTAAAATCCTTGATCGGGAAAACATTTAATCTCAGAGGTTTATTTGTCAAAACTTAAAAGCTTTGTGATACAAGAATGTTTTCCTGCTTTCTTCAGAATTGGTTAGAATTTCACATGCTCTAAACTCTTCAACTCTTAAGGACTATGACTTTAGTGGAGAGAATAAGCAGCTGCTGTTAATGGTTTCCTGTGTCAATAAAAGCCCTGAATATCAAAGGATTTATTGCAGGAATCTCGGCTAGTTTTGACATTTCTTTCCCCATAAGTTTCTCTACTATTTTTCATCAGTATATTATTCTCCCCATCTCTCTGTTTTCCACTTGTCTCTATCAATCTCTCATTCTATTTGTTAATAATAAATAATGTCATTTTAATTTCATATATATATATATATATATATATATATATATATATATACATACATACGATAAGATAAAGAACAAATTGGAAACATTTATCAATCTAACATATTTCACTTTTATTAAAGCTTTGTCAGAGAATGAGATATAGAGAAAAAGACATTGTGTGCTTGATATATATATATATATATATATATATATATGTGTGTGTGTGTGATATGATAAAGAACAAATAGGAAATGTTTATCAATTTAACATGTTTCACTTTTATTAAAGCTTCATCAGAGAATGAGATATAGAGAAAAAGAAGAAATTGTCTGGTTGATACATATATATGTGTGTGTGATAAGATAAAGAACAAATAGGAAATGTTTATCAATCTAACATGTTTCACCTTTATTAAAGCTTTGTCAGAGATTGAGAGAAAAAAGATGAAAAGACAGAAACACTGGTATTTTCAATTTTGTTTGAGTCAATTCTCATTGGTCATGGGTCACATGCATTAAGACCATAGATAATCCTATTTGTATCTAAGTTTGTAAAAAGAAAAAAAGGATGTCTAAGTGGTCAATGGATGATAATGTTTTCTGCTTAGACGTACTAGAATTTTTACAAACTTACATACAAGTAGAATTTACTACAGTTTTAATGCACATGATATATGACTGAGTAATGAGAGAATTATAAAATAAGTGAAAAATAATTAAACCTTGATTTTCAATTAACTTGAAGTATATTTATGAGCAATTCTTAAAGTAAAAAATGATATTTTTATTTCATCTTATAAATATTTGTTGCAAAATGAAATTCTTATATTTACCATCAGAAGATAAAACACATCAGCCAAATTAAGTTATTCTTTACTTTTAATTATAGCCAAATTTTTGCACTCACACATACGAACATACATGAACACACACACACACACACCGACATGTTATTTTTCATTTATTCTGTTCAAATGTTATTTTTGATGGATACTCATATCTGAGTAGAAGCTCTGTTTTTTAATTAAACAGTATTTTTTTATCCAACTACATCTGCTGGCCTGAATATATGAAAAATATTGCTGGAAAAATATGTCACCCAGCATATTTTTCTGACAAGATTTCTCAAATGTTTAGGCCGGTAGATGTAGTAGCATAAAAAAATATTGTTTAATTAAAAATGGGGCTTTTACTTGAATATGAGTATCCATCAAAAATAACATTTAAACAGAATAAATTTAAAATTATTCAGATTTAATAGCCATTTTCTAAAAGTAAATATATATGTATAATATATATATATATATATATATATATATATATATATATATATATATTATATGTGTGGTGCTCATTGGAAAGCACTCAATATCAGTGATAGAACTAACATATTTAGTTGAATGGATATGAGTTTGTGACTGTCGCTTTCATACTTATGCAATCCTCAGACAAACTGATTTAGTTTCTAAAATTTGAGACTATTTATCAGTTTTTGTTTGATCATATTTGGTGTTGATGGGTGGGGGGAATTCTCCTCTGTGTACATTTTAGGATGATGCTCATCAAGATATACATACATACGGGTGTATGTCTCTGTGCGTATGAGCATCATCCCAAAAGGAATACAAAGGAGAATTCCCCCCACCCATCAACACCAAACACACAAACAGTAGTACTCAGTCATGGCTGTCAGACAATTTTTGAGACCACATCACGTCATAAAATGCTATCTTCACTAACCTGTCTGGGGCAACATCTCAGCAACCCATCGCCATCACCTTTAGCATAACCAACACATACAAAGCATTTCCACGGATCCATTCTATAGAACAGACCTATCAACCAATGAGATTGATCAACCAACACTGACCATATCCTATGATCTCTGCCAGGTCAGCACAAGAAATAGGTCAACTTCTGTCTTTTCTCTTAACCCTGATTGCCATGCTGACAATACTTCAGAAACAGACATTCCACCTATTCTGTATGACAGCATATATACTAACAATAAATATTGTTCAAAATCTAATCCTTGTTATTTCTTTCTCTTACAACCAAATGCATATGCCATGCATAACATCCATATGAGAGTCTATAACTGATGAGATTATTTAAGAAATCAGCTTGAATTCTCAGATCATTATACATATATATATATATATATATATATATATATATACATACATGAAATAACAACATTAAAATAGATATAGCATAAAGCCTTTTTTTCCAAGGAATAACCCCTAGGATATGAGTATTTCACATGACGTCTAAGTTCTTCTACTAGAAAGTAAAAGAGATGCCAAATGCTACTGGCAAAGTTTGAAAACTTTCAAAAGTGACAGAACAATGAAGTTCTTACAAAGGTGTGGCCAATTATCATTCTTGAAACTTTGTCAGACCATCCTAAATAATTTGCATGGGTGAAACTTCTCTACCTTGACACATTTTAAAAACAAAGACTTGGGTGGAAGTGGTGTCAGCTAAAAGTTATTGGCAAAAGATATATTGAAAGAGTTCCTTTCATTTTTCTTGTCTTGCTCTTTATACCATTATTGCAACTGAATGTCTGTTATTAAGAATGAAACTTTTAGGTGTGTTTTGTTCATAAAGACATAATAACTTTGAATCATTTGGCCTTCTGCCTCCTTCTCCAAAAGTCTCATTACTCATATATTAAATCTTATTCACTCTCTTTCTCTCTCTCTCTCTCCCTATATATATATATATATATATATATATATATATATATATATATATATAGCATATATTTTGGCAGCATGTTTTCATTTAAAAACTCTTAACACACCATAACTTAATTACCTCCCCTATGCTTTACACCAAGCTAAAATTTTAACTTTCAGATAAACGCAGCAATTTTTCTTTGAAAATGATGAACACTACAATATTTGATTTGAAATAAACAACACCCTAATGATGACATTGTGCTAATGTCAAAAGTATTTAGAATAAAATAATATGAATCAACATGGTAATTTTCTCTCTTCCATTAATAATAACACCAAAAAGTTTGTCCATGAATATGAAAGGGTCTAATTGAAAATAAGTAGACAAAATTTGTCTATATTATGCAATGAAATTTCTCTCTCTCTCTCTCTCTCTATATATATATATATATATATATATATATATATATATATATACAGTGGGGGGAAATAAATATTCGTACACTTGAGAAATTAACGCATTTTTTAATTCTAACTGGTGAAAAAAGTATTCATACAAATCAATTATTAGAATAAAATAATCAATTAATTATGAAAAAAAGTATATTCTAGAATGTTCCAGTAATGTTATCAGTAATTATAGTTAACGCTATTAGCTATTATCAGAGCATTCTGCAATTTCTAGTCTTACGAGAAGGTTCTAATAGTGCCTAAAGGTAAAGAATTGACTATTTCACAAAAACAACACATTTTGTCTCTTTGGAAAGATGAGAACAGTTACAGAATGATTTCTAACAACCTAAATATTCCTTTTGCTACAATTGTTTTGTTCATTGCAAGGTTTAAAACTCGTAACAGCGTCGAAAACCAACGACGAACAGGTGCTCCAAGGAAGATTTCTCTAAGATCAGCAAGGATATTAGGATGCCAGATCCAACAAAATCCACAGGTTACCCGAGAAGAGCTGCAGGAACATCTGCGTGCATTAGAGATTAAAGTAACCAAGCGTATTAAGTATTAAATTAAGATAATATGCTTTTTTTGTTTTGTACGAATACTTTTTTCATCAGTTAAAATGAAAAAAATGCATTAATTTCTGTTAAAATAAGAATTAATTAAGTTTATTACTATTTTTTAATAAAATGTATCTTTACACATAAGATGTATTAAAATTTGTTATAGTTAAGGCTTTTACATTTATAAAAATACAATTTTTCAAGTGTACGAATATTTATTTCCCCCACTGTATATATTAACATTATGTTCATCCTGCACAAGGCCCGAGAGCCACTCGATGTAAAGGGTTACACATTAAGAGGCACAGTTTATATGATATGTGGGGAAGATAATAGTTAGCCTTAGACTTGAACAGGTTACGACTCTACTGATCAGAGAAGCATACTCTTGAGAGTTGGTTCCACAAACCAGCAGTTTGTGGAAAGAAGCTGCTTGAGTGAAACTTACAATGTGTGCAGCATGGCAGGTTTTAGCTGTTAGGGTTAGAATTGGTGGAAAAAAAAAATGTAGTTCTTCTGAACACTTTTTACGAAAATAGCAATAGAGCAGCAAGAGGCTTGTATTATTTTGTGTATGAGAAAAGGTTTGTAGGGTGACAAATAGTGTGTCTCCAGCAAAGATGCAGAGATGCTTTTGGACACAATTGAGATTGGAAAGTGAAGACTGAGCAGCTCCTGCCCATATATGGCAGCAGTACTCCGTTTTTGGCCTGTAAAAGTAAGGGACAGCACAAGGAGTCAGGTACTTACTGGAGTGGTACCGGGAACTGATCATTTTTCCAGCATCTTTAGCGATGCATTGTATGTACTAGTTCCACTTGAGATTTGGGTTATGATTAAGTCTCAACAGGCAGTCAAGGCATGAAGCCTCCATTAGGGAACATCCATTCATTGTGATTAGTGATAATTTGTACCTGATTGGTGATGATGGAATGTAACTAGTTTGGTTTTTTGAAGCAGCCAGTTCCCCACCCCCAAAGCTATTTAAAGATTATCATTGGTATGTTAATAATTGGGTCAAGCTCCCACTGTCTAATAAATGCTTCCATGGAATGTGTCTCAAATATCTTCTATCAACATAGTCCAGCTCCAAGCTGGAGAATGGGTAAATGTAGAAAATTGGTGCCATATGACCAGCTGTTTCAAGTAGGAAAACTTTATAAACTTTTGGCGGCACGTTCCTGACACAAAGACGAGGTAAAATGTCCACTAAAACAAATGTCCAATAGGCCATCATTGTACCTCTACACAGTAACTCATAACAAATGTTCAAAATGTCTTCCACTTGCTTCGACACATGCATACACCTGTCGTATCATTGACTAGCAGATCTTTTCAAATATTTCCACATGGTGTTGAATGGTTTCGCAGTCCCCCATGACACATTGATGAAGAGTTTATGCATTATTAATGTCTGCTATATAAAACAATTGTTTTAGGTGGCCTCACAGATAAAGATCCAAAAGATTGAGGTGTCAGGGAGATGTGCAGGGACATGTAACCACTCTCTCCCCTGCCTATCCATCTTTCATGGTAGATGTCAGCCAGTGCATTGTGGACAATGTGACTAAAATGTGCTGGAGGCCTACCATGTATGAACCACATGCATATTCATATTAGGAGGGGTACATCCTCGAGCAGGCCTGGAAGTGTGTTCAAAATAGTTGCCATAGATGTCACCTGTAAGGCATGTTGGGAGAACATATAAACCTGCCAGTGAGTCACCTACAGCTCCAGCCTACACATTAATCATAAACTTATGTGGGTATCTAGCCTGTATTGTACCATGGGGATTCTTACCTCTTCACAAATGTTGGTTGTTATTCCATCTCTTCCTAATGTTACCTTATCTGTAAACAAGATTGAAGAGACAAACAGTGAATCAGCAGTTTGTGCAATAAACCATTGGCAAAAGTTGTCCTGTGGTGAGTGATCAAAGGGCAAGAGACCCTACATGTGTTGCAAATGATATGGATATGAGTAGATCTTGGTCTTCCTCAATCCATAGTTTGTGGTGCCATGGATCCTGTCTCCACAACATGATGGTAAACAGCAGCAAAGCTTGGATGTCTCAGCTCTCTTCAGTCTGGAAATGCAATCTGATAGAGTCATACAAACTCACATCTATTAACATTCAGTGTATTTAAAAATCATATCTGCCTGCTCTTGATATGAATGTCCTGCCATTCTTAAAGGGAACACTTCTCAGATAACTCAGTACTACACTAATAAAACATTGAAGACAGACTAGCCACAAATGTACATGAATGACAACACATTGCCATCTACTGTAAACAGTCTTTAAATATAACTCAAAAGGATTTGCGGTCATATATTTATATGAATTTTTGCCCTTGTTTTGGTGTAAGTAACCCACCCCCAAAGTTTGTAAAAGTATTTTGGGATTGCATCTATTATCAGCATCTATTACAAATTTTATAAATGATGCATCATCATCTATTATAAACTTTAAACAATAACTCAAAAACAAAGGATTTACATACATATGTTTATATTATGGGCTTTTTTTCCTTGGTTTTGTGTAGGGAACCCAACCCCAAATATTGTAAAACTATTTTTGATACACCCTGTGTGTGTGTGTGTGTGTGTATGTGTGTATATATATATATATTTCAGTAAATTCGACCAACAAGAAAAATTTTTAATTGATTTTTTATTTAGTTTTTCCAGGATTCTTATATTTTTCCCTTTAGTGGGAGTAAAAGGGGTTGGCAAGATTTGTCCATGTTATCCATTGTCCCAAGAGCTTTTTGCCACTTCTTTAGTCATTTTCAAGGAGTTTGTTTTTGGAAGTTGTTAATTTCTTTTCATGTGTGACTGTTTAAGATGCGTTTTTTTGTGTTGAAAGCACTTGGGACAATGAATAATTTGGATAATTTACTCCCACCAAATGAAAAAAACTTGAGAATGCCAGAAAAACTAAAAAAAAAAAATTGAATTTTTCTTGTCTGTCATATTGAGTGAAATATGTTTAAAAGAAATGTTGCTGCCTAATTGTAAATTAATAATATATATATATATATATATATATATATATATATATATATATATATATATATATATATATATATCAGGTATGATTATATATATATATATATATATATATATATATATATATATATATATATATATCAGGTATGATTATATATATATATATATATATATATATATATATATATATATCAGGTATGATTATATATATATATATATATATATATATATATATATATATATATATATATCAGGTATGATTATATATATATATATATATATATATATATATATCAGGTATGATTATATATATATATATATATATATATATATATATATATATATATCAGGTATGATTATATATATATATATATATATATATATATATATCAGGTATGATTATATATATATATATATATATATATATATATATATATATATATATATCAGGTATGATTATATATATATATATATATATATATATATATATATATATATATAATCATACCTGTTTATGTGAATGAATGTATATAAGTGTTTGTAATCAATCGTGACCTGTAATCTCTATTTCAGTTACTTTCCTACCACTGTGAAATGATTTCCATTTAGCTTTTCTATAAAGATTTTCATGGCAGTTGTTCTGCTGAGCTCTCTTCCTTCATACCTCAATTACATGATGGTAAACATACTACTAGATTGGCAATTAGGTCTCATTGTTTTACTGTTGAACTAGCTAGATGCAACTGCAAATTCTATTCTAATAGTTTCTTTTCTCACACTTCTGACCTGTGGAACTCTCTTCCAGTTTCTTACTTCCTTACCACCTGCAATCTTCAAAATTTAAATGCAACATATGTCATCATCTTCTGTGTTCTTGAATCTTGTTCTTTTATTCTCCTTTCTCCTCCATAATGTCTTCTCATTCTTTTCCACTCCTCCATAACCCTTTGGGTCTTCGTGACATTATTGCCTTGCTTGGGGTGAAATGATTAAAAACAAAAAAAAACAAAAATTAAGTGAGCAGAATTTTGATCTCTAGAGCAATAAATATTATCAATAAATGAAATGTTCACAATGCTTATGTATGACTGGCTAAAATTTTGAGATATCATCACTCCTTGGGGTCAAACAAGAATATTGTATTATTGACAGAATATGTATATTTTTTTTATAAACATTTATTAAATACATTACAAAAATATTTAATAATACAATATCCTTGTCTGACCTTGAGGAGTAATAATATTACAAAACTGTGAATCAGTTGTAGATAAGAATTATGAACTTATATCTATAATTATGTCTATTTATTTTTATAATAATCCTTTCTAGTTCTGTAATTATCTTCTTGATGTCAAGTTGAAAGTCATCAAGGAAAGCGCCATATTTTTTGTTAACCCAAGTACTTTCAACCTCCTCTAAGATCATCCTCAGGGGTGGATTGCTAAGACAAACAATGTAATCGTAATTGTTGTGATAGTGATTTTGCAAACATACTCATATTCACTCTGCTATAATTTATTTTAAAATTAACCATTGTAGTTAGAATATTTTGTAAACAAGCATTTCCAGTGCAAGGGGGTTAACCAGAGATAGTTAATTGCAAAATGGTGTTAAATGTTAGTGAACTCAAATGCATTTTAAAACATTGCTACTACACTCATAATATATTTTGTTCAGTGTTGGTTGTTTCCTTTTGATATAGATGGCCTCAAGAATTTGAAGTTTATTATTATTTTCATGGTGTAGTATATTAGTGTTGTCAACAAGTATTTTCCTGTATCATGAATGTTTTTAAATGTTGTGCAATAGAACTTGCATCTGATAAATGGAGTCTAAGACGTCTTGATAATTCTGCGGTTGTCAAGCCAACATGCACTTACTGTTTGTCAGAGATACAATCTCACAAAGGACATTCAAAATGATATACAATGTTGGTCTTCTCTCAAACACTAGTTGACAGAGAAGAGTTATTGTGCATGATTAAGTTAGTTATGTTAAATTTAGTATAGTATATAATTAGTTTTATTTTTTTCACTGGGATCAGTGGGGAATATATTAGTAGTTATGAGATTTTTTAGGATTTTTTCACCCTCCTTTCAACTTAACATCAAAAGATATCATTATTCCCCTTGTATAATGCACCTTCATCCATAATACGCACACCTAAAATTGTGCTGAAAGTGTGGGAAAATGCTTCTACTCACGCATAATACGCACCCCTTGTTTGGTAATCAAGACCTATAAATTGTACCTCTCCAATTTCATTATGGCTAGCATTTTCTCCTCTTATTAAAAAATGGTTTTAAACATAGAATAATATTATTCTAATTTAGTTTTATGATAATTCTTATTTTATATGTGTAAGAAACAAAGAGATTAACATTGTGAAGTGTGTTCAATACTGCATCTGTGAAATTTAAATGTTCTATTTCTTGACTGAATCGTGACTTGTGGGGAGAAATGGATCCTTTATGACAATCTTAAACAGTTGACTAAATGGCTTGATCATGATTAAGAACACACTTTCCAAAAATGAAATATCACTAACAGAACATTATGATGACTGTCTGGTAGGTGTCATTTGTTTCATCCATTATAGCTTCCTGGAATCTAACCAGAGCAACACTGCCAAAATTTACTGCCAAGCAACTTGGGTGAAAAGTTAAGCAAAATATTACCAGCCATGTTTAATCAACCAGGTCCAATTCTGTTTCATCATGCTGCTTAGCTGCATGTTGCCATGAAGACACTGCAGATACTCACTAACTTGAGATACAAGACTTTACCATACCCACCAGATTCCCCTGATCTCTTACCCACTGACTACCACTTTTACAAACATCTGGACAATTCTTTAATCAAAAAGACATTCTGTTGAAGAGAAGACACAAAAACAGCATCCAGAGATTTCTTGGTGTTCAAACATTTTGAGTTTTATCGTGAAGGCATAACATAATTAACCTTGGAGCTCAATGGCTGGCAGAAATGTATAGATGTTCACAGTCTCCTATTTTGACTGATTTAAACTCTACTTAAATACATGAAGAAATAAAAGTTGATTCTAAAATTAAATATTATTTTCCGAACAACCTAATAGTATAAATTTTAGCTTTGTTATTTTATATTGAGCACCATTTTATTACCACCAGCACTTGCAGTGTACCATTTTACATATATATATATATATATATATATATATATATATATATATATATATATTGCTACTGATTTTAAAATCAAACCCATCTGCTTGGGTGGCTAACCAATCCCTGTTACAGATTCCTGCTCTGGCATATTTCTTTTTATTCAACACCCACAGTGTCCACTTATGGTTTATACTTCAAGTATGTTGTACAGACCTTATTTACTTCATCTGGCATGATCAGTGGTTTGAACAGTACCAGTACACTCGAACCCTCAGTCATGATGACTTATGAGATATATGTATTTATTTGCCCTCATAATCAATGCTGTTCTTCTGTATGTTTTGTTCTAGATGCTTCTATAATGATATGAGATGTATTCAAATGGTATGGGTTGGTTCCACAGGTGCCTCAAAATATGTTATTGACTTGCAACTGACATATTGCTCTATTTTATGACCATTTGCATCCATTCACAAACTCTGTGTGCCCCTATATGAGTTAATTTCAGCAGGATAATGTACTATGTTATCAGACCTAATATGGGCATGTGGCCAAGTGGTTAAAACATTCGCTTTCTGACCATGAGATCTGGGTTCAAATCACACTATGGTCGATTCATCAGGAAGTGACTTCTTGATGTTATAGGTGTGGAGAAGTTGACCCCAGCATGCATCACATTTAGAAACTGACTGAAAACTATACCACGGGTTAGCCCAAGCCTTGTGAATGGAATTGGGTAGATGGAACACTTGAGAGCCATTGGTGGTCATGCTAGCACAAAACCACAAGTCATCGTGACTGAGGGTTTGAACATGCTCACCTTGTTCAAACTGTTGATCACACTAGATAATGCTCTCTTTCCCAGAAACTGTAACTAATGTTTGCTTAGTATAGTAGGCAGTATAAACCACAAGTGAGCTGTGTGGGTGTTGAACAAACACAAAATATGCCTGAGAACGTTGTTAGCTGGCATCCTTGGATACAAGTTGCTGTGCCATTTACATTATCAGATCTATGCTGTCCAGATTTGGTTTGAGGTGCACTATGGAAACTTCAGATGAATGGTGTGGTCACCAAATTTGACAACATTTGCCCAACCAAGTATTTATGGGACATAGTAGAGAGGTATGTTTTTATGCAAGATCCTGCACTGACAAATATCAAAGAACTGATGATAGCTATCAGAATGGTATGTCTAAAGCTTTTGCAAGAGTTCTTCCAACCATTTGTGGAATCAATGTATGACTTAGTTCTCATCACAACATTAAAGGAGGATGTTCTGCTCAGTATATAGCATTTAGCTCATGCCTTCAAATAGTATACAGGTGTTTTCAAGGGATAGGAAGTTGTAGAGAGCCTTGATCAGCCATGTTTTGAAGCAACATGACACATAAAGAAAAAGCTTCAAAAGCATATAGGAGTTCTCAAGAAGCTCACTGTTTAGTAAGAAACATAAATATATTTAATCTAGCCTCATATTATATGTGTCTTGAAAAATCTTTGAGAAAACTTCTCATTTACTTTGGTTTATGAAAAACATTACAAGAAATTTACTGAAAAGAAACAAAATGAAAATTTATTTCCAAACAATTTAAAATTGTTTTTGACACAACTCCTAGACTTGCTAATAGTTTCATTTTTATTTCAGTTGAAAATTAATTGTTGGTAACGAGATGTAAACATAATGAGAAAAAAGTTAATAAAATGAAATTATACTTTAAAGAAAATAATGATTGGTCTTCTATCATCCATGTCATCTGAAATTAATCAAAATATTATCATGAATAATTAACTTAATCAGAAATTTCTAATTGGTTTGGATTAAAATATAATTGTTCAAGCAATACAAATTCAAAATAAGATTATGATATAGATATTGGAACTTTCTGTTAAAGTGTCTGTGCTATGATCATGCTCAAACGACAAAACTCAACTAATTTTTTAGCATGAAAGCTAACAATCTGGTTGTGAAATAAGTTATGTGTGGTTGACCTCATAAGTTATCTGAGGTCAGCAAAGGTCATCACAGCATGTCATCTCAAATTTAATAAAGTAATTTCTCCCAACATGTTGTTGGCATTAAGTTTGCTATATATATCTCATCATTTTACAGTTGAAATGGCTTGATGTTACAGTTAGTTCTATGCTAACTGTTTCTTCTTGCACACTCCTCACCTGTGTAACTCTCTTCTGGCTTCTTGCTTTCCAGACAACTTTGATCTTCAAAAATTTAAATGCAATGTCAGTGTCAATTATTACCTATCTATCTTCTTAATTCCAGTTTTTTTTTTATTGTTCTCTCTCAATAATGTCTTTCATTTTTTCATATTCTTTCACACTCTTTAACCCCTTGCATTTATGTGGTGTTTCTTCTGTCTCTCTTGCTTTTAATCTATCCTGTGAGTATCAGATTTTCCTAGCCTTCCCTTCTCATTATGTACCCTAGAAGCCTCAATGGTCTCATACTGATGTTAAGTATAAGTTTCCTTTTTGTTTCCATTTTCTCTAAGACTTTTTTGTTGCTCGCCTGTTTGTTATTTTTAGCATATTTCACTTACAAGGCAAATATTTTCTTTTCATTCTTTCACTTAAAAATCTTTGTCTGCAAGAATCAATTTTTGTAGGCATCATTGCTCTATTCCTATTCCTATTCTTGTGAATTGTCCAATGAAGAGACTGAACTTAGAACTCAATGTATCAAATGTAAGAAACCAGTGGACACTTAGAAGATGAAACAAATATATTGGGTGTTACAGCTGATTAAGATTAAAGAGCATATTTATTGGAATGATGTTAAAAGAATGAAATATACACTAGTGCAATTCATGTTTATACATCATCTGAGATTAACTCGAGATTAATTTATTCCTCTTCGAACTTACAGGTATAAATCAAAATACAAACACCATACAGTGCCTCGTATTTTTCAAGATTGCTACAGGGAATGGAAAATTTGAAGAACCAAGTTTAAATTCCAGTTGAATTTGTTACATCCTCTGATATAAAAACCTTTAGGAAAAGTACAAAGTCATCTTCTCCTCCCGGCTATGAGTTAAAGAGTAGAACATGTCAAAAATTGTTAATGCAATAACTGGCAAAAGAAGAATTATTCTTAAAACACAAAATATCTTTTGGTTTTAAATAACCCACAAAGAATTAATAAGTGATAAAGAGAAAATCTTTCTATATTTCTGAGATGAGGTATCATAATTATTTACTTTATTTACATTGTTCGGACTGTTGTCCTCATCTTTATTGTCATATTCATGATGTTTCGTACATTGTACACTCCGGCCTTCTTCAGTTGATTGGAATTTCGAACTGAACACTTTATTGCATCCATCTAGTTCCAAGTACCATGCCTCTTCCTGATGTCTCAATTATCTCCCTTTAACTCAACTCTCCAAGTTTTTGTTCACCACTGCAGTAGACAGGTATTGAACTCACAACTCTTTTGGTCAAGTCACTGGATCCAACCAATATTT
This sequence comes from Acanthosepion lycidas, assembly GCA_963932145.1. Lineage (NCBI taxonomy): Eukaryota > Metazoa > Mollusca > Cephalopoda > Sepiida > Sepiidae > Acanthosepion > Acanthosepion lycidas. Next base: position 7,505,440 of record OZ010594.1, on the reverse strand, counting down.
TTATCCACTGAGCTAGGTGTCCTCAATGACATATGGCCTAGTGAATAAAAGTGTTGCTTGGATCCAATGACTTAACCAAAAGACAGAGTTCAGTTAAAGGGAGCTGAGTCATCTGGAAGAGGCATGGCATGTGGAAGTAAAACAATCTACTCCCAATGGATGAAATAAAGGGTTCAGTGCAAAATTCCAACCACCTGAAGAAGGCCAGACCATACAACAACTGAAACATTGTGAATATGACAATAAAGTTGAGGACAACAGTCTGAACAATGTAAATAATGTAAATGATAAAAAAACAATCACATTTTTCAAAACTTTTTATCCACTTGTCTTTATTTGATTCATGAAGAAAGTTTATGATTTATCTTTCGTCTAGTTTCAGTTTTGGCCTCAGATGAAAAATGTTGACTAAAATGTCATTTTTGCTTTTAGAAACAACCAGAAGTGTAATGGTGCCACATTAAGGTTGTGTGCAGTGTGCAGCAACTGTAAATTTCAGACTTCTCTCTGTTTATGCTTTATCTTGAATGCAATGCAATTTTGAATGTTGCAATGGAATCAAATAGTCTATCTCTTTGGGCCTTATTCTGCAGAAGCATTGCTGACAGGATTTCATTGCTTTCTGGGAAATTTGATTGGTGCACAGTGTTCTCATGCCAAATATTCTATCATTGGTTACTACTTTCTTTCTCCTTCATAGTACTTATCACTTATGACTACTACTGCTCAGTGGTATTACACAGTGATATGACATATTCCATTTGTAAAAGGAAAGTTTCATTTAAACATCTTTTTCCTAAGAACAGTTACTTTCTGAAACAGACTCCCATGTTGATGCTTTCCTAAATGCATACATTTATCTCAAAAACCTCATTCAATAAATCTTGAGTGACTTTTGAGCCTTGTACTGAGTGAACCATAAAAAGAAGTCTATCAAGAATTAATGATGACTCAACCTAACACAGCTAGGTGCCACAGCAACCCTCTCTTCCTACAATCTCAGGGCACCCAAGTGTGTGATGTTTGGGGAGAGAAAGCAGGCCACAGGGGATGCCAAATAATACCAGATAGTGCTGGGTTATGAACTGCCTTCAGGTCCCTCCCTTTGGATGCTGGCTTAAATTCAAAGTTTTCCTTCTCCTATACTGATTGCCATCCAAGGCTATAGAACCCAATCTGTCCTGCTATTTTATCCATAGCTGGAGGGAGAAAAGATGGGTTCATACCTTTCCCAAAAGTATTAACATGTAAGTGAATGTAATGAACCTGACTTGAATTCAAACTCTGCTCTCAGATTCCTCAATTTGAGTGGCTATCCATTACTCCACCAGGCCTCCTAAAATGTAGTAAAAAAAAAAAAATGAGGTTAAGTATATGTGAACAAAAGTTTATATACAGGGTGAGTGAAAAGAAATTCCCTATTTTAAATTGATAATCACTTTATTAATTCTTGGTCAATTTTCATGAAACATGTTTTATTTTGAACACTATAATGGCAGAAGTACAATACAGGGTTGAATTTCTACCTTTGGGCATTTTCTGGATGTTGAAGGATGACTGTTTTTTTGCGTATCTACCACAGATCTTGCACTCATTAGCTTGGAATTACAATTTCAGATGGTTTTTGTTATCTACAGAAGCACAAGTTCCATGGACACTGCACAAATATCATGAACTACCATGCTTTGTAACAGGATGCTAGCTGAGCACGCTCATTCGATGTAAGGCATTGGGCCATTCTGGCCTACACTTGTCTCTGACATAAAAACAAAAATTAGCATTGGAATTTAACCACTTTAGTGATCACAATATATTTTGTTTCATACAAATCTCATCATATTAACAAAAGTTTCTTTACACCCACCCTGTACTACTGAATACACGTTCAAAGATTTTTCTGTAACCATTTTTAGTGATGTTAATGTAGTGAGGGAATTTACTTATCAGTCAACATTTAGTGAGGCAAACCAGTATGTGGCAATAAGATTTTGGCCAACTGGCTGTGATGTGACCACTTGATCATGTCCCATTTCCTCCTTCTTCCTCTTTGTCCGATGACTATTGACCTTCATGAAATAAGTAAGTAAAAAAGAAAAGCATCTGAAGTTGATGTACAAAACACAATGAAAAGCTGATAGGAGTAAATATTAGGTTGAGTCATAAAACATTCCTGTTTTTGGAGGATCAGTGGTAATGGGGAATGTATCATCTTTACTCTTCCTGAAATATATCATAACATGTGATGAAAAGTGTGTTGCATACAACAATGTTAATTGCAAAAGGCAGTGGATTGAGAAGAATAAATCTTTCCAACTGACTCCAAAAGCTGAACACCATGAAAAAAAGGTAATGATGTGCATGTGGTGGGATAATTGGGATATTATTCATTTATGTTTTGTAAGATGTAATGAAATACTAAATGTACATTTGTATGTTTACCAGCTGCAATGTCACCATAAAATGAATGGACCTTAGTTTGCTTGTTTCACCCAGTCACCATATTCGCCTGACCTTGCACCAACCATGACCTTTTTCAGTTGCTGCAAAATGCTTTGATTCAGAGATCATTGAAAATTGTTTCATATCAGATTCAAGAATTTGTTGAAAAAGTTTCATGTAAGAACCTGCAGCATTTTACTCAAAAGATATTAAACTGCTGTTTGATAATTAACAACAAGTCATTACAAATAATGGCGAATATATAATTGACTAAAATGTAATTGTTCTTAAATTTTTTTCAAAATAAATTTGATGAACAACTAAAATGGAAATTATTTATGACTCAACCAAACCTATAAAAAATTATTGTGTTTTATAGATTTGTTTGTTCATCTGATGATTCGTCAATCTTTTGCCCTTAAAAATTCTGCAATACTACAACAGATTGTGATACTAATTCATTACTTCATCAATATGTCTGTAAAGACAATGGCAATTATGGATCTTCATCAACTTCCTATCTCTTGGCACTCTTAGGTTTTATTTTCATCATCCCCTCCCAAACCCTGTTCTGCCATCTCTTTACACTAGCTTCTTATGTAGGTTACTTGCTACTTTCTTCTGTCCCTCTTGCCTTCAATATGTCTGTCAAGTTCTCTTTCCTCATTATGCATTTTAGAAATTTCTGCTCTCTCCTTCTCATATTAAGTCTGTGTCTTTTTTGTTTACATTTTCCTTAAAATTTCCACATTACATATATGTTCAGTACATAGTTTTCTTTGCATCCTTCTATAGAACCATGTTTCTTCTTCACATTTGATGAGATGATCCAACATTCACTGTCATCTAGGTGGACCAATATTACACTGGTATCACACTTTTCTTTGTTTCTAATGAAATTTTCCTGTTTCTTAATACTATACTTAGCTTTTGGAAGGCATCTTTCTCTAATCCAATGCATCTTTGGATTTCACTCTCACATTTTCCATTGTCTGTTAAAGCACTTCCCAGATATTTAATACTTACTTGATTTTAGTATCTCCAATACATAATTTGCACATTGGTCTGTTCCTCTTGCAGACAACTATTCATACACTTTACAGACTGACTATTCTGATTAATTGTCCTTCTCTTCATTGTTATTCTGTTCTTTGTTGCCATCACTTTTGCTCTACACTTTATCATTGTAAAGCTAAGTAGAAAGTCCTAAGAAAATGTCCCTTCCTGCATACCAATGTTCTTGCATTGGTCCCATCTACAGACAAGAAGACTGTAGAGCTCAATTTATACAACTGTTTGTTTTAAAAGTAGAGTGTAAACTTTCTTAACAGACATCAACATTGGAAGCTCATAAATGATGCCATCAACACGGTTCCAAATAGGAATAGCCATCTATTAGCAAGTTAGGAGATTTACATGGGTACGTTGTCTGCAAACAAAATCCCTTGGCTTAATTTACACGGAGCGCATTAATGCTGTTAATGTAGATGTTAGCTACACTCAGAACTTTTCAATTACTCGAAGATGCCAGGACAGACCTTAATTTTTTTTTTCTTTGTGAACTTTTACTTTTCTTGCAAAGAGAATTTTAGGAAAATTGAATATTCTTTATACCTTACCAATTCTTGTCTAAAAAGAAAGAAAAAAAATCTCCATTTGTCTTAAAGCTAAAATAAAAGACATAGAAATGATCAATTTCTAGATTGTCAGATTAATACCTAACAGAATCCGAGGACAGTAACAAACTGAAAAGAAAGTAAATCTATCTCTTTCTCAAATATATATATATATATATATATATATATATATATATATACATGCACATAAATATACATATATAAATACAAATAGAAATATGAAATGTGTCACTTAGCTGATTGCTGTTATATTCAGCACCCCAACTCCAGAATTTCATAGACTGAGCCTCTAGCAATCGCCCTGTCCCATCATCAGGAGATGACACCAATTGATTGTTTATTTTCTCATTTTCATTATTTTTTTATTAAGTTACAAAATAATTTATGCACTTTTTATTGATGTAATGTTATTTTTTCTTCTTTCATTGTGTGTGTGTGTGTGTACATATGTGTACATACACGTTAGAATGTTCAATGTGCAAATGCATGCATGTGTGTATATTCATATGTGTAGAATGTAATTATTTCTCCTTTTCATTGTCTCTTTCTACTCTCTCCCAATTGGTGTTTATACTTTTTTTCTCTTGTTTTGGTTCTGAGTGTCAAAGGCAAATGTAGTAATCTTACACCCAGTGTTGTAGACTGTCTTTGCTCTTAATATTTCTTGATTGTTCTAGGGTTTTCTTGAGTTTGGAAAATGTAGGTGTATTTCATTTTAAACTTAAACAATTTTTTTTTATTAATGCCTAAATAACAAGGTAAATACTTATATATGTCATCACTTACACATTATTTAATTTTTTCTTATTTGATTTGGTGGTATCTTAAGTGTTAATGTTTTAATTATAGGAGGTTACAATTATAATTAAATTTTATTTATTGTTGTTTGAATATGCATACATAAACTTACATTCACACACACACACATATATATATAACTACATACATACTGTATTTTCAATTATATACAACACCCTTTTTTAACTTAAAATTTAGTGACAAAATTTGCTTAGGGACATCAAAAGCCCTATGGAAACATATGATTCAGCCCAGGTTGCTGATTTAGCATGTTTTTATAATTTAGATTCACTTAGTAGAATTATAGATTCAAAACTAATAGGCCCTTACATCGATGATGGACTCATTTCTGTTCCTAATAGTAATGGTTCACAAACCATGAAGATATAAATGGAAATCATTAGGGCCCTTAAATTACTAGGGTTTAGGATTGAGATTTCTTCTAACCTTAAAATAGTTGATTCACCATTAACCTCAATAATAAAACATTTAAACCATACCATAAAGACAATAAAACTTCCACCTATATTAATGTTAATTCTAACCACCCTAATGCCATTGTGAAACAGATAACTACCACCATTGGCACTAGGAGTAGTTGATTATCATCCAATATAAACATCTTTAATAAAAATTAAAATTGTATAAAAATGCTCTCTGAAAAAGTGGTTTTAAAAATGAATTATCTTATCTAACCCCTATAAGTAACACAGAAATGTCTAAAGTGAAATGTAGATAAAGAAAAAGTATAAGGTTCCCCCCCACCTCTACTTCTGCAAACTGTCAAATATTAATATTGGACAGTATTTTCTAAAGTTAATGAATAAACATTTTCTCAAAAACAAACCTCTAAGTAAGATCTTCAATAGGAAAAGGATTAAAATTAGCTGTTCCTGTACCAATAACATGTATGAAATTATCAACTTTCATAATAACTATATTTTATGTAAGTTCTATGGGGTAGACAACAAAACTCGTGTGGAACCCTCCTGTAATTGTAGAGATAAAGTAAGTTGTTCATTTGAGGGCAAATGCAGATCTAGTAGAGTTATATACCAAGCAACCATTTCCCCCAAAGAAAATATGTTAAATTATAATGTTTACATTGGATTTTCCATGGGGGAATGGAAACAGATTTTATAACCATAGGCACACTTTTACCAACCCTAAATTAAAACACTAGACAGCACTTTCAAAAGATTTTCGAAATTGAAGCACAAAGGTCTGGACCTACAGATAGACTGAAAAATTATAGGTTTCGCTCATACTCTTAATAGTCTTAGAGATAGGTGTCACGTGTTTAGAAGAAAAATTACAATAATAAAATACAATAATCAAAGCAAACCCTTGAATCAAAAGAATGAATTAGTTTTAAAATGTTGACGTAAAAACAAATTTAAACTTCTATAATATAGATTTTACTTTATTATTTTTAATTCTCTAACTCTTCAAATGTTGAATGTATAACTATTTCTAATTTCTATATTTCCATTTTTTCACCATATTAATTATATCTTATAATTGTCCTCTGTTCTAAGAACTCTCTTTTTATCACTTACACCTCTTTATCTATATATATTTTTTAGGTTTATTAAATATAACTTTGTATGTTTTTGTTTTTTTTTAATATTTCTTGATTTAACTTATTTTTAAAGTTGAAAATGTATAATTTACTTTATCTTATATTTTTATATATTTTTATTTTTGAATATATTTTTATTCTTTAATATAAATTTAAAAAAAATATATTCTTACTTAAATACAATATGAATTATTTAAATATGACTTATTTTTAATTTTTTAAATATATCTTATTTTTAAGTATAATTTATCATAGAAGAGTATTTTTACGTATGTACCTAACCTTAATATATAATTTTTGTTTATAAAACTCCCTTTTCAGCCCACTTTTTGTTTCAAGTTAACATTTCATTCTTCATATAAGCCCAATTTAATATCATAAGGTTAATATTTGGGTTTAATTTTATAAAATCTTTTCCCTATAAGGGTAATACCTTCCACCCTCCCCTAACCACCATCTCAGGCATTTTGTCTGACTGAAACTTCAAAATGGATAAATTCTGCATCATTTTTCGATGGCTGTCAAAGTTAAATTTCTAATTCTGACACAAACTCAGTCTATACACCAGGGTTGAATAAGACTGACATAGCTTTCATCAGTTGAAATAACTCATATGAGGTAATTTTGGATTTTTTGTGTAATACTGTTTATTGGCTCTGTTATAATAAATACATTGAGTTCTTTTTGTGGATCAGTTTTAATATTTTATTTTTCTAGGATCCACTTGGATTATATACTAACAGGTTTATGACCTGCACTATATATATATATATATATATATATATATATATGTGTGTGTGTGTGTATTTTGGTAGCAAAAAGAAACCACAAGTTGAAACTGACAGCATCAGGGATTGCTTTGCTTGGGGTGAAAATATTAAAAAAAAATATGTGTGAAGATGTAAGACTTGAAAAAACACCAACATAACATAACCAACATATGAAAATGAGACAAAGTAGCATCTACATGAATTATATGTATTCAATAACTGTTGTGGAGTGATTCCGCAGTGGAGGCTTGTATTTGTACTAAGTCGGTCCTAAAATAGGTTCAACGTACAAAATATATATATATTGATATAATAGTTATGATGCAGAGTAATCTAGTTGTGGTTGCGGATACTTTCGTATTCAACTGTCACCTGACACTGACTGACTGACTCCCTCATTACTCTTACTACTCCTACTTATTATAGGTGGGAGAGTCTATTAACTATAGAATAGGTGTGTTCCACCATAACAATAACACTTGTGGAATATCAACTTAAACCCTTTATTCAATCCACGGGGTTAGATTGTTCTCCTACCACTTTCCATACTTAAGGGAGATAATTCATGTCAGTTTATACCCAACAGTGTTATTCATCTTTGTGTTACTTGTCTGTTTCTCTCACTAACCAAGAATCAGTAGCTTTTCAGCCCAACCAGACTGAATTGAGTTCAATGCCAGGTGAATGATAACTAACAATGATAACTAACAACTCTTTGATCATGGCCATGAAAGCCGAAAATGCTTATAAGTCATTCTTCAATTTATATTTAAATTCTTTCCAGAAAGTAGAAAAATGGTTCAAACCATAGAAAAATTAAACAAAAATACTTTCAAGAAAAAACATTTATAGGAATATAACCAAACCTGTATAAATGAATATATTGCTGTCCAAATACATCCAGTACATACATCTTTCTATCTCTTTCACACACACACACACACACACACACACACACACACACACACACACATATATATATATATATATATATATATATAAATCCCTCTCACTCCTGTTGGAGGAACCCCTCCATGATTGACCATGTCTTCAGGGGTCTAGCCATACTGACTAAACATGGTCAATTGTGGGTTGGTGATGATATTTGATGACGTCCTTTAGGGAACAAATTGCTTCAGTTAAGTTTTTCTCTTGTGTTTTTTATTCATTTTGTTCCTTTGTAGATGCACTCTATCTGAAAATAATTCACATACAAACATATATGTGTGTGTGTGTACATATATACATATGCCTGCACGCACACGCACACACACACATACATACACTGTGAGACACGGGTAGTCTGTTGCAGACATCGGAAGATACTGGAATGTTTTTCATCAATGATGCCTTCTGTCTGTGCTTGAAATCCACTGGATGTCTCACACCCCTGATACTGTTGTTCTACAAAGGGACAATTCACTTTCTGTGGAAGCAATTATACACAAATAGAGATTGCAATAGACAGGCCATGTTATTTGTATGGCAGATGACAGAATACCAAAACAATTAATGTATGGAGAATTGGAAATGGGAAAAAGACTGCAGCACAAGCCAATAATTTGTTACAAAGATTGCCTTAAAGAGTCACTATACAAATGCAATATGGGTCTAGATAACTGGGAAACTCTAGCTGAAGACTAGGTTTCTTGGAGAGCTGGTATTGCTGATGGCATCAAGATCTTCCATGAGGCATCACGATAATATGTAGAACTGAAAAGAGGGGCTCGAAAGTGATCTCTGAATTGCCATGAGGTGCCAGCCATATGCCCAATGCAATCGGATATGTTTGTCCAGGGCAAGTCTGATCAGTCACCAGAAATCACACCAACACCAACACTCTATTGTATATGATGATTTTGTAATGACATGCTTTGAATACCTGACCTGCACTATGGTGAACAAGTCCAGGTTGGGCCTGACAAGGCATATAAAAAGACACGTTGGAAGTGATGTTCAAATTCAACTTCCACCACCCGGAGATGATTTGACATGCCATAATTGTAACATGGTTAAATATCCAAGTATTCCACGGCCCTGCTGTGGGATGTGTATCACTTCTTAGTTGCGTCTCTGTCTTCAAGCAAAGTGTGACTCAGATGGAAATGCAGCTGAGGAAAATAATACTTTGTGCTGCTTGGCCCTAGGGAGCAGCTGCCCAAGGCTTCACCCTATCATTGCACTAGGGGATTGATGGTTGCCACTGAGGCCGCCGCAATTGACAGTGGTGGGGGTTTGGGTAATTTTTTGTACTTGGCTTGAGTGTAAGCACTCAGGTACCCCACTTTAAGCTTGACCTTGTGTCACATCCTGTCTCAGTGGGGAGGCATGAGTAAATACTCAAGTGTTCTGTGGTCAAGATGACAAGGATCAAAATGTAGTATCTGCTCCACCAGCAGCCAGCCAGCCTATGGCTCCAGCTGTCAGAAGCAGTTCCAGCAAGCCAGCCATCATCATCTCCAGCTTACCATCAGCTATTATTCCAGTCACCTTCAGTAGGCCTCCAGCTTCTGCTGTTCCAGCTAGCTCCAACAGAATTCCCTCAATGATATGCAATAAACTGTCTTTTTCTGGACAATGCTCTCCACCAATTACAATGCTCTACTCACTCTCTGCATGAGCTGTATTTTCTTTAATGAAAATAAACTTGACAGTATATTTTTTGCTCAAGTTTTCATTTTGTTTGTTGTCGTCTTCCATCCTTCAATATCTGATTGAAGGCCAATATATCTTTTGTCGTCTTCCATCTTTCAATATCTGATTGTAGGCCAATATATCTTTTGTTGTCTTCCATCCTTCAATATCTGATTGAAGGCCAATATATCTTTTGTTGTCTTCCATCCTTCAATATCTGATTGAAGGCCAATATATCTTTTGTTGTCTTCCATCCTTCAATATCTGATTGAAGGCCAATATATCTTTTGTTGTCTTCCATCATTCAATATCTGATTGTAGGCCAATATATCTTTTGTTGTCTTCCATCCTTCAATATCTGATTGAAAGCCAATATATCTTTTGTCGTCTTCCATCATTCAATATCTGATTGAAGGCCAATATATCTTTTGTTGTCTTCCATCCTTCAATATCTGATTGTAGGCCAATATATCTTTTGTCGTCTTCCATCATTCAATATCTGATTGAAGGCCAATATATCTTTTGTTGTCTTCCATCCTTCAATATCTGATTGTAGGCCAATATATCTTTTGTTGTCTTCCATCCTTCAATATCTGATTGAAGGCCAATATATCTTTTGTCGTCTTCCATCCTTCAATATCTGATTGAAGGCCAATATATCTTTTGTCGTCTTCCATCCTTCAATATCTGATTGAAAGCCAATATATCTTTTGTTGTCTTCCATCCTTCAATATCTGATTGAAGGCCAATATATCTTTTGTTGTCTTCCATCATTCAATATCTGATTGAAGGCCAATATATCTTTTGTTGTCTTCCATCCTTCAATATCTGATTGTAGGCCAATATATCTTTTGTCGTCTTCCATCATTCAATATCTGATTGAAGGCCAATATATCTTTTGTTGTCTTCCATCCTTCAATATCTGATTGTAGGCCAATATATCTTTTGTTGTCTTCCATCCTTCAATATCTGATTGAAGGCCAATATATCTTTTGTTGTCTTCCATCATTCAATATCTGATTGAAGGCCAATATATCTTTTGTTGTCTTCCATCCTTCAATATCTGATTGAAGGCCAATATATCTTTTGTTGTCTTCCATCATTCAATATCTGATTGAAGGCCAATATATCTTTTGTTGTCTTCCATCCTTCAATATCTGATTGAAGGCCAATATATCTTTTGTTGTCTTCCATCCTTCAATATCTGATTGAAGGCCAATATATCTTTTGTTGTCTTCCATCCTTCAATATCTGATTGTAGGCCAATATATCTTTTGTCGTCTTCCATCATTCAATATCTGATTGAAAGCCAATATATCTTTTGTTGTCTTCCATCCTTCAATATCTGATTGTAGGCCAATATATCTTTTGTCGTCTTCCATCATTCAATATCTGATTGAAGGCCAATATATCTTTTGTTGTCTTCCATCCTTCAATATCTGATTGTAGGCCAATATATCTTTTGTTGTCTTCCATCCTTCAATATCTGATTGAAGGCCAATATATCTTTTGTTGTCTTCCATCATTCAATATCTGATTGAAGGCCAATATATCTTTTGTCGTCTTCCATCCTTCAATATCTGATTGAAGGCCAATATATCTTTTGTCGTCTTCCATCCTTCAATATCTGATTGAAGGCCAATATATCTTTTGTTGTCTTCCATCCTTCAATATCTGATTGAAGGCCAATATATCTTTTGTTGTCTTCCATCCTTCAATATCTGATTGTAGGCCAATATATCTTTTGTCGTCTTCCATCATTCAATATCTGATTGAAAGCCAATATATCTTTTGTTGTCTTCCATCCTTCAATATCTGATTGAAGGCCAATATATCTTTTGTTGTCTTCCATCCTTCAATATCTGATTGTAGGCCAATATATCTTTTGTTGTCTTCCATCATTCAATATCTGATTGTAGGCCAATATATCTTTTGTCGTCTTCCATCATTCAATATCTGATTGTAGGCCAATATATCTTTTGTCGTCTTCCATCCTTCAATATCTGATTGAAAGCCAATATACCACTCGCAACAGCAAGTTTTATCATTTTTTCTTCTTGGCAAGAAATAATAATTCATTTCTATGCTAGTTGGAACTTATAACTTGATGAGTCTTGTTAATTGATTTAAAGTTAAAGCAAAAATATTGACAAGAACTCATAATGTCTGCAGTTGTTCTTTGGTGAATCCTTGTAATTCTAGAACTTATAAATATTCATCATTTTATAGACTCAATGCCTTTTGTCTGTAAATAATAACTTAATTATTTTTATGTCAAATTTGCATTTCAGGCTTGAAGAAAATCCTTTGTTGACATATTTTACTTTGTGAATAACTTGAAGTGTCATGGAATTTATGGCGAGTCAAGTATTAAAAAAAACAACCACATTATTTATGCACGTTTCATTTGCATTTCACTGAAGATCTACAAAGTTTGAATTAAGTTTCTTTTTTGATCTTCTCTTTCTCAATTTCTTTGCCATGTTTCCATTCTAATTAATATCTTTCATTCACATTTTCTGTAAAGTTGTATGGAGTTTAACACATTAAATATTATTTTTTTTAAATGTGTAGGTATGTGTGTAAATATATAAGGTATTGTTTTTTGTCTAATGTATGTATGTATTATGTACATCTTTGCACTTTTAATCCATTTATTTACTGTTAATTAAGCACCTCGAAAGATACGATAAAACATGAAAGTACATTACGAAAATATGCCTGAAACTTAAAACAAATTTTTATCATAAAAATTTTTGTTATTAAGAGAAAGAAAAACAAAGGATTTTTTATTATTAAATTATATTTTTCCATCCTTTTTAGAACCTCTGAAATTTGGGTCTTTCATTATTAGGTGATCATAAATTAATATGGAAAATTTGCCATCTAACCAAAAAAACTCATTCCAATCAATTTAAATTAAGTTTGAAATCCAGCAAAATATATAAGTTATTGGAAATATTAAATTTAATCTATTAGCTTGAAATTAAAACCAAAATAAAAGCTTCAAGAAGGATTTTTTATTTTTAAAAATACATCTTAAACCTTAGGTATCACACAATATTTTGTGTGAATGTGTTTATATTTTTTTAGTTATGTTTATTTTTAATACAAAATTCTAAAAAACATCAATCCCATTATAAAATATGGACTGCCTCAAAATTGCGTTAACCAGATATATTCAACAAAATTTAAATTCTGTAACAGTCAATCTTCACTCAGCATCTGAAGATTGCACTGTACATGAAATCCTGCATCATGCTACTGATGAGGATAAATATATGCATATTTATTAATATATATATATATATTTCTTAGAATTAACCTGTAGAAAATGACAATATGTATAAAGGAAAAGAAACAATAGGGAAATTGTAGTTTTAGCAGATGTGTTTATTCAATGTGGAATTTTTCAAGGCAAAAAAAACGAAATGAATTTATTGAAACAACCAACAAACAAAATGTTGTTAGAAACTAGAATAATTTAGTGACACTATTGTATATTCATATGGTCAACTGAAAAATTACGTCAATTACATTATGTTTGAAGAGAAAATTTTTACATATTGAAATATTGTGATGTTGACGGATTCAACTGTTTTGTTTGATTTTTTGATATATTTGTTGTGTATATTGGCTTAGGGAGTAGTGATTCTGTTAGGAAATGTGATATTGGAAAAAAATCTAGGCATAGATTAATATTTGGATAATATTCAATGGTGGCACTCTCAAGGATTTTCCTTCTGCATGAATTATTCTCTTTTTTTTATGAATGTAGCATTTATAAAATCAAAATGGTGGTTTAATTTATTTCTATGTATGACTTGTTTATTTTCTATGTATGATTTGTTAAATTGTTATTTATGAGGTTGCTTTTGTGCTTATAGACGGATTTTTTAAAATTTCTGCATATTTCGTCAATGTAATGTGAGGAACAGTTTTGGCAACTTATTTTATATATGCCTGCTTCAGAAATATTATTACTATGGGTATTTGAGGATTTGATTCTATCCATAATGGTTTTGGAAATGTTTGTGATTATTTTGATATTATTTAGATAGGATAGGTTGTTCTGTATAGTGGACATGATGGAGTTGGTTGGTAGTATTATGTATCTGTTCTCATATAATTTATTATTATGGATGATGATGTTATTTTTGTTGTGGTTATATATTTTGTATGCCTTTCATTTTGCATTGTGGATGAAATGATATGAATATACAATAGTGTTTCTAAATTCTTCTAGTTGCTAATAACATTTTCTTTGTTGAGTATAGATACTTTGTTTCAATAAATTCATTTCATTTTTTGCCTTGAAAAAGTCCACATTGGCCAAAACATGTTGAATAAAACTACAGTTTTCTTATTGTCTTTTTTCCTTTATATATATATATATATATATATATATATATATATATATATACATACATACATACACACACACACACACACACACTTATATGTGCACATGAACATGTGCATGTATGTCTTTATATAGGGTGCTGTATAATTGTTGCTACAAAATTTGAAATGAATTCTATTTCTAAATTTTTGGTTATTGTTATTTAAGGTTCAATACTCATCCAACAACATATACTATTTATTATTTTACTTACTGGCAACAATATCCATAGAAATCAAATATGTAACATTAATTGAGCAACATGAAAACAAACTAAAATTTAAAAATGCTTCAATATTATTTCAAACTTTAAAATTTAAATAGACAGCCATCTTGTTAAGACCTAAGTAAATTTCAAAGAAAATGTTAAATTTAATTTTTCATCTTTTACTACTTCAGTATTATTTGAAAAAGAAAATTCAAATAATTTCAAATATAAAAAAATAGCTGGTTTATTTATGTCTGTTTGATTTGGTTCTATAGTTCATCATCATCATCATCAGTCCCATGACTGGGTAGGATCAAAGGGTCTCTGTGCAACTGAGCACCTGACAAGTTCCAAATTGAAAAGTCAGAGAGGTATTCATTGATGAATCAATTGAGCAAATAGACCCAAGTCAACCACAACCAATATCTGCTAACTTAAAGGCTTGTTTTGGTCACAGACACATGCCTGTTGATTCTATTGGGGGAACCTAGGAAGCTCCCTACCCGGTGATGCTGTGTCATCAACCCCACCAACTACCATCCATAGAAATGGAACACACTTGACCCAGTTGTGCTAGGTGGCCATTGACTCTACCAGAAAGTTCATTCACTCTTTGAAAGGTTTTAAATCCTGATCAATGTTTAGCTGCCTTCCTCACAAGAAAATCCTGCTGAGTGAACCAGTGTAGTGGCAGTGAGTACAAGAGGCACTTGTAGAGTGACCTGCCATAAAAATATTTAAGAATATCTTTAACAGACTAGAATGATTTAAAACGGCAGCAACTAAAAAGCAATTTGTTAAAAAATTCTAAAAAAATTAAATAAAAAACCCAAGTTAACTTTTCCAGACCTCTTTTAATTAAAATATTTTTTCAACAGTATTCAGGTGCATTTGTATGTTGCAGGTCTGTTAATCTGTAAGTCAGTGGTTCAAATCAGTGCAAGGCAGACTTAATTTTGTATATACCTGTTTACTCTCATGGGACAAAACCAACAAGCCAACAAAGTGACATTGACATTTGTATAATATGGTTATTTGTAAATAAAGGGGAAACAGCTCTGTAATTAGCGAAACTCCAGCTACATTTGAAATTGTTAGTTTGCTTTATTTGTATATCTACTAATCTCTAATTAGCAGCTTTTTAGTGTGAAATAATTTTTGAAGTACAGAAAATTTTATAATGGAAGAGGCAAAGTGAAAATGATTTTTGCATCAAGTAACGATATCTGTGAAATAATGTTACATTTCTTTTGAAAAGAAAAAAAGGTTTTCTATATCAAAATATGTAATAAAAGTTTTATTTTTTTACAAAAGAAATGTTATCAGTATTTCATTATTTAGGCAAAAAGTATTTTTCCTCTTTCCATGTTGACATGGAAAATGTTTTTATTCCTCAAGTTAGAGCATTTTAACAAAAATGCCCTAATTCTGTTGTTTGCTGCATTAGAATAACATTTCCCCAAAAAGAAATTGGATCATTATCATCTAGATGTAAAATCAAGGAGATAAGCCTGAGGAAAGTAACTTAGGAAATGTTTGGTAAAAAAAAGCAAATGTCTGTTGAGAAAGAATTTGAGAAGACCAAGGATTTGGATATCAAATCATTTTTATGGAAATCAAAAAGAGAAATAATGGAATTATTAAAAGGAAATCCGGATGATTCATAAATCGATAACTAGAAAGGAAGTAAATATTTGTATTTGTGCTTATTGCAATTGAAGTTGAAAATTTACCTGTCAAAATGAAATTTATACCTGAGTGACTGTACAGCTAGAAGAAAAACTAGATTTACCACAAATATCACACCTTCTGCTTTTTCAATTTACTGACGTCTGAAATCCTTCATTAGGCTCTGCTCTGCTACACTGAGATTTACTTTTCATCATTCTACACAACCCCAGTGTTAATCTGCTGCTCTTTCTACAAAGATAACAGAATCACCTGCAAGACTGAACCCTCAGATTACTTTCCTCTTTATTAATGCTAAGAGATTTCCCAGCATGGCTTCTCATTTGCTTCTCCATTTAATAGCTGGTGTTCTAAAATGAGAATTTCTTCTTAGATCCATTAAGACAGAATCTCAAGACCATAGAATTATATTGTTTAAAGAGTCAGAGTTACTGGAGACATTATTTACAAATCATTTGCATCACCATTTAAAATGGTATTAATAATGGTAACTGACAGGTTAAAACAGATGCCACTCCTCTCATAGACTATATACTTTGTGTTGGCTTCTGAATAGATGAAATTTATTTTCATTTTTATAAGAAATCACTGACTTGGATTATTGATGTATTTTTTTTTTTTTATTAGTAATTTTCTTTTATTTTAATTTTACTTGTCTTCGTTTCTTTGCAATTTGTGTCATTATTGGTCAACTAAAGCAAATAGTGTAGATCAGAAATATTTAAGGTTAATTTCCCTGGGAGACTCAAATCTCAAAGCCTGCTTGACTGAGGGAAACCTTGTCAACCATACAAGCTGAATTACTAGGAACTCACCAATTAGTAGAAATCCAAACTTGCCTTAAAAGAAATCCTTTCACTCTTCCTTAATTGCTTGAAAAGAAAATTACTAGACAAAACATGAAATTAAGTTTGGAACTTTTTCCCCAATTTCCTTTATATTTGAAATACCAGAAATTCTCAGGTATTCCTTATTATTCAAACTTAAAATTTCTCTTGGAGAGTTTCAGATCAGTTATCATTAGTGAACATTTTTTCTATTTCTAAAATTGTTATTGTTACTTACACACATGGAGTGTTATCTGCTTTACTATTTGGACTAGTATTGTCGTCTTGATGATTATACACACAACATTTCAGCTGTTGTACCTATCAGCCTAATTTAGTGATCAACCTTATGATATACTTTACTATTTGGACCAGCATGGTCATCTTGATGGTTATACACACAATGATTCAGCCATTGTACCCATCAGCCCTATTAAAGTGACTTTGTACTCACTAACTTTCTGAAAATTTGAAACTGATCACTGTATTCCATCTACAGTCATAGATTGTTTCTCAGTACTTACAATATATATTATTTCATATTAGTTAATATTAATCAAACTTATTCACCTTTGTCTCATTTGTCTATTTCTCTCACTAATCAAGAATGACATATCAGCCCTACCAGACTTGAGTGACTTTAATCTGTGGTGAATAAGATTATTGAATACTAATTGATATGGAATATCCCTTATGTATATAAATTGGAATCATAAAAATCTGTTCTCGTGCATTGAGTAAGGGGTCAGTTCAAAATTCCAAGAAGGTGACTAAGTGTAAATATAGACACCTGAAGGAGGTCAGTGTGGACAACCAACAGAAACATTGTGAGTGTATCAACTGAAATAAGCATCTCCAGTTGAAATAGCAAAGCATATCATAATGAAAATTCCTCAGTTCCAAATTTCCAATCAAAATGTGCACATACAGGTAAAAAGGAGAATAGAACTTCTCTTCAGACAAACTTCAAAGTGGCATACATGATGTAATAATTGCAAGAGAAGGAGGAACCAAGAAGTATGGTGCCATTGCTAATCGTATGATTTACCAAACAATGTTATATGAAAAAGACGTGTTTCACAGGCACAATTATTTTTGAAACTGCAAAAATGACAGCATACATGAAATTCATATTTTATTAGGTTTGTTGTGTCCATGAAGAAATACGTAAATTAAAAGTTAATTATCCTTTAACAGTGTCATGTCCATAAAAAATAAAAATAAAAATTAATTATTGTTTCAAAAATAATTATAATAAAATAATTATAACAGTTAAAATTATCATTAATTCACTCATTCTAAACCAATGAGAATCTCACTTTTCTCCTTTACACACACAAACATATTCTGGCTATTGGACAAACAGTTCACACAGACAGGTTGTTAACACATGTGTCAACAAAAATTTCTTCTCCTTTCCCTTTTTCAGGCTATAATAGTAACATTTATCTATTAGCACTCGGCGAAACTTCAAGGTAAGAAAACACTCATTACACACATCTATGAAAAAAATATACGAAAAAGACATTATACATTTTACTTATTCTTTATCTGATACTTCTGTCAGATTCTAATTAAAATTTGATCTACATTTGATCCCAAACTGACAATTTTACTCAGTATTACTGTCTCTAGTGTCTCAAACATGACATAACAACCAGATATGGTCTGGTGCTCCCGCTATACCGCATCTTGAGGTCCTTGACAAAATCTAGAGATGAATATTCAAGATGATAGGTCCTGATCTGGCATCTAGTCTACAATCACTATCCCACAGATGTACCTCTGTCTCTTCTACAAATATTTTCACAGCAACTGTTCAACAAGCTTCTTTCACTGGTTCCCAGACTACATGAATTTAAATGAGCTACCAGGCTGGCATCTCAACCCCACCCTTTCACCATCAAAATAGTTAAATGCAACCGTCTCTTCTACTCAAACAGTTTCTTCTCCCTCACTTCCCATCTGTGGAACTCCCTTCCCCTTACTTACTTCCCCTATGACTATAATCTTCAAATATTCAAGTGTAATGTCAATTGACATCTGACACCGTGAGCTTGTCCTCCCGGTCTTTCTCTGTATCCTTTCCTTAAACATGCGTCTTTACTCTTGTTCTCAATCCTCTGTAACCCCCCCCCCTTGCACGCTAGTGGCACTCCTGGGTTGCTTGCGGTGAATTGCCAAGAGGGAGATAATAAATAATATTTGTTTTGTTGTTTCTACGTCTTGCTGTTTCTCATTTTTATGAGTATTTTTGTATATATAAATGATAAAGGGTTTATAATTATTTACTCATAGTTATAACTGCCCTATAAGTTCTTCTTATGAAAAGGACAGAGGGTTCCCATAATGAAATCAATGGGCATGTCTTCCTGACCAAGTTGAGCCTTCAAGTTGGCGGATATCAGCTGTGCTTTGATCTATAGAGGACTAGTATCCACCAGATCTACTTGCCCAACCATACTACACATAACTACTACTCTGGCTTTCAACTCAGATATGCTGTATGACTCTATGACAATATCCAGTCATGTGACTGAACATGATGATGATGAGCTTTATATTCTTCTAAAATCTTACATGGATATTAGTTTACCTGTGCCATCAAAAATAACAATTTTTACTATTATTTGAAAATTTTCACATGTTGGTCTTTAAATATATTTTTCAATTACTACATTAATATGTAGTAATTTTTGAATAAGGATCAGTTTATTATTTAATAACAAAAGAAAACCAATCCACAACTTTATATCTGGTAGAATTTTGTATTAGTTTATCTACGCCTTTAAAAATGATGGCATGGCTTTTAATTTATTACTATCGTTAGGTTTTCAGATGTGAGTCTTTAAATGTGTTTTTCTGAATACTATATTATGCAGTAATTCTGGTGGGGAATCACTTTACTAGATAATAGTCATAGAAAAGTGATCTCTCAATTTATGTCCAGTAGAATCTTACATTAATACTCCTTTACAAATGCCATAAAATATGATGGTATATTTTTTAAAGTTCTCTATATTTTCTTCAGACACCATCTATGGATTGATTGCCAACCAATGCTAAAGAGCTCCAGTCTGCCATTAGGCAAGATCTCATGACTTCATGCTAGCACAATCATCATTGTCTTCCAAACTATTTCATCTCTTGATCCCAAGATTTGGGTCAGTTCGTTTTTCACCCAACTTCCTAACGGTGCAACACGCTGGTCTCTTTAGGTCAATATTACCAAGAAGTCACTTCCTTCACAAATCAACCATGGTGAGATTTGAACCTGAGTCTCATGGTTGCAACACTAACACTCTAACCACTTGACTGTACACCCACTGGGAAAATAAACACTTACTAATAAGAAAAAGAAGAAATAATAAACTGCAATTTGTTTTCACTGATATTTTTAAAGACATGATTTATTAAAAGTGTTTTCTTGAAAAGGTCATTTTATCACATATCGTTGCTGCTGACAAGGATAGCTAGCTTGGAGGTCTGATGCTGACGACTAGCTGGTTGAAGCAGCAGCTGATAGTGAGCTACAGCTGGAACTGGATTTGCTCATGGCTAACTAGAACTGGCTGCTGCTACCAGAAAAGATACTTCACTTTGATCCTAGGCATTTTGGTCACAAATCGTTGTTTTTGTCAATTTTTGAGGCCTTTTTATGTGCCGAATCAGTTTTACATCAGCTGCTGGTCCTGGAAGGTTAAGCTTCTTCTTCCAGTTGTTTTTTTTTTTTTTGTGTGTGTGTGTGTGTGTGTGTGTGTGTGTGTGCGCGCAAGTGCCAACGATAGTACCTAGACATTATGAATTTAAGTGCAGTACTAGATTAGCAAAAAGTAATTGCTTGGCTTGATGCAACCATAAATTCTATACTAACAGTTACTTCTTTTGCATGTCTTGCTTATGGAATTCTATTCTGGCTTTTTACTTTTCAGTTAACTTTGATTTCCAAAAATTTAAATACAAAGACAATTGTTTTCTATTGTCATCTTAATTCTTTTTCATTTATTGTTCTTGATCTTTAATAATATTTTGCTTTTCTTATTCTTTCACACTCAGTAGCCCCTTCTATCTTAATGGTTTTATTGCTTTGCTTGGGAGTAAAATGATTAATAAAATATATTTATAAATGTAAAAGATAATAGGAAAACTGTAATAGTTGCCAACACATTTCATCCAATATGGACTTTCTCAAGGCAAAACAAAATGAATTTATTAAACGAAGTAATTAATAATAACAAAACAAAATGTCCTTAGCAACTGGAAGAATTTAGAGAACGCTATTTTCATACTGTTAACTGTAATTACATCATTTTACTGTCACATGTGGAGATATTGTCTTTATTGCCGTATTGACAGATTCAATAATTTTCTTTTGATTTCTTGATACTGTTCTGTATGTGTGTTTGGGAGAGAAGTAATTGTGTTAAGAAAGGTGAAATCGGGGAAAAAAAAGCCTGGGCGTAGATTAATATTTGGGTAATATTCAATGGCGGCACTCTCAAGGATTTTCCTTCTGAGTCATTTATTTTCTTTTTTAATGAGTGTGTATATATATATATATATATATATATATATATAAAATTTTATATTTTAAAATGTTATGTTCTTTCTTTAGGGTGTAGGTGATCATGGCTTTCTACAGATTTGTTTATCTTTATTATCTGTGAATAGCCATGATATCTTGGTAAAGAGAGGAGAGTGGTTTCCCATCATCTGTTTTTTTTTCTTTGTTGTTCCATGTCAATTCATGATATAGATGATCATGATTCTCTATATCTTTCTCTTTCTTTTAATATCTGTGAACAGCCATGATATCTTGGGAAAGATAGGAGAGTACTTTCCTGTTGCTTTAACCATGGTTTTGAATTCAAAATGATCCTTTTCTTAGACTGTTTGCAACTGAATGCTAGAAAGTCTAGTTTAAACTGTGATTTAACCCATAGCTGGGGGGGGAAGGGATGAATTCATGCCTTTCCCAAGAGCTAAAAGAAATACAACAGCCTCAGCTGGGATTTGATCTCAACAACTCCACTTTCCATGCTGATAATTTTTAGGCTGCTTGCACATCCTATTTTATGTTATTATATATAAAATTATTTATATCATTACCACATGGAATATTATCCTGATCTTTGTTGTTATAATAACAAAAAAGATCAGGACAATAGTCTGAGTGTAAATGTAAAATATGATACCTCCTCATTCTAGAAATTCAGACAGAAATCATGCTTTAAATGTTTCATATTTCTAGCATTGACGGTTTCAATAGATTGGTCCTGACAAGAGCTTTTATTCCTCTATCTATTTTTATATAATATTTTGTTTCCTAGCCTTGTGGAGAGTTTATTTTGCTTTCTGAAGAACCTTTTGTCTTTCCTGTTTATACCTTTTCTTTCAGAGTTTGGGTTGAAAAAGTAAAATTTGTCAACTCCGCAGAGGCATATTCTAGCTTTTTAGGGAAATTCTGTTGTGAAAAATAGATTTTTTTTCATCTATAAATGATTTTTGAGAAATCTGTCACTTTGTTTGCAAAGCATTGTCAAGTCTTTGCAGTGTTCAGTTATTGAATGCTTTTCTTATCTTTGAGTTTATGGTTTCAAAAATGAACATTAAAAATGATGTATTTCTATTCTGCCTTCTTCAAGTTGATTAATGAATGAACAAAAAGATTGCTGTTTGTCATATGAGTTTGTCACCAGAGAAATCTTTGGGTCAAGGACAACATGTCAAATACAGCATTATTATAAATTTAGGCATGACTAGATTTGCAGCAAGGTCTCATCTTTTTACAGTTGAATTGGTTAGGTGTAAACCTAAGTTCTATGCTAAGAGTTTCTTCTCTTGCACTTCTCACTTGTAGAACTCTCTTCCAGTTTCTTGCTTTCCAGTCAACTTTGATCTTCAAAAATTTAAATGCAATGTCAATTGTTATCTTCTGCCTTAATTTTTGTTCTTTTATTTTTCTCTCTCCTTCATAATGTTTTCTTTTTCTCATATTCTCTCACATTCAGTAGCCCCTTGTGTCTTAATGACTTTATTTCCTTGTTTGGTTTAAAATAATTAAAAACAATTATCAAGTCTAAAGCTCATCTTTTGTTTTATGATTTTTTATTTTTATCTTTTGTTTCTTAACATTTACATTTCATTTGCATACATAATCTCTCTCTCTCCTTTTTTCATTTTCTCATTCATCCTTACTTTCCCTCTTTCTGAAAATTCTTTCTTTCTTTTCTTCTTTCTCATTTTTATGTGTTAATATATTAGATTATTACAGCCACATAATTCCTCCATGTACAAGTCGGTATATATTGAAATTAGAATCACAGAAATTCTTCAGGTTATATATCAGTATACCAGATTACTATTAAATAAGTTCTCCATGTAAGTATTAAAATATCATTGCTCTTCCCTTATTTGTAGACATATTCTACAGATGCATGCTGGGATTTCTTGCTAACCAATAAAAATGGACCAATTCTCTGTCTCATCTGTCATATTTTTGTTCTTTTTTGTCTTGAAGTCAGAATGCTACAATCACTTGACTGTATCCCTTTTGCATATGAACACCATTCTTACCTCATTAACTTTTTGCATTATTACTGTTGCTTTGCCTACTTTTGATTTGCATATACATTGTTTGCTTAGTGTTATTTTTGATCTGTTCTTTATCTTCCTTTTCTTATTATTGAGAACTTTGTCAAGTTCCATTTGTTGAGAATTTCGCCAATTACACTACAACCATAGAATTATTGTCACATAATTCCTTCAGGTCACATGACAGTATAGCAGATTATTGTCACTTGTCCTTCAGGTAAATTTTAAATACCATTTAATTATAGTTGCATAATTTGTCTTGATAACTATAATATACCAGGTAATTCAACATATTGCATCATGAGTCCTATTACCCATTAAGTTTGTTGTGACACCACATGTACTGTAGCCATATCAGCAGTGGTATGTCTAAGGCAAGATAGCCTGATAGAGACCATCTCTCTTTAGGCTGGTTTTCCTTCTCCTTGACTGGTTGCCACCTCAAAGCAAAGAGGGGCCTAATCAACCCCTGCTGTTTAACTCACAGCTGGTGACAGAGTGAGCTATTCATCTCTTTCCAAAAAAGTATTTGTGTGAAAGTAATCCTAAAAACCTCTGTCAGAATTCAAACTCAGTACCTAGATGAGTGACTGCTTGGGAATACCAGGTACTGTAAGCTTGGATGAGTGTGTGGTGTAATGGATAATGGCTCAGAATTGATAATCAGAGAGCCAAGTTCCAATTCCAGTTTGGTTTGTTATATTCACTTATGTGCAAATACACTTGAGAAAGTATGAAACTACCTCTTTTCTCCCAGCTATGGGTTAATTAGTAAGACTTGTATCACTGAAGCCATTATTATCTACATGAAAAATTGCATGTCAAATATTTAGATTTCAGCATTAAATAACTCATATAGGTTGATATACTGCTAAAACAAAAACAACCAATCAACCAGTGAAAAAAAAAAATTGAACTTGACTAAATTCTCTTTCGGAGTCTCTGTTACTCTGTCCACACAACCAACTAAATACATTCATGTAAATAAATATTTTTTATCATTCTTCAAATTCACTTTCTTCAGAATAAACAACATGGAAAACTCCAATATCAAATTTATAACAAAAATACAAGTCTTTTCCAAGCAGATCTTATGTACAGCTGCAATAGAATTTTGTAAGCATTTGTCACAAATTTTTTTTTTGTGATGAGGTCTATTTAGAAACAGATACCTGCTAAACAAAATAGGAAAAAAAAAACAAACAAACATAAAAACATACGGCTTTCTGAAATAAGCAAATTGTAAATCAACTGTTGGTAAAATTTTTTATTCAGTTTTGAGGTAAATGAAATATTTCGCTCATGATCAAAGAGAATTATGATCTTGTAAAATCTTGGTGGTGGGAATTACTGGTGGAAAAGAAAGAAAATTGTTCATTGCTGTGAAAAGCTGATCTTAAAAGCAAATATGCCTGTGCATTCTGTGAGGAAATTATGTCTGTATAGAAATACATTTCTTTATAATCTTTATCTCTTTTCATGTGTGAATCTTATGAATAGATGTAACTGTTTTGCATGTGCATATAGCATAGCATATCATCACAAAAAGTGCAATTGGCTTGTTGAAATCAAATTCCAACTGATGCCATTGGAAAGGTATGAATCCATTTTCACAACATCCACCCCCACCCTCACCCCAGAGGTTAATAGTAGGACAGAATGTGTTCTTTAAATTTGGTTGGTATCCAATCTAGGAGAATGAAAATTCTGAATTCAAAACCAGTTAGCAACCCCACCGCATAAAACCTACTTGTGACACAAACCACAATAGAACCCACTTTGTGCAATTCTTTTGTTGTCCTATGCTCTAGAGTAGATCTTATAATGTTAATAACATGTAAGGTTCACCATGTACAAGGCCTGGGATCCTCTCAAAGTAGAGGGTTATGTTAAAGAGTAGTTTATATGGATACAAAGGAAAGATAACAGTTAACTCTGGACTTGAACAGGTTAAGATTGTAATGATCAGTGTTTCTCTAAGTCGTCAACAGCAACTTTATCTTGTATCCAAGTCTTCTCAGAATACATCTCAATTCAAGGCTTGACCATTGTGTCTCGCATCTCAGTGTAGGCTATGGCCTTGACCCTGAAGCCCTGCAGAAAGATGTAGAGTGGTATGATTAAGCCTTTGTTGTTCATGAGCCCCAGAACCATGAGAGACAATGTGATATTAGTTTGCATTGTTGTGGGTACCTGTATGACATCCACACAGTTTTTTTAATTAAAAATACCCAAGACAATGTTCAAGAGCCACTCAATGTAGAGTGATACTGTTAAAATAGTTATGATGAATGAGATATGTGATATGAATGAAAGATCCTGACTAGGCATCTTGATTGCAGTCACTTTCTTACCAACATGACATGGCTTCCTTCTATCTTTTCCACAAATATTTTCATGGCAGTTGTTCTGATGAGCATTTTTTTTTGTCCTGAACACATGAATTTAAGTGTGCATCTATCTCCCACCCTTTTACAGTTGAAATAGCTAAATGCAACCGTCACTTCTACTCTAATAGTTTTTTTTCTCACACTTCCCACTTGTGGAACTCTCTTCCATTCCCTTCTTTATCAGTAACTACAATCTCCAAAAATTTAAATACAACATCAGTCGACATGTTCTGTATTCTTGAACCCTGTTCATCTTTTGTTGCTACCTCAATCCTCCCTATTGTCAGTTTTCTCTTTCTCTTTCACTCCCTGTATCCACCTGTGTACTAGTGGGTATTACTGCCCTGCTTGGGGTGAAATGATTAAAAAAAAAGGGGGTGATAGTAGAAAGAAAGTGAAGATTATAAGGATAAAGAGGATCGGTAATGGCTGACCTTTGACTTGAAGCGGTTAAGACTGTAGTGTTCAAGTTAATATATATGCGGATAACCAGTTCCACAAAGTGGCAGTTCTTGGGAGTAAAACCCAAGTGGCGCCATGGTATTACACATAATTTGGAAGTTGGGGTTTGACATGATAATGTATTTGGGCAACAGTTCCTCATTTATACAAATTTGGTTTAAAACCAACAAAAGTTTGTTAAGAGCATTTTTATTTATATTTGGTACAGTTTTTTCTAGTTTCAAGTGAAAATTTAAATATAAACTCTTCAATATTTTTAAATTGTCTAAATTGAATACTTCCAGCTATCATAAATCATTATAAAAGAATTTTTGTTTTCTGTACGATATCAGTTTCATCTTTTTTTCAAATACTGCATCTTCACACTTCATGTTATTTTTAACGCATTGCATTTCATGCGTCATGTTGCATTTGCGATGTTGTTTTTAACTTATTTCTTTAGTTTTGTCATATATTTTGCATTTGGATTATTAATACCAAAAGTACTCAAACATCAAGGAAATATATATATTTGAAGATTATGAACAAAATATAGGAAAAAAAAATCTCTTATCAAAGAACTTTCTGTGTTCTTTAGCCAAACTCATAATGAGAAATATATATATATATATATATATATATATATATATAAGTGTGTATTTGTGTAACACTTCCGATAGAGAAAATCTGTAAAAGGACAATATTAGTGCATTTCATGGGATAACAATATATAATTTTTTATATATCAGGAACAATTTTAGTGGAAAGTTGCATGACAAAGTGTAAATGTTTTTGTGTGATGCATTTCATCTTTTAGGATTTCATCTGAATAAATTTATATTTATGATGATGCAACTACACATGCACATGAATGAATGATGCCGAGAATAAAAAAATAATTTGCAAATTTCAAATTAGCAGCATCACTCATTTACACACATGTGTTGTCACATCAACGCAAATTTAAACTTAGTCTGATGAAGTTTCCACTTTGTCATATATATATATATATATATATATATATATATATATATATATATGATGAGAATGAATAGAGTATAATTCAAACATTTGTTACATTTAATTTAAAAAATGGGCTCAACATAAAGTAGAGCAATATTATTTATTTTAGGATATTATCCTGAAAACATGTCAAATTCACTACACAATTGTAGTTGTGTTTTGATGCGCTTCAATGCATCTCATCAGGTGATTGTAAATTACTGGTGAGTGAATGATTTATTTAGATTTAAAAGCAAAATTCAACCTCTTTTTAAGAAAAAAGAAAAAAAGATGGGTTTATAAGGTTTGTGGGCATTACTCTGATGAACCAATCAAATTTGACCTATGTTAAATTTAAACTGAGTGAAGAAGAAAAATTAAAAATGATTTTTTATAAATGGGTCATGATTGGCAGCTAATGGCAGCCAAACATAAACTAATGGATATAAATGGTTACATAAATTATACAAACCAGACAATGTCATTTCCTAAGATATATAAATGGAGTGGAGAGGTAATTTAACAAAATTTTAAACAAGTTATATGCTTTGTGAATTTCCTACATGAAAATTTTTTATAATTGATAAATAAATAGCTTCTTTAAGAAACTAGTCAATAATTTAAACATATAGAATTATTTGGTAAATTGATATGCAACTGTTGAATAAAAGTTCTTCATATAAGATGTTAATAGCACTAAACAATCAAAGTAAAATGTCAAAAATACGAATACATTTGTACAAAATGTTACTAATACTACCAGGAGATTAATACAAAATTATATTAAATCCAAACTAATCTTACAAATAGAAAGATAAGCAATATATGGTGCAATACAACTAAAACTATAAGAAAAAGCATTTGTCGAATTTGAAAGTTTAACTAAATTGTAAGGTAAAGGTAAACTGTTTAAATTTACAGTTAATTCAATTCTTTGATTTAATGAGGAATTTTTATTAAATCTGGTAATTTCCAATTTTTCATGTTAGCACAGAAAACAGGGTTCATATAAAGATCTTGCTGTTTTCTAAAAATTTTCATTTCACTTTAGGAGTCTTATTATCATCATTTAAGCTCCAATAATATTTAGAAAGTGATGCATTATTTCTTTAAGTACTAATTGGTGAAGGACAAGATATGTTGATACCACCTAGTCGTGAAAGAATTCTTAGTACTACCAATATAGAATTCTACAACTGTTGGATTCTCTATTGTAGAGATAGTACAAAGATAAACAAGAAATTTAGTTAAACATTTGTTTGGTAATGGGCATTAGTCAGAATTCCTTCAATTACACTGGCCAGTATTATTAATGATATTTATCTTGGAACATGTATTATGATCCAGCTTATTAAATTGGTTTAAAATTTTATTTTTGTGTAACTTTATATTCTTCTCAAGATTATTGAGGCAGCTATAACTTAGTTTTAATGTCTTTCTGAGAGGGTTACTTTTAGGGAAATGTTTATCAATCGATTGGAAGACCTTTTGGCCTAACTTAGTACTAACTAAATGATTAAATGTGGATGTGTACTAAATGATCTTCCTATTTCTATTTCTTTTCTTTGGACTAATATCATCATATTTTCTAAACTTGATTTCATCGTACTTCTAACCACTATTCTTTATAACTTTATTATACACACCGCTATATTTATCAACCACACCTTTGTCCAAGGAGTGGTTGCTAATACTACGTTCTACAGATGAAGTTATATGTTGGATTACAGATGGTGGGTGGTTATAATTAGGGTGCAATTTAAGGATGCCCTATCCAGGATATTGAGCATTTTTACCTTATAATAAGTTAAAAGTATCTTTATCATTCATATATATAGATATATAAAATATTTATTGTAAGAGATTTTAATAAAAACATTTAAATCGCTACACAGAAGCTTTCATGTTTCAATACTTTCATTGTAATTCTTTAGGCGATGGTAAGTAAATGGTGATTAAATGATTTAAAAAAAAATTTAAGACCAAAGTGTTACCTCTTTTCTGAAAGTTAAAGTGGGGTGGGGACATAAGGTCAGAATTAAAAATGTGGGTATGTCTTGATTAACCAATTAAATGTCAGATCTACACTAAATAGAAAAGTAAACTCAGAGGATGGTGGTAGGTGAGTTATTTTTTCATGTCAGGGAAACTGGAACATATACAGGCCATCACTGACAATTGCGGAAAATATATCAGCGACAAATGTAGCATAATTGTAGACAAATATGATGTTCAATTTTTTGAAAGGGCATTGAAGAGAGGGGTAGTTTAATCAGACATAAAGTCAACAGAAAAATTTATTTGGGATTCAGGAAGCTTCTTAAAGGGACCTGTAGACAAAATTAAAATGTGGAACCTCTATATAAAATATTGATAATACTAAATGGATGCCAATACATAGCAATATTAAAGCTGAATAAACAAAATAACATAATTACCTGTAGAGGGTGGACCATTGTATACTAATAAATTATGGCTATAAGAAATGGTAATACATAATTTTAAAAAACTTAACTATATTTTAAGGTAAAAAATAAATTGTGCAGGCAATTTGGAGTTAATTCACTCCTTTGGTTTAATAGAGATTTTTTGTCAGCATATATGATGATTTCTAATTTTTCATGTAAACATAAGAAGCACGGTTCATTTAAAGTTTTACAAGTTCTATTTTTTTTTTAGTATTTTCCATTTTGCAGTAGGAGTTTTATTGACTTCTTTTAAGTTCCAAAAATATTTAGAAAGGAGCGTCCTATTTTTGCATGTGTTATTGGAGAAAGATAATACATGTTGGTCCCACCTAGTTTTAAAGGAATTCTTGGTACTCCCAATATGAATTTTTTTAACTGTTGGATTTTCTATAGTAGAAATAGTGCTTAGGTAAACAAGAGAATCTGTTTGACATTTGTTTTGCAATGGGCATTCATTAGAATTTCTACAATTACACTTGTTGGTATTATCTATGTTTGTTGCTTTGGAATGGCAATTATTACTCATATATTAATTATATATATATATATATATATATAATGCATGGTGCCAGACCCATTCAGAAATATCAAAACTGTCAGCTGTAAACAACTGCTTTCTAAGATCAGAAAATAAAATAATATTAAAAATATCTTGTGGGTCTTGGAAAAGACCATCCTTCATTGAACAGTGTAGAATGGTGCTACAGAATCCCAAATGAAGAATTGTACCAAATAACAGAAACTACATCACTTGAGGACTACCAACAGTGGCAGCAACATTTAACATGAAGTGAAAATAATGACATATTCATGAGGTTGGCATTCCCCTTTATCATAAACGAAAAGGCAAAGAAAGAAAGAAACCCCCATCAATACTGGAAAGAGTGATAACAGCTACTGGACCTGAGAAACCTATTTTCCTGAAATTGTTTTTAGAAGAAGATTTTATAAATTTCAATCAAGAACCATACTGGCTTCTCAGTCAATGAATGTCAAATGTTTCCTTGTAGAAAGATGGATAATATTACTATATATATATATATATATATATATATATATATATATATATATATATATATATGTGTGTGTGTGTGTGTGTGTGAAACCTTTATAAATTGGTAATATATATAACTGAGTGTTCTGCATATAAAATGGTTGTCTATATATAAACCTCCCAGTACATAGCTTCATTGTTTTAATTTTGCATGTGCATTTCCTATTAATGTATTTTTAAATGCATTTTATATGATGTAAACATATTCCTATGTCTGTATTTAAAATAGGATTAAATTATATCAATGCATCATTTATTTATTACAATGTGAGTGACCAACCATCTGTTCGTGTGGGTGTGTGTTTCAGATGCATCATGTATATAACCAGAAATAAATTCACAAGTAAAAAAGAAAAATATGAATTGATTTTTCAAGTTTATCAGCACAAATGAGAATAAAATCACTAAATTTTGTATGTATAATTTAAAAAAAAATAATTAACAAAGCAAAAAGCTAGACGACTCATAATCCCATTAGATTCTTTAAAAAGGTTTCACTGTTTTTTTTTTTGTTTTTTTGTTTTTTTTGCTTTGGTATCATTAGCATTTGAATTGTTTGATTTCTTTTTTTTTTTTTACCAATTCCATTAAATAGGAATCTCATTACCTTTCCTTCTTGTTTCTTCTGATTAACTTCTGCCATATTTCTTTGAGAAAGTGTCAGATGTCATGGAAGACACAGAGTTGGAATTGCTGTTGGAAATGATCTTGTCAGCCATTTTGACTTTTTTTTTCTCACCAAGTATGAAAAACATTGTTCGTCTTCAGAAAATGAAAACACCAAATAAATGCAATAATTGCCAGTAAGAGATTCTCAATTGACTTTTTGGTGCGACAAAATTGAATAAAAGGAAGCTAAACTCAAGAAACAGACTTTCTAATGGAACTTGTTCAGGTTGGAAAAAGAATCTCGTAACTTTCAGTTAAAATGACCTTGTCCTGAAGAGAGGGAAATTTTTTTTCTGCTTTTGTTTTTTGAAAAGAAAAAATAAAATCTTCTCCCAAACGTCTGACAAAAGCCAAAGAACTAGTCTCTTTGATTTTCTTTCTCAGCTGATTGCATCAATAACACTTTGCTCGTGTATTTGATCATTGCATTAATTGCATGGAGAACCTACTTAAAACAGGTGACTTGCTTTCAATGATCAAAGTAAGCAAGATTGAATCAGTATCTCTCTGATAGCTAACCACACCTTTTTTTTTTTCTATGACAAAAATCTCTTCCATATTTTTTTTTTTTTTTTTTTGTGTGTGTTTTTGTTTTTCCCTCAGGTGAGTGGATGAAAATCTCCTGTTATTCTCAAGGGGGATAAGAGAATATAAAATTTTTTTTTTTTTTTGAATTAGTGAGGAGTAGAGTTATGCATCAACCAATCAACCAATGAGATTAACCGAATCAGTTCAGGTTGGGGGTTGCTTATAGACTATTCAGCTTGCTGCCTGCCTCATCTGAATAAAATATTAGCAGAAGATTAACCTCAATTCCAAACATGTTCCAGCTACTCTTTGTGGACTCTTTTCTTCTCAAGTTCTGCAATCTGAAGCCAGTAAGAATAGTAGACTGCAAAACCTTCTTTCCTTTTCACAGCTTTTTTTTTTTTTGTCTTTTCACTAGCTGGGGCCGGGGAGTAATTACACTTAAACTGTACTAGAAACAGAAGTCTTGTTTTAATATTTTAATTACTTTTATTGTTTAATTCAAAGATATTTCTATGCAAGCTTGTAGATGTTAACAAGGTTGTGTGTTTTGTGTGTATGTTTTAGGTGAAGGTGTGTGTTCAATATATAAACAAAAAAGACATTTTATTTCCATTTATTTATTATTTTATCTTTATTTCTGTGTCACACTCTTAATGCTCAATGAGGACTGGTAAATGACAAAGGTCGATTGTCACTGCATTTGCTGGTCTTGAGAGTCAATCTGCAATAGTGTTTTCTTCCTCATGAATATGTACAGAAATGCCTGTCATGTGTTCAGTTATTCATGACAAATGTCATTTGCTGTTGTTTGACAAAAATTTGCACATATATTCACTCAACTTATGTTTTCCATTGTTGAATTGTGTTAGAGTGACTAAATTCATGTAGAAACATTGGGAGCACTTAATCCTTTTTTTTAACAGGTAAAATGTTGGGTTAATTAGTTGTAATATCTGTATTTTTTTGTACATGTTAAATATTATGATTAAGTTTGATTTTTCTTTTTGTAACCATAGTAAAAAATTAACTTTTTAGTTTTTTAAACTTTTAAGATTATTAATTGCATAAGTAACACCTCTTTTTCATGGTAGTTGGTATGTCAAATGGATATGCTTCTTTTAAACATCAAGATTACCAATTGTGGAGGTTCACAAGCTTGTGGTTTTTGTGTGTATTTCTTAGGGGAAGGGTCATGTTCAATATGTAAGCAAAGAAGATAGAAGATTCTTGCAAAAAAACTTGAGTTTCTCCTATGGATATTTATTTCTTTTTGGTTCATGGAAAGTAAGGATAAAAATAAGTAAAGATGGTCAAGTTCAAGTCAGTCTTGAGTTGGGATGACTGAACCTCTACTTCATGAATAAGGCCACTGAAAACACATCTGAACAATCTCATTGGAAAGTAGAAGGTACCATCCTTTCCAGAAGTGGAGTCATAAAATTTCAAATGTGACCAGAAACCCTTTTCCGGTTTCTTTATAATTTGCATCATGGGAAAATGAATTTATTTTTTCTATTCTTTATTATTATTTTATTTATTGACTTTATTTCTTTTTCCTAGAAGCTTATCTTTTGGACCGAATTCTTGAAGTGTAGATATGGTTTGGAAAAGAAAAAGGAAATCTTGATAAGAGAAAAAAAATTGAAGAAAAAATTATCCTATTATTAAAAAAATGACATCTTTTCTGAAAATAAAGTTTTTTTTGTCTTATAAAAAAAAATGACAGTCTATTGTGGAAGTTCCATGTTACTTGAAAACTGAAATCACCAAATATTTAATTTTGAGAACAGTTGAGAGACCCAAAAATTCATATGCTGAAGAAAGAATTTGAAAAAGATTACTGATTATTCTACCTTTCTTGGTTAGGAATTATTTTCAGTGAAATTATTTTTTATATTGAATCAATTTCTAGGTCTGTTGCTAAGAAGGTTGGATCACTGTTTTGTACCAAATGATTTTTCTCATCAGAATTCATCTTACACATTCATGAATTGAATATTGTGACCACATGTAGTGTGATGCTCCTGCTATATATTGTGAGATTCTTGACAACATCCAAAAAAATGTCTGCAATGTTACTTTAACATCACCATGACTTGACTTTTTTTCTATAAGTATTTTCATGGAAGTTGTTCTAATGAGTTTTCCTCTTCGGTACATCGAATGCATGTTACTGAATTTAAGTGTGCTACTAGATTGGCAAGTAGGTCTCATTGTTTTACTATTGAAATAGCTAGATGTAACTGTAAGTTCTATTCTAATAGATTTTTTTCTCACACTTCTCAGCTGTGGAACACTCTTCCAGTTTCTTGATTCCTTATCACCTACAATCTTTAAAAATTTAACTGCAATGTCAATCACCATCTTTTATAGTTCTTTCTCCTCGCTAAAGTCTTCTCATTTTCTTCCACTCCTAATAACCCCTTGCATCTTAGTTGCCTGACTTGAGATGAAATGATTAAAAAAAAGTTTACTTTTTAGTTTTTTAGACTCTTAAGATTATTAATTGCATAAGTAACACTTCTTTTTCTTCTTTTTATTTATAATTGGTATCACCCCATGCAAGGCAGTAAAGCCACTAAGACACAAGGAAATTACAGTGTGTGGAAGAATTAGGAACAGAAACATTATTAATTAATGGGAAGTGGAAAGAGTAATCAGGAGGACAGTAGAAAGAGATTGACATTGCACTTAAATTTTTGCAGATTAAAGTTGGCTGGAAAGCATTGAGTCAGAAGTTCCACAAACGAGAAATGCAAGAAATGAAACTGTTAACATAGAGTGTATGGTTACATCGAATCAGCTCAACTGTAAATTGATGAAATCTCAATGCTAATCCAGTACTAAACTTAAATTCAAATTGATTTAATTTAATACCTCTGAAAATTTCAGTTTTCTCTTGAAACCTTATTCTTGCGTTAATGACTGAATTTACATGTTGCACATTTCACGGCTATAATGTACCCATGAAAATTCCCTTATTGCTTTGTTCAATATTTGATCTTGACAAGTTTAACAAAATATTGCAATAACAATCATAAATCATTGGGCTGGGGGTACTGGTGCTATATATGGGCAGAAGCTGCTCAGTCTTCACTTTTCCATTCAAAGTATAGTCCAAACATATCTGTGCATCCTTGTAGGTGACAACTTATTTTCCACTATAACCCCTTTCTCACAGTCAAGTTCTCTATTGCTATTCCATGGTGAGTATTCAGATGAATGACATTCCTTAGTTCCAACAGTTCTAACCCACACGGCTATGACCCACCATGCCACAGACATTGTAACAAATCATCTTTCATATTCCTCTGGTGAAGTCTAAGTTCCACCCAAGCAGCTTCTTCACACAAACTGCTGCCTTGTGGAACTGACTCTGGAGAGGACTCTTCCCCATTCACTACCATCTCAACCTGTTCAAGTCTAGGGTTAACTGTTATCTTTCATGCATAAGCTGTACCTCTTACTCTGTAACCTTCTACACCGCGCTGTCCCAGGGCATTGTACAGGATAAACACCAATGTCAAATATAAATGCAGTTCATTCTTTAAATCAGTAAGAGGGTACAAATTAAAGAGATTAAAATTTAACAATGCTCTCTGAAGCATTTTTTAAATTCGTGTGAGCATTTTCATCTCCACCATCTTTCTTTTTTCTTTACTTCTTCTCAATAAAAATGAACAGCATCTCTGATATGTTTTTGTTAATCTTAACTTGAAATCTAAATGGAATTGTCCATTATTTATCTGAGGTAATAGCAGGAAGTAAGGAAGAAACAGAATTAGACTATAATAATGAAGGATGAAGATAATTTAAAAAATCTAATCCATGAATTATTTCTTAAAAAAGGCTTAGTTCATATCATATTGAAACACTGGTTCTCATACGGTCACTGAAATTGTCATTGGTAATGGATAACAGGTCGGAATTAGAACTCAAAGAGCTGAGTTCCAATTTTGGTTGGTTTCATTATATTTACTTATGCACAAATACCCTTGTGAAAGGTATGAATCCACCTCTTCTTCCCCCACCTATGGGTCCATTTTTCGGATTTTTATCAGTAAAATCATTATTATTGTTGTAACCTAGGGAAGGTTACTGAATAAAATAATCACACAAAGGTTGTTAATGAATGATAATACTTACGATACAAACAACACATATAAGATTTGCCAGCAGCACGTAGAAGAAGTAGTTTACTGCTAGAAGTAAGTCAAGTGAATTCCACAATGAATCTCCAACTGCAGACCAACATACAATATTCATTACTATATTTATGTGAATGGGGACATACCCATTATCATCCATAGATATGCTACAACAATTATTTTCAAATAACTTTAAATAACTTGCAAAGGGTTGATATGCTGAAAAAAGAATCTATCAAATATTATTTCTAAGGATAATGGGAATTACAATAAAAATGTTCAAAAATCAATTCTCTTTGTCAATTATTAAGTATAAACATTTTTTCAAAGTTTTCTTTCGTCATTCATATTTTAATGTTCTCTTTTTCTTGTGCATGTAAAATTTTCGACTGACACAAATCGCTGACATGTAAATATTAATTTTTCATTCACAACCTAACACAATTCTGACAGGTGATAAAAGTTTATTTTTGGGATTTGTCCTTGAAACAATGTTGATTTCATTTCCTTTTTTCAAATCTATTTCTCTTTCACAGTTGGGGGTCAATATATGTTTGATTCCCATGAAATAGGAAGCATGTCGACAGTTCTTTCTTTCATGCATTGCTGGTGGGATACATAAAAAAAAAAAAGCATGAGTATATTAATCCTGTGTGTGTAAGACACAGATTTTTTTTATCCAAAATTAGGTCCAATAGTCTCTTGTGTTTTATTCTTTAGTTTAAAACTCAATCCCATTTTTCGAAAACTCAGAAACAGGCATATTGGATTTATTTATTTACTGAAGAGATAATATCTATGCAACAAAGGAAAATAAATCTTTCATAATTTTTCTCTAAGTCTCTTATGGTAATATAACCATGCATGCATGGACTCTCCCAGCTATAAATAGGAGCAGGTACTGCCTTTTCGAGATGGAAGTTTCCAGCAGTCAGACTGAATGTTCTTGCTGTAACACTCTCATTTGTATATATTTGTATTACTGTTTCTGTTAATATATTTGTTTAACTCAATTTTTCTCTTTGTGTCTTTATTTCTGGCCCTCATAAGGCCACAACAAAATCCCATATAGTACCATACATTTTTCAGATTTTGATGAGTTTAGATACCTGTGTGAGTCTGGAAATCATTCAAAGGTGAAAATATTATTTAATTTATGATAAAAAAAAGTACAAAATTATCCATAATTTCAAAATAAGAGAACCTTGAGGAATTGATTTCATGGGTTTCTGATGTCTGGCTGTTAACAACAACCTTCAGGAACCTACCAGTTAGGAAGGGTATGATAACTGAGAAAGTCCTTCCAGTAGAGTTTGTATAGCAACTCCTGATGCCATATCTTCCCAGATATAAATGGTGTTCCAATAAGTTGGACTGATTTAAACTTAATTCACATTTAAAATCAGTCAAACTTATTGAAACACCCTTCCTTGTGATGAATTTATTGTCTTCTGTCTTGCTGATTCTGTGAGTAATTAGCAGTCTACCTAACAGAGTGAAATCTATGCAGGTTTTCTCACTGGACGTTGTTCCTGTTCAGGTGTTCAATACTCTTCTTGTTGGTTAAAGATTCAAAAAATTTGCTGATCACACTAGGAGGCTAATGGATTGATATTACAAGAGGGATGAGCACTCACATTCTTAAAAACAGAGAACACATTTGACACCTTTTGGGAACTATCTCTTCTTTGGGCAACAATTAAACAGTTTTGCCAGTATTGGAGATAACTCTGAACTGGTGGCCTTCTTAGAGCCAAGGCTTTTAATAAGTCTGGAAACTTCTCATGCCATGATGAAAATATTACAAAGTTTGTTCTCTATGAAAAGGGAGAAAACTTAGAGGCAAAGTTCATTGCAAAGAGCCTTGCCTTATCATATGAAGATATAACTTCTGGGCCATTTTTTAATAGCTGGCACCAACACTTTGGCTCTTTGTTGAAAATTTTATTCAAGATTTTCCAAACTTGCAGGAACCAAGTATTTTATTTTCAACCTTAGTTTGGATTGACTGTGCAAAGCTGCTGTTTGCATTTTCTAGAACTTTCTTGCAATGATTGCAGGCATTATAGAATGCAGTAAGAGTGCCACTGCACTCTTCTCTTTGGTAGAGATAGTAGCATTGGTTATGGTAGGTTATGACTACAGTATATTCTGTCATGAAACAAGCCTAGCTCTTTGGTTTCTGTTGGTATTTTGTTCTATGGGATGAAATTATCTATGATTTCATTTGCAACAGCTATTCAAGTGATAAAAGGAAGTTTTCAGAGATGATTTCAATGAGTAAAGCCCTTTTCTTGTACTATTCCATTATTGTTAACTGTTTTCCAGGGAGTAAGAGTCTGTACCAGCCAGTCCAGAGAATGAACTCACAATTCAGTCAGTCAGTTATGCGCCATGTGTGATACATGCGTAGCCGATCATATATCTTTCAATACATGACTGACGAGACAGATTTTTTCTCGCAGTAGGTTGCCATTTCTTTCTGTAGTAGACCAGTTACCGTTCAAGGCTACAGAACCTAGTATGTCCTGCTATTTACCCATAGCTGGAAGTGGGAAAAAGAAGAGGATTCAAACCTTTCCCAAGGAAATTAGTAAGTGAATGTAATGGATTTGACTAGAATTCAAAATTGGCTCTCCATTTCCTCAATCCAAGTCACTATCTATTACTCCACCATATGTTAAAACTTGGAGCTTTAAACCTAATGTTCTTATGGCCTGCTCTGATGCTGCCTTACTGTAGAGCATGACCTCCTTTGCCTCTGCTTATTTTCTTACTACAAACTTGTCTGGCTATCCATTGAAAATGATTAACATTGTGAAAGCCCTTCTACAATTAAAGAAAACTTGCAATTGACAATAGATTGTTCAGAAAATATCCAACTCTTTTGAATATTTCAATTAATATTTGACCCCCTCCTTGGTTTGGGCTGACTGTGCATAACTGCTTTTTTTTCTAGAACTCTCTTGCAATGATTGCAGACAGTTCAGAATGTAAGGAGAGTCCCACTTCACCAATCCAGAATGTTGCAAAAGTTTCACTACACCATTCTCTGTGCAATGCATTTTCATATTAATAAGTATTTGCTTTATATTTTTATAGTAAAATCATTTCCTGGTTAACAAGATTACTTTTGACCATTATTACTGAGTAATAAATTTGATCCTCACTGGGTGCCTCATACAAAATTCAACATTAAACAACCCCAACAAGTGTTGACATGTCATAAAATTATCCAGCCGAACCTAACCAAATTATCTGCCTTTGAAAAAGAAAAAGGAATTGAAATCTTGAATAAAGAGAGAATAAAAGAAATGACATAAATACGTGTAGGAGAGTTGGATCCTTGTAAAAATGAAGGCAGGTCGATGAGATGACGTCTTCTGAAGAAAACCAGCAAAAACATCCTTAAAAAAAAACTACTTGATACCTAAATTTGATCTCTAATGAAGTGCAACCTTTCAAATACCAAACAGTAGCGAGGTTAGAAGAGCTGACTGGTTAAAGCAAAATTCAAAAGTCGAGGATAACATTCCTAAAAAAAGAAATTAGGAAAAGCTTGTATTGCTGAGATGAGGCATTATTTTGCAAAAACAGAATTTGTTGATGACTAAAATGTGCACTGATTACAATCTTGTAGAATTGAAAAGAAAAATTAAAAAATAAGATTAAGTTCACACACACACACACACACACACACATATATATATATATTACTGTAAAAAATGATGTTTCATTTCAAAAATGCTTAAAGATGTTGATGACTGAAATGCACAGAAATTTATCTATTTTTACCAAACAAACAATAAAACTGAAACAAAGTGTAAAAAGTCTTCAGAAAATAAAAATCTATAATGTTACTTTTTTGCAAATGGGTCAGGAGTAAAATGCTTATGGTTACACAAATAATATTCTTGCTAAAGATTCGTCGACATGAATAATTGAGAATTTTCTGAAATGTTCAATCTCAATAAAAATAAATCAGTCTAATTTTTTAATTATTATAAATTTGTTATTTTTTTAATTGCAAAATAAAATGGAGAAAATCTTAAGAAAAGCAAAAGAATTATTAAAGAATATCTTGGTTTTGAATGTGATATGAAACAAACATAGCTTCTTGCACTATTTATGTTGTTCAGACTATTGTCCTCGTCTTTATTGTCATATTCATGACATTTTGGCCATTGTACGGACTGGCCTTCTTCAGGTGATATGTGCTGAAATTTAGAACCCAACTCTTTATTTAGACCACAGGGGGTAGATTGTTCCAGTTCAATGTGCCATGCTTTTTCCATATACTTTAGTCTTCAGTTATTTCCCTTTAGTAACTCAACTCTCCAAGTTTTTGTTCACCTCTGCTGTAGCCAGATGTTGTCCTGAGATGTTGTCACTGAGACACAGTGGATAAAAGTGTTGGTTGAAGTAATCCAGTAGACTTAACCCAAACAGTTGTGAGTTCAATAGATGCCATTGAAAATTTGATGACTCAAAAGCCTCTCACCATTCTTTCATTTACTTCCTCTCCAGTTATCTGCGCTATCTTGTCTTTGCTCTGTTGTGAGAGGAAGCTTATTTTTTTAGGATTTTTTATTTAATTTATATACATTTAAACTAAATTTCCTTATCATTGTTGTCATTGTCACTATGTTCCAAATCCCTTTGTAATGAAGTAAAAATACTAGACTAGAGTAGAAAACTACAAAATTAGCACATATGCTAGACAATGAGAAACCCCTCAGAAGTCCTTGGATAGAAATGAATACCATATTGGAGGCATTAATAAATAAAGAAAAGGAAGTGAGAGCAAGAGTTTAGCAGCAGTAAGAAATGAGAGGTGATGGTGAATTCAGTTAAATGTGACAAGTAGCAGCAGTGTCAGCAGCAGTCAGGCAAGAAGAAAATTATGTTTAAGGTGTCAAGTTCTAGGGCCAGTAATAGCCTGGTGGATTAAAGCATTCCTTTGTAAATTTGGTGATGAAGTTATTTTGAGTTCATTCTATAGATTTGGTAGTACAGAGTTGGATACACTGAAAACAGGGCAAGCAATAACTGAGCAGTACTAAATAAGCAGCAGATGAGATATACCTACACATTTTCAGTTGAATGAGAACTGTCTGCCCCTTGTAGATTAAATAAAGGCTTAATTTCAAATTTCTTCAGGTGTTATCTGGATCAGAAAGCATCTAAAGAAGGCCAGATGACACAACAGTCAAAACTTTGTAATAATAAAAACAATGATGAAGACAATAGTCTGAGAGTTAATAATGCAAGTCATTTCCTGGAGATTAGATTTGATGCAGCAATTCATCATCTCTATTTCTAACAATATTTTTTGATATTTTAATTTCCTGAAGAAGGCCAGACTGCACAATGGTTGAAACCTTCTGATAATAAGAACAAAGATGAACGGTCTGAGTGTGAATAATGCAAGTAATTTACTGGAGATTATGAGTATCTTTGTTTCTAATAATATTTTTTTTAATTTGGATTTCTGTGAGGGAAAAATAACTGATCAGTATTGCCTAAAAGAACCAGATAAGATATTCATCAACATGGAGAGCATG
This sequence comes from Acanthosepion lycidas, assembly GCA_963932145.1. NCBI lineage: Eukaryota > Metazoa > Mollusca > Cephalopoda > Sepiida > Sepiidae > Acanthosepion > Acanthosepion lycidas. The sequence goes on along the minus strand of OZ010594.1, from coordinate 7,463,593 downwards.
ACTACAAGGATCTCATCTGTAAAGGGTTCAGTTTGAAATTCTCTGAAGCTTACTCAGATCACCATATGCCTGAAGAAGGCCAGACTGCACAAAGGTTGAAACCTTAAAACCTAGTGTGATAATAACAATACAGATGAGGACATTTATCTTAATGGAAATAATTGAATTTAATTTTGAAGATTTTAATTGAAGGATTTTGAAAATACCACCAAGTTTGGCAGATAGAAAGGCAGTTGGCAAATATATTTGTTGATAACAATTTGATAAAAGAAGCAGAAACTGAGGTCGGGAAAAATCCTTGAAAAATCACAAACATGACTGATACTTTATTTTGCAATCATTGAAATTTACTTATCAAATTATGATTTTATTGCAGGAACACAGGGTGCATATTGCATTTAATTATTTATTCCAAAAGTAATTACTTCATTGCTGTAGATATTTTGCCTTAATTAAAGCAATCAATTCTGGTTCATAATTTAATTCTTCAGTCAAAATGGCGAACCTTTGGAATCGCTCAAGGTGATTGAATTAAAGGTAAAAATTGACGTTGAAACTGTAATTAATTTATGCAAAGCAGATTAGTTTTTGTAATCCGTTTTAACATGTTTATTATTGCTAACTGGGAGCTAGTTAATTACTCAGAGAAATTGTAATTAGTAAAGAAAGATGATTATCGCACGCACACACACACACTCTATCATTCACTTTGGCTTTCAGTAATTTTCTTTTAAATCAAAGGAGTTAATTACTATTAACCATTATATCACCATTCACCTGTTCATATCTACCTGTATACTTGTCATGTCAGGTTTTCTTCATATGAAAGGTATGAATTTATATTGACTTTACTGTTATAAACAATTTTACAACTTTTAACTCAAGTAGTGAATATTGCGTTGTATGTGGATTGATCCACATCTTCAATCTTATAAAAGAAAGTTTCAGAACAGATAGAATAATGAAACTGGTATCAAAATAAAGGAAATTTTTTTCTTTTCAAAATGATAATTTTAGATTTTTAATGCATCCACTATTTCATGCTTGACATTTTTCTCAACATTCTATCCCTTTTTTTATTTTACCCATGGACAAAGTCACTGGTTTACTTCTAATCCGCACCTGCACACTGCAACTTCAAACAAGAATGTTGATCTTTCATTGCTGCCTTCAGTTTTTTGGGAAAACCAAAAATTTGTTGTTACTGAATTGGGACTCTATGGAAAGTATGAACCATTCCTGAATTTCAGCCTGCTCACCTGTTGTTTGCTGACAAAAATGTGGCCTTGTCATGATACCAAAAAATTAATGTTCTCCTACTTGTGTGGCATGGTGCAGAGTCCTGTAGCCAGACATAGGGTCTTCCAGCAGCCACCCTCTTGACTCAGGGCAGCACTATATCCTCAAGGCACTTGATATAGGCCTCCATGTTGAGCTTGTAGCCATTGCCAACAAATTTGGGAGTTCTTTTGTTATCAGAACAATCAGAGGGAGTTTTTGAAGCTGTTGTACCTTTGTAATCACCATTAGACTCAACCAACTCTTTCTGAATCCTCTGCACTATCCTTAGATTGACACCCAAACACTGAAATGTTTGTATTTGAGCTTCTGGCACAAATGACAAGCAGTACAGCATAGCGTTTTCAATTTTCTGGTGGAGTGGATTGTGTCATAGTGCACTTTTTCTCACAGGTGGTGACCAACTGACCTACTATACTGTGCAGTTGGCAAAATCAAAAACAATGTGCATGTGCAGAATTAAAAATATAAAATGGCGACAATTTACACATCGCAGTCTATATCTATCTATCTATCTATGTATGTATCTCTGTAAAAGCAAAATTGTCCAAATCCTATAACGGCATGTCCATCCCATAAAAAAACATTAAACTAATTGAGTTTCATGTTTTCAGATAAGATGTTTAGCCATCTTGACACCATTTGTCATAATAAACACTGAAAAACCCTTTGAATTATTCAGTTAGAAAGTGAACAGGTTAAAATTATATTGTGTCAGCCCCACAGACTTCCCAATTCAGCAATGGTGAGAGGAAAACGATCATTCAGGCCTTCAGTAATGGTACCAACATAACCTCTATGTTCAAAGTCCATTCAAGAACCATCAAGAGAATGGTAGAGAGGAAAACTGAACCAGGAGGTCACAACAGTAAGAGGGACCATCATTTCAAGTTAGAGTTAAATACATTGTTATTGCTCAAAATAGAATCCAATAGTGTTTTAAGAACCTTGGAGAATTCCAGTAAGATATCTTTAATCATTTCTAAGATACAATGGTTCAAAGCTTAATCTAACAATTGGACAATTTTGCTGTTACACTCGGTGTGTGTGTGTGTGTATATATATATATATATATATATATATATATATATATATATATGCGCATCTCTACTTTTCTGTACTTTAGGCAGGCTATCTATAACGGTTCAAGCTCCAAGTCCACAAAATGTAGGTCCACCACTGCCCATGACTAACAAATACTATTAACTCAGTCATATAGGACATAAATGGAAATAAATCTGTGTATGTAAATAAGCAGAGGTATGTGGGGGTTAACGTTAGGTCAATTGCTAATTGTACCTTTGTGTAGTAAACCTTCAATTTTATTATGTGGAAAATTACCTCAGAAGTCCAAGAGGGCTAGAGTAACATAGCCTAAATGTGCATATAGGACAAGTGAATTGCTAACGAGGTAGACCGTCCGAGCATTGCCACTGGCATGACGAGGCACATGTGTCATTGAGTCAGTTCAAGGCTGGCAGCATACTCATTATGCAAATTCTCTGGTTTGGCAAGAACGTCTAAAAAAGGTGAGTGTTTGTTGAGTCGTCATAAAACTTTTGTGCTTACTGAACCAGAATCTGTTGCGAGTGTGTTTCCAGTGTCTGTTCTACTGAATTCCAGGTTTCCTGCTACATATTACTTATTTATGAGTTTGTCTTCCTTATTTATTTTCCTCTGTTATCTTGAAAACACGAGATACAGCATTCCCCCTCACATGGTGTACTGACAAACATTACACATTTGAACAGGGGTTTTATGTACTACTACTACTACTACATACATATTATTTTTTTTTTCTTCAAAAGTCTTTCATATTTGTGGTGACTTCAATATTCACAACAAAGAGAAATTAGTCCAATCGAATAAAACGAATCAGATAGGGCAGAGACTTCTCGATTACCTACCATCTAATACCAATCATTGAAGAATCAGCTAATATTCCTGATGTGTCAGAACATCAGGTGACCTTTCTTGATCTCATTCTCATATGCTGCCTTAAAAATGCTTTGCAGAAGTTTTACCCCATCCTCAGTTCATTCACTAGTCAGTGTCAAAGTTAATACCAAATGAAAGGTATTCCCCCGATAGACCATTCCATAGAAGGATTTTTCGATACATGAAAGCAGACTGTGAAAGCTTCAGATCTTACATGGTGGAAGATCCTCTCTCAGCCTTCTTCAAACACACTGCCACCAAAACTGCTGCCCACATATCAGAATGGATCCTTACTGGAATGGTGAGTTTTATACCCCAGTAAAATACCAGCAGAAACCATAATAGTTCTGGTTCCCTCCCAAATGTGCTGCATCCATAGCTCATCATAACCACTGCTACAATACCTATCAAAAGGCACAATGTAGTAAGACACTTGTAGTATTCAGAATTGCCTGCAATCATTGCAAGAGAATTCTAGAAAATTCAAAGTTTAACTATGCTCTGGCAAGGTTGAAAGCAAACAAATTGGATCCCAGGAGTTCTGGAAGATCTCTCATCAAATTCTGGATTGAGACAAAGTATCAGAGCCTACTATTATAAATGGCTTTGAGATAATCTCATCCTCATCAGATAATCCAAAACTCTTTGCTTCAATCTTTGCCTCAAATTCAATGTTAGATGGCAAAGTTCATTACCTTTCCAACATCCCACATCTCACTGGGCACAATCTCAGTAATATTTTTGCTACAGGGGAGTCTCAAGACTTATCAAAACTCTTGACCCTAAGAATGCCATCAGTCCACACAAAATCCTGGTGATTGTACTTTAGAATATGAACTTAAAGTTATCTCCAGTCTTATCAAAATAATTTAACTTATATACTTGAAGGAGAAATCATTCCCAAGTCCGTGGAAGGTGTCAACTGTATACCTGGTTTTCAAGAATGTGGGTGAGTGCTCAACCCCACTCTCAGTATAGACCCATCAACCTCCTCATTGTCATTAGCTAACTCTTTCAAGCTATAATCAACAAGGCTGTCGATAACCTCAATAGGAACAACCTCTTCAGTGACAAGCAGTACAGATTTTGATCTGCCTAGACTGCTGCTGATATCCTAACTAGTCACAGAAACCTGGTATGGTCTGAAGGGTTACTGCACAAGCTCTCAAGTTATAGAATCACTGGAAGAGTTTTCCCAGTTATAAAGTTCTTCCTTATGGGTAGGTCCCTGAAGGTAGTTGTTAATGGCTAGTCCTCCAAGTCCCAGGTGATCAACGTGGGCATCCCTCAAAGTTTGCTTCTTGGTCCAACCCTCTTTCTGCTTTTGAGACCAGGAACGAACTAATCCATTTTACATTGATTCCTATTGGAAAAATACTTTCGGTTTACAAACAAGCTTCAGGAAAAAAAATTAAATTTGTGAACCAAGGTTCCACTGTATATAATTTTTAAGTTGTTCTCAAGCTGCAGTGAAATGAAATGAAGAGGTCTTAAGACACTTGCTTTTGTCATGTACTGATGAGGCTTTTGAGACTTACATCAAAACATCTTTATAGTGTTGCAATATTTATCAATGACTGCTGTGAATTCAAAGTATTATCCTATCATGTGGATGCCCAGTTGAACAGAGAAAGAAGAGAAAATAGTAAAATGTTTAACGATACAATATATCTAAGGATGCAAATGACCAGAGTGAAAAGGAAAAGCAAGAATCTCTTAAGAATTTTGTATCTATAAAATGTAGGCACATTGGGAAAAAAACATTCCAGGGTAAAGACGTTCCTTTTATTAATACTCATTGGATGCAGTGTGGTGGTCATTAGGGTCGATAGTGCTTGGCACAAATTCTTTTAAAATAGCATCTCCTGGAATCCGCATTCTTTAAGATTCTGGCTGAATTCTTTGATTCAATTATTGGTAATCGAGGAATAAATTCCTTTTGCACTACCCCGGTTATGATGCATGACTGCTCTTTTGTTTTTTCTGGAAGTGGTTCCTCATCAATGCTCATATTTTTCTTTCTTTTGAAATCTTTCCTGATGTATCATTTCTTTCTCAATGTTCAAAGTAATGATGGATAATGACTGAAAAGTAGAGAATCTTTAAGCATGCCACTGCATTTATGTGTGCATCTGCATGCGTCAATTGTTGGATGCATGTAACAGAACGCCCATGTAGATAATCAATATTTGAATGTTAAATAAAAAAAAAATGGAATGGTTGATTTTGCTAATATCCTCAAATTTATATTTTCAAAACTCTACGAGTGGAATTAGGTATGCATGTTGCAGATTTACAGGAAACAAATACAAATATGCAATTTGTGTTTATAAAGAGTTAATGAGCTAAAAAAAGACTAAAAATTGGCAACTCCTTACATGCATGTACAACGCATATATGTAATGTAAATATTGCTGTCACTTGTATCCAAGGATGCCAGTCTACTAAAGTGGCTAGCTAATCCCCATTGCAGACACCTGCACATTTTCATGTTTGTTCAACACTCACAGAGCTCACCTGTGGTTTATACTCCAACTATACTGAGCAAACCTTAGTTACAGTTTCTGGGAGAGAGCATGTTATCTAGCGTGATCAACAGTTTTAACAAGGCCAGCACACTCAAACCCTCGATCATGATGACTTGTGAATTCATGCTCGCACAACCATCGGTGACTCCCAAGGGTTCTGCCTACCTAATTTCACTCACAAGGCTTGGGTCAACCTGTGGTATGGGAACATGGCCGAGTGGTTAGAACGTTTGCTCTCTGACTATGAGACTCAGGTTGAATCTCACCAGGGTTGATTTGACAGGAAGGTGATTTCTTGATGTTATTGGTCCCAGTGTGTAGCATCTTTGGAAAGTGCCTGAAAACCATATGCACACGCACACACACTTTATATATATATATATATATATATATATATATATATATATATATAATTGTGTATTTGGGCAACAATCCCTCTTTTATACAAGTTTCATTAAAGATGAGTGAAAGGTACTGCAATTAATCTTTTTTTATTCAATTTTTCTTATGTTTATATAAGTGTTTTCTTTTCTGGATATAAAGTGTGCAAACCTGTTCAAATGTTCTATATGTCCAACCATGTTTAGCTATTCTATTTGCCATTATGAAAGATTTTGTTTTTAACTGAATATGTAAATTTTTATGTATCTGTATCCATAATGATGTGATGTTTTTTTTTTAATTTTTTACAAGTATAATAGCCTCATCCACATGTAAAAAAAAAAAGCTAAAAATAATGGAAGCATTAATAATAAAAAAGAAAAAAAGCCAACAACTATGAACAGGGCCACAGCACGCTGACCATGTTTGGAAAATAAATAAACATTCCTATCACTATAGGTACACATTATCTTCTGTCTTCTTAATTCTTGTTCTTTTATTGTACTCTCCTTAATAATGTTTTTTTTTTCTCATATTCTTTCACACACAGTAACCCTTTGGGTCTTTATTACCTTGCTTGCTGTGAAATGAGTAAAAAATACAAATATTGAAAGTAACATCGAATAATAACTTAGTGTCACTCTGAATGGAACATGCTTTGTGTATATAAGGTTACCACGTATTAAAGATTTCTTACAAAAGACTCAGTTGCAGGTCATGTGGTGAAGATGGAGGACTATTGTCTTTCACAGGCCCTTCTGTTTGAGGCACTTGTCTCTGGCCCACACAGAACTTGGACCCCAATGAAGAGATACAAGTATTCTCTGCAAAAGGATCCATATGGGTTCAACTGCCATCAGTGGAGAAGCAGAGGCATCCAAAATGTTGATATGGTGATATAGAATCTATCACACAAAGCAATCTGGAGAAAAAGACCAAATGAGAAGCTTCCCAAGGCTGGTGCCATCTGACAGACCATTTCCTGCATAAGCTGTAAAAAAAATCTCTCATTTCACAAAACCATCTGAAAGCCTGCAACCAATATGGAAAGCTTCTCAATTGTTTGGTCAGAGAATCAGGCCATGATATATGTTTAATACTGGAGACTCTGGCCAGTTTTCAAAGCATCAGAAAAAATGTCATGAAAAAGAATTTATTACAAACATTGAAAAGATATTTTTGTATTGCAAATAAAGGCAAACACTTCTGTCAAATGTTGTAAGAAAAAAGCATTTGCTTCCAAAGGTTTGAGAAGACAGGAATTCACCTGAGGATCATATTTTTTTTATCTATTTATTTATCAGGTTGATTCCTGAAGACTATTTCTTGCATTCATCATTTTTGTTTATCTGATTCACTTCAGGTGGTGCTGATAAATTCTCAGCCTTATTATGGAGGGATTCCAAAATGAATTCTGATGATTTTTCATTTCCTTAGATTTTGGGAATTGGGTTGTTAGAAGAACTGTTCATTCTCCACCCCCAATCATTTATTTGGGAATTGAATCATTAGAAGAACCATTCATTCCCCCTGACCAATCCTTTATTTGGGAATTGAGTCATTAGAAGAACTGTTTATCCCCCCCACCTATTTTATTTCGGAATTGGGTGATGAGAAAAACCATTCATCCCCCCATATCCATTATTTGGGAATTGGGTGATTGAAAGAAACATTCATCCCCCATATCCTTTATTTGGGTGATTAGAAGAAACATTCATCTCCCCAGAAATACTTTATTTGGGAATTGGGTTATTAGAAAAACCATTCATCCTCTTCAAATCCTTTATTTTGGAATTTTCTGATTGGGAGAAACATTAATCCCCCCATATCCTTTATTTGGGAATTGGGTGATTAGAAAAACCATTCATCCTCTGCAAATCCTTTATTTGGGAATTTCGTGATTGGGAGAAACATTAATCCTCCTGCAAATCCTTTATTTGGGAATTTTGTGATTGGGAGAAACATTAATCCCCCCATATCCTTTATTTGGGAATTGGGTGATAAGAAGGAAAATTCATACTCCCAAATCCTTTATTTGGGAATTGGGTGATTAGAAAAACCATTCATCCTCTGCAAATCTTTTATTTGGGAATTGGGTGATTGGAAGAAACATTCATCCCCCAAGTCCTTTATTTGGGGATTGGGTGATTAGAAGGAACATTCATACCCCCAAATCCTTTATTTGGGAATTGGATGATTGGATGAAACATTCATCCCCTGAAATCCTTTATTTGGGAATTGGGTGATAAGAAGGAAAATTCATACTCCCAAATCCTTTATTTGGGAATTGGGTGATTGGAAGAAACATTCATCCCCCCAAATCCTTTATTTGGGAATTGGGTGATTAGAAAAACCATTCATCCTCTGCAAATCTTTTATTTGGGAATTGGGTGATTGGAAGAAACATTCATCCCCCAAGTCCTTTATTTGGGGATTGGGTGATTAGAAGGAACATTCATACCCCCAAATCCTTTATTTGGGAATTGGATGATTGGATGAAACATTCATCCCCTGAAATCCTTTATTTGGGAATTGGGTGATAAGAAGGAAAATTCATACTCCCAAATCCTTTATTTGGGAATTGGGTGATTGGAAGAAACATTCATCCCCTAAGTCCTTTATTTGGGGATTGGGTGATTAGAAGGAACATTCATACCCCCAAATCCTTTATTTGGGAATTGGGTGATTGGAAGAAACATTCATCCCCCCAAATCCTTTATTTTGTAATTGAGTGATTGGAAGAAACATTCATCCACCTATATCCTTTATTTGGGAATTGGGTGATTAGAAGAAACATTCATCCTCTGCAAATCCTTTATTTGGGAATTGGGTGATTAGAAAAACCATTCATCCTCTGCAAATTTGCAAATTCATCCCACAAAATGCTTTTTTGGGGAATTGGGTGATTGGAAGAAACATTCATTACCCCCAAATACTGTATTTGGGAATTGGGTGATTGGAATAAACATTCATCCCCCCAGAAATCCTTTATTTGTCAATTAGGTCGTTAGAAGAACTGTTCACCCAAAACCTCCTGTATTTGGGAATTGGGCCTTTAGAAGAACTGTTCATTCCCCCACTCAACCTCTTTTATTTGAGAATTGGGTTGTTAGAAGAAACAATCATCCCGCCATATCCATTTTTTGGGAATTGGGTTGTTAGGAGAAACAATCATCCCCCCATATCCATTATTTAGCAATTGGTTTGTTAGAAAAATTGTTCATCTCCTCAAACCTCCTTTATTTGGGAATTGGTTGGTTACAAGAACCGGTCACTCCCCCCACCCACCTCCTTTATTTGGGAATTGGGTCATTAGAAGGACTGTTCGTTCCCATACATCCTTTATTATCCAAAACAAGTTTTTCTAATTTAACCATAGATTGAACTCTGGCTTTTGATTTTTTTCTTTGTCTATGTGCCATATCTCTTCAGGATGTGGCTGATCACGGTTCTAAACAACTTTCTGCTCTTTTTACTGCTTAAACAGGAAGGAGTGTGAACCAGATGATAGGTGAACATGTCTACTCTTGTTAAAGGGTGGGGGAAGTAAATAAAATTTCAGAGTTCAGGTGGAGATGTTAGAAGTATAGAGTTGAAGGAGATGTTGAGGAGGTGAAAATTTGACCGTGTAAAAACTTTCACTTCATTCACAAAGAAAGGAAATGTAAAAAGAAGAAAACAGATAAAGTGTGAATCCAAAGTTCTTTGTATAAGAAGAAGTAGACGAGACACAAAGATTTCTTAATGACTCTACTTAATACTTCAACTTGGGCTGTTTCTCCAACTATTACTCAGATTGGTTACTTGATATGTAGTCTTTGATTTATATCTGGTGCAGTGACATATTAGTGAATATAAGAATACATACTAATGTTTAACAGGAAAATGCACAGTTCAAATAGAATAGTCTGTTACTTGAAGATTATAAAATTTCAGTAAACATGGACCTTTGGGCCTGCAAAAAACTGTTTCAAAAGGATGTCTTTTTTTATTAGCATCACTGTTATTTTAACTATATTCACCCCCTTATCAATTTTTATTTACAAGATTATAAAAAATTTTTTTAAAAAGATTTAAACAATCTAATAAAAAAATAGTATTTAATATTTTTGTTGTAAATTCTCAAAGAACAAAGGAAATGTATAAATTCACTTTCATATGTTTGGGTTTTAATAAAATTTGCTTTTTAAAGTAACAAACATTGCTGAGAGAGTGAAGGTAGGTAAAAGTGGCAATTAGTTGATGTTTTAAAACTTAGTGCATTGTTGATATATTTTGATAATTTTGTAATTTTTAAAGATTTTTGAATCAAAAGATTTCTTTTTACACCTATTTTTTTATAAAATGGTAAATAATAAATCTTTGTGAAAGCTAAATAATTTTTATAATCTTGTAAATAAACATTGCCAAGTGAGTGAATATAGTTAAAATAAGAGTGTATTTAATGGAAAAAATGTCCTTTTGAAACACCATTTTTTCTTGTGGCCATGAAGTTCCATGTTTGCCAAAATTTCTAATAATTTAATAGCTGTACATGCTTAAAAGGTCAAACTTTGCAGATTGATAATTTGATGTTTTAAATGCTGTATAGATGACATCTTTTTTTTAAAAATTATGAGTTAATTTTATTTTTTAACTTAGTATCCACACAGTAAAGATAAATCATCTTTTTAATTAGTTTCTATTAAAAGAGGTTTGTATTTTGTCGGAAAACTGATTAATTAATAGAATATCTTCTAATAGTATGTCCTCTGTAATTTGAACCTGTCTAATTTGTTCATTTTACCAAATCTTAACTCATATAGATTTTTTAAAATATTGCTCACAAATGCTTGAATTATATTGCTTCAAAACCCTGAAAAGAATACAATAAAAAGGTGAACTATTTCCAAGGAAGTAAGGAAGAATTTGTAATCAGCTTAAAATTCTAAAATAAGTTTTGCCAATCAGTTTTATTTATTCTGATTGACAGATCTCCATTTTGGTGGAGGATAAGAGAAAGCAATATTTGGATACGAAAGTCTTGCAATGCATTTAACTCTGTTTAAGTGTCAAGGTTAGTTAAGGTCAAAACTATCCAAATAAAATAGGATGTTTTTTTTTATATTTCTTTACTTCTGAGCTATTTTTTAATGGAAGACAAAAAAGATATGAATTATTATTCATTTTTGTCCTTTTAGACTTATTTTATTTAATAGTTCATTTCAGTCCAGCTTAATTACAAAGCAAGTCCAATTGTAGAAAACTGGTATGAATAAAAGAAAGAAAGAAAGAAAGAAAGAAATGAGTTTGCACCAATTGAACTTTAATCTTGGAACACAGTGACCTATTTCTTTTGTTACACCTTTCCACAGACATTATTTCTCAGAAATCTTGGAAGAAAGTCAGTTGTAAGAAAATCGTCATGATCAAATAATGGAAGGATCCATTGCTAAAAATTGCCATTCATGCATTGTAAGTTAAGTCTTCCTTTTCTCAAAGATCTGAAGAATACTTCTTTATTTCAAACTTGGATTATGTTATTGTATGCCTTTTTGTATGTAGAGTGTGTATGTATATATATATATATATATATATATATACACACACATATTATGCAACCTTTGAAGGCCTAAATTTGAAGCTAATTTGACTACAGTAAATGAATGTATAGTTTGGTCAATGGCATAGCCAGGGCCAGCAGTGCACATGCTAATTTTATATCTTGTGTATGATGTGACCCCCTTAAAATTAGCTTCAAAATTAGGTCTTCAAAAGTCACATGATACGCAAATATATATGGTTTGTGTGTGTGTGTGTGTGTATATATATATATATATATATATATATATATATGAAAGACAATTGTAAAATAGTTCTTAGTCCTTGCTGACATGTTTCTTTATCAGTTTTTATATCTTTATTTGTTATTTTACTTTTGATGTAACTACACAACATTTCACTTTTATTTACCTTCACTTACCTTGATAAAGTCAAATGATGAAATGTGTTGGCAAAGACTAAGAACTATTTTCCAATTGTCTTTTTTATCCAGTTTGCCTTATCTTCAGAATTATTCTTTGAAATTTAACAATATATATATTAGGTTGGTTAAAAATAATGTCATTTTCTCACATATGTTAATATCTGAGAAAACGACTTTATTTTTGCACCAACCTAATATATAAGATATACATGTGAGAGTGGGTATAAATAATAAAGCATGAAAGACTAAAAAAGAATCTGGCATGTGTGTCCATCTTTGTTTCTTATGTCTTGTGTTTCCTTCATCCTTTAACTAATTGCATCTTTCTCTTCCTCTCAACACTTTTGTTCCTCTCTTTCATTTATCACTTGTCTCCCTTTTTTTTTTCACCACTTGTCTTGCACTACTCTTTCTCTCACTTCTTTTCTCTCTCATTCTCTCACTACTTTTCTCTCTCATTCTCTTACTACTTTCCCCACTTTTCCTTTTTCTTTTCTTTCTTTCTTTCACCCTCTTTTTATCATCACTTTGTTTTCCTCAATCCCTCAACACTTTTGTTTCCCACTCCACTTTCTCCTGACATTTTTGTCTCTCCCTCTTTCTCTCACCACTTTTGTTTCCTCCTCTTTCTTTAACCCCTTGTATCTCGCTTTCTCACCTATATTTCTGTGTACATAAATATTGCATTGTATGTATATTTGTATCTATTAGACTTTGGATTGAAGAGCTTTGGACTTAATTCAACTTCATTTTTATTGTCAATCAGATAAATGTTTTTTTTTTTTTTTTTTGTTTTGTTTTTTGTATCAGTTTGTCCTTCAGCCTCAAATTTTGGATTTTTATTTTTAGTCTTTTTGTCAATAAAAGAAATATTTCCTGCTTGTCCAACAGGAATCAAAAGGCAAAATTGATGAAATAGAAAAATATTATAGAAAACATATTTTTGTGGGGAAGAAAAGCAGAAGTAATGGTGATTTATTAAAGGAGCCAAGAGAAAATATTTCAACTGGAAACAAAAAGCAAAAATATTTTCAGTTCCTGGTTCACTTCAAACAATTCCACAGACATAAATCAAAGAAGAAAACAACGTGCATAATGATTCTTTTTTAATAAAATGCAGCTTTTTTTTTATTTTTAACTAAAAGCTACATTGTATTTTTAAACAAAATATCAGAATATTTTATAGTTAATGGGATCCCAAGGATTTTTTGATGCAAGAAACCATTGAAAAGTTCTTGCACTGACCCTATTCCCAAAATCTTGATTTTTATGTTTGGCCATTGAGAAACTGGTTTTTGTTTAGTGGGTTTTCAGTTCCCAGTTGTAAAACTATTTTTTTTTTTTTAGTGAAATTTACTCTGTACCAGTCCTGTGAGCCACTTGAGATAGAGGGTTACAGTAAGAGGTAGTGTATGCAGATAGGAGCGAAAGATAATGGTTGAAGATTGTAGTGATCAGGGAAACATCAGTTCCACAGAGCAGTGGTTCATGGGAAGAAGTGGAACTTACAAATGGTTAGAACTTATGAATGGTTAGAACTGTCCAAGTACTTTCCATGGAAGTAGTGATAGAGATGTGTGTGAGGTTAGCCATATCCTGCCTGTGTTAGAGGTTGGAAGGTGAAAAATAATTAGTTACCAACACAACAACTCAAGGATCCATTTAGATTCTGTCAAGACTGGAAAGTGAGGACTAGGCAGCTCCTGCCCAAATATAACAACAGTACTCGATTTTAGGCTTGCTCTAGCTCTTGTAAAGGTAGAGGATAGCAGAAGTTGGGTACTTGATCAAGGTACACCCCTCCTTGTGATAAATATTAAAGTAGTAGTTATGGTGAGCTATGGCTGCAGTGCATTCAGGGGTAAATCAAATCTGGCTGTTTGCTTTTTGCTGGAATTCTTTCTTTTTTTTTTTTTTTTTTTTTTTTTTGGTGGGTGGTGGGGTATAAAATTCTCCATTCTCAAAAGGATCCATTCTGAGATGAGGGCGCCATTTTTGGAGGCAGTGTGCTTCAAGAAAGTTGAGCAAATAGCTTCCACCATATAAGATTGAAAGCTGTCAGCTTTTGTGCTGTGAAAACTCATTTTACAGAATGGAAAACTATGGGATGCCTTTGGTTTGGCATCAGTCTGGATACTGACTAGGGAATGGTCTGGCGTGGCCGGGGTGTTGGGAATTTGTTGAGCATTTATCAGGATGGGATGTAAGCATAAGGTTGAGGAGGTTTGCAGGTGGGTTCTTCAATGATCTGGGCTAGTTCATAGGTGATGGAGAAATTTCTGCAATATCTGTCTTCTTTATCGGTTTTGTTTGAATGGACTAACCACTTTTTGTGCCGGATCCTGAAGTCACTGCAAATATGAAAGCTAGCTGAGGGAAATTCAATGAGGATATTATCTCAGATATTTGATTGAAAATTACTTTCCCATCATCCTGAGAACAATACAGAGGGAAAATGAATGTGGTACTATGGATAAGTACCATGCAGAAGTACATATATGGGTGATCAGGGTCCTTGTTTTTTTTTGCATTCCAGCTACAGGTTAACCCATCCTTGTTGTAAACACTGAGTTCATGTCTATTTAGGTGGTTGTGTTTGCCTGTTAGGAGTGAGTAGCCCAGCATTGCAAACTCATGCACTATGATTCAGGTATTGATACCTGTTTTGGACAGAAACAGGATTGTTTTTGAGGTGTGGCTTGTAATGAGTACTTTTCAGTTCCTACATAAAAAAAAAAAAAAAAAAAAAACTTCTGTTTGGGAATGAGTTTGGACTTTTATAAGTGGAAACTAAAAAGCACCCTTACTTTTCAGTTTTCATTTATAAATTTACATTTGTTGAATTTGTTGGACTGAGTACTTTTCAGTTCCCACTCAATTCATTTTAGTTACACATAGGAAATTTGAAATAGCCAATTTCTGAACATAAATTGAAATTAAACTTAACTACAATTTAACTTTTGTAATTTATATTGAAAACTCGGAAGGTACTCGTTTTCAATAAATCTTACTTTCATTTACACTTGGGAACCATTGACAGTATGAAATTTCAAAATTTTTTTATGTATGAAATTATTTGCTGAAAAGATTTACAAATTTTACAAAAATATAACTTTTAAAGAATCAAGATGCTGTTTTGTCTTCAAAAAAAAATTCTTCCCGCTTCACATGGCAATAATTTTAAGCTCCTTTTCTTCTTTCTGTCATTGAACAAAAGTGTGGACATTTTTGTGAATCAATAAAAAAAGAAATTTCAGAAACAGATCTATAGGTTTATTGAATTTTTTTATAAACTAGCAAGGTCGCCTGGTCTGACCTTGGTTAAATTAGCTTCTGAGATCTTCGTCAGCCTCTAGCTGTTTTTTTTTTTTTTTTTTTTGCAATTGCATTCTTCAATTTATTGAATTTGAAACAGAAAAATAGTGAAATGAAATTTGATCAAAGAGTAAAACTAACTTAAGTCCATTATTTGATTACTGTGTGTCACTCAAAATTTTTTTCCAGCTTTTACCAAAAAAAAAAAGGGTTGTAAATTTATTCCATGAAGAAGAGATGCAAGATATGTTTGAAATCTTTGAAAAATTAAGCCAAACTAAATACCAATTTTAGTCACTATCTACATTGCAAAAAAAAAAAAAAGAAAAGATGAGCCATATTGTGTTAGATCTCCAAGCGGAATGATTGTAAATTACCTACACACTGAATTATTTGAAGTGTTCTCCTCATCTTGATTGTTGTAGTCATAATGTTTCGACCACTATATCCTCCAGTTTTCTGCAGCTGTTTGTCCTATTTGGTTGACTTATGAGAATTGAGCCATTTGGTCCTTCTATCAGTCTATTAGCCTTCTTCTTATTTTTAGCAAATTACTAGAACCCTTAATCAACTCTGAATTTGTTAAGCATCTCACCTTGCTGTATCTTCTCTTAGATAAGCAATATGATGTGTTATTGATTATTGCTGAAAGAGTCTATCAGGCTTTATATAAGAATCGTGAAGCTTGTGTAGTTGCTTTGAAATCTGAAAGGCATTTGATTCATAATTTTAATACCATGAAAATGAAACTGCTCTCTATTAATCAGCCTTTCTGCTTTCCATCATGCATCATCCAGGAGAATAACTCATTTCCCCTTCTCTGGCTAACATTCTCTGCTAACATGAACTGGGAAGATTATATTGAATCAGTTGCTAGGTCTGCTGCTAGGAAAGTTGGTTCACTGTGTTGTCTTAGAGAATTTTTCTTGCCATAATCTATGCTGCATATCTATATGTCTACCATACATCTATAATTTGAATATTGCTACCACATCTGGTCTGGTACACCTGTTCTATATATATAGATTTTTGATAAAATCCAAAAAAAGAATCTGCATTATTATCAGTCCTGACCTGGCATTTTTGACTTCAGTTACCCACCACCACCACTGCCATTACCATAAAGTAGCTTCCCTGTGCTTTTTCTATAAATACTTTCATGGCAAATGTTCTGACAAACTTTCCTCTATGGTTTAATTTTTAGAATTGTTATTTTATTTCCCCCCCTCACAGACAACGAATTGTAAATATGGGGACTAGTTAGTCATAGAGACAAAGAGGCATTATGGTGGTTGTAGTTTGAAAGGTACGTATGAATGTGTTGTTTTGGTGTCAGGAATTTTGTTTTGTACGATTGGATCAGTATTTGCGGCTAGCTAAGTTATAGTTAAGACAGAAGAAGACTGTCCTTTCCCCAATCCCCTTTTCGGCCTTGTGCCACATTTCTGTAGTTAACAGAATAAATATCACTTTCCTCTATGGTAACTTGACTTTAAGAATTTAAACACAGTACTAGATTGGTGGCAAGATCACATCAATTTACAGTTGAATTGGCTAAATGTTACCATAAGTTCTATGCTAACAATTTTTTCTATTGTACTTGTGGAACTCTCTTCTGGTTTCTTGCTTTCTAGTCAACATTGATCTTGAAAAATTTGAATGCAATGTCAATCATTAACTTCTGTCTTCTTAATTCTTGTTCATTTATTGTTCTCCCTCCTTAATAATGTTTTTCTTATATTCTTTCACACTCAGTAACCCCTTGTGTCTTAGTGGCTTTATAGCCTTGCTTTGGGTGAAATTATTAAAAAGAAGTAAACAAATAAAACACACTTTATTCAATTCACAGGAGTAGTTTGCTTGCATTTCACTATATGACCCTCAATGACCAGATAAACTGCATATACACTGAGCTAACCCTTGTACCTACTAGGCCATCATCTTATTGGTCAGTCAAACCATAAACTTTTTTTTACAGTAAGGTTCACTCTGTGCAAGTCCTGGGGGCACTCAAGGTAGAGGGTTACATTAAAGAGTAGTTTATTTTGGATAGGCATGAAGGATAATGGTTGAGATTGTATTGATCAGGGAAACATCCTCTTTGGAGTCTATTTCACAGAGCAGTGGTTTGTGGGAGGAAGCTGTTCAAGTGTGACTTACTTCTAACTGATGGAATATGAAGGGAATGTGGGTAGTTTGCTACAATGTATGTGACATGGTGGGTCCTAGACATAAAGGTTAGACCTGACGGAACCAAGGAATGTATTGTATACTTTCCATGGAAGAAGCCATAGAGTAGTGAGAGGCTCACCACATCCCTCTTGTGTGAGAGAGGTTGGAGGGTGGAAAATAATTTGTCAGCCACAAGGACTTGGAGATGCTTTTGAACTCTATAAAGACTGGAAAGTGAGATCTGGTAGCTCCTGTCCAAATATGACAACAGTACTCCATTTTTGGCCTGATCTGGCTCTTGTAAAAGTAAAGGATAGTATGAGGAGTCAGGTACTTACTGGAGCGGTGCAGGGAGCTGATCATTTTACCTTCATCTTTAGTGATGTATTGTATGTACAAGTCCTACTTGAGGTCAGCTTTAAGTTTGAAGCTCAAAAGTCTCTCAAGATATGGTGTCTCCTCAAAGGGACATCTATTCATCGTGACTGGTGGTAGTTCGTTGGTAACCAGCCATTTTATTCCCCATATGGAAGTTAGTGTTAGATCAGAAGAGAGTTCAGCTGCCACTGATCAAGAGTTTTGGAGGAGTGCCCATATATCGTCATATCATCAGCATAGCTGTTTACATATTTGATCTTAACAGATTAAATACTATTGATGATGCTCAGTTTTATAATGAGCCAAATAAATCGGTATTTGATGATAATTATTCCTTATTTCAGAAATTCAGAGAAATTGTTGGTAAAATATTACAGTCACAAATTACTTTTTATTTTCTTTCTCAAGAGAAAGCTAAAAGAAGGACAAAACCTTTTAATGTAAATGTTTCTTCCCTTGAGAAGCTTTATCTCAGCTATGGAAGAAATTTTATTTAGTAAACTGTATTTATATATAGAAGTAACATGGAGAAAAATAATGTTATGTTTTCAAATTTTGAATTAAAGAATTCTGTAAAATCTTGTAAAAACTTTGTAAAGGAAACTTTGGAGGATGCTAAGTAATGTATCAGATGAAAGTGAGCTGATGTCATTATTGATTTAATATAATATAAAAATCATTTGTTTGGTACTAAGCTAATAAGACTTTTGGTACCATCAAGTTTTTCATTGTCAGCAAGTATTCAACAAGCAGTGAGGTAAGTTATCTGCAGAAAGGTAAAAGTTCTCCTCGGAAACCTTCCATATCAGAAAAACAGGTTGAGGCATCTTGTTTTAGTTTGTATTTTTTCGTTTTTTTTTTTTTTTTTTAATTCAAATCCGGCAGCTTATTAAGAATTGCGAGCTCCCTCTTTTAACTGCAGACTAATTTCCATATTTGTACATGTAATGAAATTTGTTTTAGAAATCCACATTAGATGATGATTCAGTGCCTTTTTCCTTTCATTGATCTGGTAAAATATGCCATTAATTTGAATAATTTAATCTGATTTATTTGAGATATTTTAATGAAATAAGAATATTCAGCTGTTAAGTATTATTTTGTGTCCAATCTCTGATTTGTTTCTTTAAAAGGGAAAAAACTGGATAAACATTTATCTTAATATGGTGATTCCATAATTTTGCTTCGGATGGTTTGTATATATATATGTGTGTGTGTGTGTGTGTGTGTATATATATATATATATATATATATATATATATATATATATGTATGTATGTATGTATGTAGGAATAGGATAATAATAGTCATGCATATTGATATATGTAAAATTATATAATTTAATAGATGTCAGGATAAACAGAATTTTTTGTCAGTAAAGTGCTTAATAGCTACCAAGAGCAATAATTAATGTATTAAAAATATTACCATATTAAATATTATCAAAATATCAACTTGTTTTGTGATGCCTTGCTCATTAGGATATATATATATAAATATATATATATATATATATATATATATATATATATATATATATATATATATCTTACTTATTATAAAACGCAGATTGTGTGTGTGTGTGTGTGTGTCTGTATGTTTATATATTGGATCGGATTTCCTACATTTTTCAACGGATTTCAACAAAACTTCACAGGACTACATACAATTACCTTGCGGTGGTTCTGACATTGCCAAAAATCAAAAAAACACAATTGTTTTTGCATGAAATCAATTTGAAAACACGATTACAAGGCATTAATGAAAGGGAGACAACTCATATCGAGTTATACTTATTAATATCAAGTAATCGAGTTATACTTATTATAAAACCCAGGTTGGTTGTTTGTGTGTGTGTTCGTTTATATATAGGATCGGATTTCCTACATTTTTCAACCGATTTCAACAAAACTTCACTTTTTTTTTTGGCAGGTAGTGTTTCTTATTGTCTTGCACACTTTTTTCTTTATTTTTACATTCAGAATGCTTTAAAAATTCCATTTATAAGACAATTGTTTATAATAAAATTCTATTGAATCGATAGACTCATAACGATTGAAAACAATGTTTTTGTTTGAGTTTGGGTTTGACCAATTCTTAAAAAAACATAAAAATAAAACTAATTAAGACATGCGTGTCCATCAACCTTAAACAATAATCTTTGTCAATTTTATTTTTCAGTCTTTATGATGGTCGATACTTGATCTATCTCTTACTGTTACATCCCCGGGCAATGCCGGGCTCTACTGCTAGTATATATATATATATATGGCAAAGTGGAAAAGTTTTCATGTGACGTGTTTCATTCACAGTGAATTTGCATATAAGTTTCACCATTCTTAGCAGATCTTTTGAAATCACAATACGTGATATGTTATAACAAAGATGATGGAAACAAAAAGAAAAAGAATCTAAAGGAAATTGGCTAGACTATCGATTGAAAACACACGAAAACATTATTTTCTAAATTTAAAATTCCCAGCATGTCTAATTCATGTGCATGTGTTGTCACATCATTGTAAACAAACGAATGAAGTTCTAAGGAACGAAACACATCACAGAAAAACTTCTTCCACTTTGCCATCTATCTTTCCTATAAAGTTCTTGATATATAAAAATTTATATATCGTCATCCCATATATATATATATATATATATATATATATATATATATATATATATATATATATACACACACACACACATGCGCATACATGATGTAGTATAAATAATGCTACAAAAGAAAAAGCTGATAACCCCTGAAGAATGTATTATATTAGGCTACAATTTTAACACAAAGCCTGTATTAATCTGCTAAATAAGAGCAGAAAATCTCAATTAATATGGTTCCTTTTAGCCTTCACCACACATTGAAGTCTTTTGGGAAGGTTATTGATTTCAGTTTCCATGGCTATTTTATCCCATACTCTCTTCAATTTTGTCTTCAGAGCTTCAATATTGTGGTGTGAGGTAGAACAGGCCTCACTCTTGAGAACTACCCACAAACAATAATCAACAGCATTGATATCTGGTGATGAGAGGTGGGGGGGGAGCCATTTATCTTTGGTGATAAAGGCAGGACAATTGCATCTGCATCGCTGCTGTTGTTGAAGTGTCTATTGCTCATCACCATAAGTGGCATTGAGTTCACCTTCCAAAGTGTACTCTGTGTACAATTCCTTGTTGATCTTTGAATCACAAAAACAAGAGGAGACTTTACTCTTTCTGAAATGACTGCTCAAACCATAACTTATGATGTTTCTGGGTTCTGAGGCATTTTCCTGAAGTGGCAGAAACTGACTGATGACTTGTTGATAGAACACAATCATTTTGATAATGAAAAGGTTCTCATCAGTGAAGATGAGGTTTTGCAGCATGCCATCAAAAATAGGTTTCGGCTTACTTCTTTAAAGCCTTTTTTTTATTGTGACAGCTGAGAGAAGCTTTCTCTTGGTTATCTTGTAGGGTGACATCTCTAGATCATTTCACTATAGCCTTTCTTTGTTTCTCTGCAATGTACCATCTTCCTTAGCCAATTTTCTCATTGACCTTCTTGGATTACACCCGATTTTTTAATGCACCTGTTTAATGAATTTTGACATCCTGCAAGTGCAAGGATGTACTGATCTCACTCGATCTTTGATGGTGGGGTAGTTGAATTGTACTGACTGATTGTCCTTTTCATAAACATTCTATTGCTTCCAAGTTGTTTTCCAGCTTTAAAAATCTCAGGTGGAGTCAGTTTGTTTCCATGTTGCTCAGTTAATGTTAGATGTTTGATTTCTATGGATATTGTTGTCAGTAAGTAATAAAACACTTTGAGACAATAAATAGTATGTATTGTTGAATGAGTATCAAACCTTAAATAACAATAATCAAAAATTTAGAAATAGAATTCATTTCAAATTTTGTAGCAGCAGTTAAATGGCACCCTATATATAGACATACATGCACATATTCATGCGCACATATAAGTGTGTGTGTGTGTGTGTGCATATATATATATATATATATATATATATATATATATATATATATATATAGGAAAAAAGACAATAGGAAAACTGTATATTCAATATGGTCAACTGAAAAATTGTGTCAATTACTTTGTTTGAAGAGAATATTTTCACATATAGAAATATTGTTTGTATTGTGTTGACAGATTCAACCATTTTCTTTTGGTTTCTTGGTATATTTTTTTGTGTAGATTGGCTTGGGAGAGTAGTGATTCTGTTAGAAAAGGCGATATTGGGAAAAAACCTGGACATAGATTAATATTTGGATAATATTCAATGACAGTATTCTCGACGATTTTCCTTCTGAGTGAATTATTTTCTTTTTTTCTGAGTGTAGCATTTATAAAATCGAAATTGTGGTTGAATTTATTTCTATGTAGTGAATTTTTTAAATTAATGATGTCTGTTTTGTGCTTATAGATGCATTTTTTTTTAATTTCTGCATGTTTTTCTCTCCTGTTTTGTAAAAAATTACAGTTAGATGGGAAAGTCCATCATACATAAAATAAGGAGTTACTTTTCAATCACCCTGTATATATATATATATATATATATATATATATATATATATATATATACACACACACATCCACATGGGTAAGTATATATGTATATATATATACAGGGTGTTTCAAAAAGAATACGCCAAAATCATCACGTGATGTGTCAAAAACGAAAAAATTTACAAACCTCTAGCATGAACACGTGTTGTATATACATTCAAGTTTCATTTCATGTTTTATAAGTGCTCAATGTGGCCACCACCGGCAGCATGGTCTTTAACATACCCCCCACAAGAAAAAGTCACACACAGTGAGGTCCGGGGATCTGGCAGGCCAAGCACAGAGAGCAAGGTCTTTAGCACCTCTCCTCCGAATCCATCGCTGAGGCACGTTTTCATTCAGATAAGCTCTAGCCCCGAGATGCCAATGGGGTGGTGCTCCATCTTGCTGAAAAATGAAGTCATTCGAATCTGCTTGCAGTAAAGTGAATAGCCAGTTTTGGGTGCTCTGTTCCCCAAATGCAACACATTGTGACGATTGACTGTGCCTCTCAAATGGAAATTCGCTTTGTCACTAAAAACTAAACGTGAAAAGAGAGTTTCATCACCTTCCTCCATCTCCAGCATTGACTCACAGAATGTCCTCCACATCACCTTGTCATAATTAGTAAGTGCTTGGACGAGGCTTAGTTTGTATGGTTTCATGTGTAATCGTCTCTTTAACACATGCCAGACAGAGGTATGAGGGATGGCAAGCTGAAGACTTGCTCGACGTACGGACTTACGTGGGCTGCTCTCAAATGCATCATGAATCCTTTCCACTAACTCCTCTGTAACACGTGGTCTTCCAGGACTCTTTCCTTTGCACAGGCACCCACTCTCTTTAAACTGTCTAACCCACCATCGAATGCTCTCAATGCCTAATTCTGTTCTGAAAGCACGCTGCACCGTGACAATGGCGTTTGGTTTCACGAACTCAAGCACGCATAATGCCTTCTGCTGAGGAGTCACCATTTTGATTGATCTTCCCACAATTCAGCTGCACCAGAAGCGGTGAAACTGACACCCAATCAAACTTTGATAACTACTCTATCAAATAACCACTGATTCAGTCCACTACAATGCTATAGACCTGAAAAAACAGCGTAATGATTTTGGCGTATTCTTTTTGAAACACCCTATATATATATATATATTTGGGCAGCATCATTCTTTTATACAAGTTTCATTAAATATGACTGACAAGGTATTGCAATTAATCTTTTTATTTGATTTTTCTTGCATTTGTATAAGTGTTTTCTTTTCTGGATGTAAAGTGTGTAAAAACTGTTCAAATGTTCTAAATATCTGAGTGCTTTTGACTATTCTATTAGCCATTATCAAGGATGTTTTTTGTTTTTAAGTGAATGTTGATTTTTTTATATGTGTACCAATAGTGATATATATGTATATGTATGTATGATAAAGAACAAGTAAGAAAATTTGTCAATCTAACCTGTTTCAATTTTATTAAAGCTTTGTTAAAGAGAAAACAGACAAAAAACAGAACTTTGGTATTTTCAATTTTTTGGCGATCTATTCCCATTGGTTAGTCATTATCACGTGCATCAAAACTGTAGATAATTCTATATGTATATAAGTTTGTAAAATATTCTTATATGTCTAAGCAAGCATCATATGGTAATGTGTATTCATATTTATACTTGACTGACCAATGAGAATTGACCCAAACAAAATTGAAAACACCAATGTTCTGGGGTTTTTTTTGCCTGTTTTCCCTGAATTTCTAATGAAGTTCTAAGAAAAGTGACACATGTTAGATTGATAAACTTTCATAGAATACTGTTGAATTATCATTTATATTTGATCTACATTTGATGTTTAACTCATGTATGTATGTATGTATGTATATTGTTGTCACAACTGAATAAGTATTATGTGAAATGTATTGTGTGATTGATGAATAATGAATGACTTAAGTTCACAAAATTTAATAATGCCAGTCCAAAGTTGGCATACATTTATAACTTGCCACATTATATATTTTCAGAAATTTCAATTTCATAAATGAAAACGGTGTAAAAAGTTTTCAAAATTTCCAAAATTTTGTAATTGTGCAGAAATAATTAATTTCCAAAATATTGCTGTGCAATTTTCATTTTGTCACATTTAGTCAAAAGTGTTTCACTCGACGCCAAAGATTTTCTCATTAACTTGATGGATTCATTCAGAAATCTCTCATTTTGTTTTCATTGAGGAGTTCAGTTTTTACTTACCTTGCATAATATGCTAGAAAAATTTTTTTTTTTTTTTTCATTGTCAATCTGTTTTTGCTTCTAAGCAGAGCCTTGGTCAGTCATTGGATATTTCAGAGTTCAGTAACATTTAGACTAAATATGAACAAAATTTGATCCGAGAAAAATATGATTACAAATGGAATAAAAAACATATTTACTTTTTTCCATTCATAATTGCAAAATTTTAAAAGGTTTCTACATGAAATAAACTTTATCATAGTTTTAGCTAATGTTCTGTGAGTTTTGCAATGATTTAAATTGATGTATGAAAAACTGCTTAATAGCATATTGGTCTTCTTATCATCAGCACAACACTGGCGGCAAGATGTGATACGGAATATAAGACTTGTGTGGGTATATCTATCCAGGCATATTCCAGAACTATCCATAATTGATTTTTGTTTTTGTTTTACTTTGGTTCACCTAATACAAGGCCCAAGAGCCACTCAACATAAGGTTTTACTGAGTGAGATTGTCATAAGGATGTAAAGAAAGAGGGCGTATATTAGGAGGATATGTAGGATAGATAACAGTTGACCTTAGACATGAAGAGGTTAAGGTCATTATGGTTGGGGAAGCATCCTCTTGGCTGTTTGTTCCACAAATTCTGGGGAAGAAGCTGCCTAAAGGAAACTTTCTCTAAATCAAAGAAATCCAAAAGGCATTAGTAGGATGATTTGATGTCATGTAAGGCAGCATGACAGTTCCTAGCTGTGAATGTCTGAATCGATGGAACTACGGAATGTAACATTGAACATTTTCCATAATAATAGTAATAGAATATTGGCATTCCATGTGTTGAATAGAGTTTTCAGGGTTGATAATAATTCATCACCCACAAGGCTGGATAGTGTGGACTGGACAATATAATTCAAGTTATGGCTGCAATACTCCATTCTTGTGTTTATTGTGTATGACTAAAGGAAATTTAATTAGGTCTGTAATGAGTGTCATACATGCTCAGTGGGGTTTCAATCTGCTGAACGTGTAGGCCAAGAGAATGCCTGGAAGTCAACCAAGTGTTCCTTATTATTGGTGCAGCTAAATGTGTTGAAAACGTTTCTACTGTCAATGGCAAACAAGTTTATTGGGAACACCAAAGAAAACAATTCATAAATAATTTGGAACTGTTTGTATTAATAACAATAGCATAGAACTACATCCAATTCACACCAGCAACAGCAGCTAAAACAATTCACCAGTCATGAAACAAGACTAAGAAAGAAACAGTGTCCACAATAATTTGGTTTTCATGTTATATAGTGTCAATTTTGTATATCTCAAGAAATCTTGCGTGACCTTATTTTGAATCAGAGATGGCTGTTTTCCTTTCTAGATATTTTATGTGCAAGTCATGTGAACTCTTTGCCTCTGTAGGTCATTTTGTCTTTTAATATTTTTTTAGTGGTAGGGGTAGTCTTTTGTTTCCACTACAAATGGAATAAACCATCACTGAGAAACATGACGAAATAGTCTGCAATAAGATCTGCATATTCAATATGTCAATTCCCGTTTCTTTTGTGGTCCTCATGAACTATAATAAAAACCAAAAAAATAAGCACATACCTTTTATAGCTAGCACAAGCTTGCCCCAAATCCCACTACTTGCAGGAACATTAAATCCATATCCTCATGCAGTATGAATTGGGCACCATTCTTGCACAGTCTAATGGCAATAATCTCCTGTCCAGCTCAAGGGTACAAACAGATGCTGGGGATCATATGGATGTGCAGGTGGTATAATGGTTAATAGTTTGGAATTAGAAATTGCCAAGCCAAGTTTGAAATCCAGTTGAGTTTATTGCATTCACTTTCAAGAAAATATCCTTGGGAAAGATATGAATTCATCTCATTGCACCACCTTCCATGGCTTAAATAGTAGAGCAGACTAAGCTCTTTAACTTTGTTTGGCAACCACTCAAGTATAACTTTAAATTCAAAACTGGTTCAGCATGAGGTGAGGAATTCCATCTTGTAAAACCCTACTTGCAATAGAAAGCACATCAGCAACGTAGTGTAGTCAATGAAATATGAGTGAGTGATAGTTATTGTTCACCAATTAGAACATCTAATACAAGGCATTGACTGATGGGTTGAGCAGCTTCAGTATCAATCACTAGTGATCCCATTTTCATCCAAATTCATTGCAGATACCAGTTTGCTAACTTTGAATCAAAAAACTGTAAACAAGTTTCCTTCGCTTCATCAAAAAAGTTGAATTGTTGGTGATGGAGGAACTGTGCCATTGAATGGAACAGGCCATTGTCACTTGAAGCCGCATCACAACTGAATGGTGAATAATGAAACAATCTCAACATCATCCTTCTGTTTCAACTTCTCCTTAGTCAACCTGGCAGTGTGTGACCTCTCATTGTCTTACTGAAACAAAGCCTGAACTCGATTAACTAAAGCAGGATACTTCTTCTTTAGCATGTTGCACATGTAGTCTAGTTTCTGGTAATACAGTTTAGTGTTGATGGTATGACCATGTGGAACTAGCTTGAAATGCAATACTCCTTGGAAATTCCATCAGAGATCAAAATTTGTTGTTTTCTTTCCACTTCCTAAATGAGTCAGGACTTTCTGGCCAATCTAGTATTTCTGAATTCACACTTGAGTTTGAACAAACTTTGTTTTAGCAACAAAGAAAAATACTTTACATCACACTGTTTCAAAATGAAATTGGGTCTAGTTTAGGTTAATCATAACTCACAATAAGAAAATTAGTTTTACTGTTTTTTGTTTTCAAGCTTCTAAATTAAGGAACTATATGTGAAGCATGATCCGTTCATCGCTGCCACTTTGTTTTCTCTTTGAGTAGCTCTTATTCTTGAAGATGATCCATTCATTATCAACACAAACCTGCCATTCTTTTAATAATAATAATATTTCTAAAAGAGATTCACAAAGAAAGATTAGGAATAGGTTGAGGTTTTTCCTTGCCAATGAAAGATTTGTAATATTTATGAACATAACAAGATGAGAAAACTTTTTAGCACAACAAATATCACAAGGCCAAAGATTATATCAAAGGAGAATTACTTGGGGTAACAAAAAGAGAGTCACCATCAGCCACACTTTGAAGAGACACGGCAGATAGAGAGCAGAAGAGAGAGACAGTAGCAATGTTCTTTGATATTAGAGATGGGTGTGGTCCATAATGTGGGAATATCTAATGAAATATTACCTGAAGGTACTTTTAAGATGGACTCCAACCAGAAAGGAAAAGATCTGCAAACTAAAAATTGCATTGTGGAGGACAGTGATGAAAGAGCTAAAGTCTCTCATGGGTGATACACTGGCTGAAGCATAAAGCAGGACTCAGTGGGGGTCATATTGTTGCAGCAATCTTAAGTCTGAGTTAGGAGGAAGAAGATAATCTAACATAATGTTTCTCTTAAGGCTTTATCCTTATATTCAAGATTGGGAAACGGGGCTTTTTTTTTTATCATTTAGAGTTGTTTTACTTGCAGAGCCACCTGCTTGGCAATAAGCAATTATGATTATCTGATAAAATTATACTTCATTTCTGTAAGAAGATTATAAGTAATTTATAGAACAATATTTCCTTTCTGTAAGAAAAGTATTGACTTGCATTATTTACGTTATTCAGACAGTTGGCCTCATCTTCATTGCTATATTCATGTTTCAGCTGTTGTACACTCTGGCCTTCTTCAGGTGACTGTAATTTCAAACTGAACCCTTTATTTCGTCCACCAAGGTAGATTGTTCTAGTTCCACATGCCATGTCTTTTCTGGATGTCTCAGTTATTTCCCTTTAACTCAACTCGCCAAGTTTTGGTTCACCACTGCTGTGACCTGGTATTGAACTTACAACTCTTTGGGTCTAGTCACTTCACTGTGCCATGTGTCTTCAAGAGAGTTGAGTTAAAGAAAAATAACTGAGACATCCAGAAGATTCATGGCACATGGAACTAGAACAATCAACCCTGGTGTCATGAAATAAATGGTTTGGTTCAAAATTCCAATCACCTGAAGAAGGCTGGAGTGTACAATGGCTAAAATATTGTGAATATGGTAATGAAGATGAAGATGACAGTTCAAATAATGTAAATAATGCAAATCATCATAATACCTCATCTCAGAGATATAGACAAATAAAGAAAAGTATTGTTTGTTACCATACCAGTAACTCATTTCTATAATTTGAATTTCATACAATAGATCATTTCCATAAGAATATTATAGCTTGTTACTCTAAGTATAGTTCATTTCAAACGGAAACGTAAAGTTCATCAATATGTCATTAATTCATTTGCATAAGAAAAGTATCATTGAAATCTAATATAGCAGTTTATTTACCGGGTGTAACAGCAAAATTGCCCATCCCACAAAATGTTTAATATGTAAAAAAAACACTAAAGTAATTGAGTTTCTTTTTTCTTTTTTAAAATGATAATAATAATAATATTAATAATATAATGGAGTCATCCTCTTTACATATGTAGATAAAATAAGCTTAAAATTGAGGTTTGTAAAAAATGAAAATATTTTTGATACAGCCTAATATATAATAATAGTCATAGTCTTTAGATGTGTACATGATATAAGCTTTGGAGTAAGCCTGTAATAAATGAAAATACTTTTCATACATACTAATAAGCCATCTAAAAACATATTTAATTGTGGAAAGGTTTATAAAACTTACAATTATTCTAAGTTATAATTATAGGAATAATTATATGTATTTGGTAGTAAAATCATGAAAAATCTTCATTAAATATTTACTCTGATAAAGACAGAGTTCACATATAAAAAAGAAATATTTTCTTTTTTCCCATTTTTTCTGGTTATTTACTGTGGAAAGTAAATATTAAAGAATTTGGAAATTATATAAGACCGAAAGTGTTTTCAGACATTGACAGACTAAAACAAAAAATATCAAACAACACATAGTTTCTTACCTGCGGAAACAAAAGTAAGAAGAAAAAATGTTATTTAAATTTGCTTTAGAGAAATAATAACATAAAGCCATAAAATCCATTAAAAACTGAAATTGTTTCTTTTTCTTTGATTTTTATTCAAATATAATAATTGCATCAAAGCCTCTGATTGAAATCTTGTCGCTCAGATTAAGCTGCAAACTGCAACGTACATCAGGAATTAAAAAAAAATGATAACGTAATAAAATTTCTTTGTTTACAGTTGAATTTTTTTATTAATGCTTTTGTCTTATCAGCTCCAGTCTGCATTCTCAACATTCACTGTTCCCAAAAATTTTCACCAATATTTTTTTATATTTTTAATGTTATAACTTTTTTAACATAGTGTGGAACTCAAAAAATTCTTTAAAAAGTCAGACATTGCTTCCAGAAATGATGCATTTACCAGTTTTTGTCCTCATAAGGATTGACTGATTCATTTTCCATCAACTCTTTGCAGGTTATTTAAAGCCAGATATTTTTAGATTGTTAGAATAATTTTTTATGGTAATAATGCTTTAGTGATACAAGTCTTACTAATTAACACATAGGTGGGGTAAAAATAGGTGGATTCATACCGTTCACAAGAGTATTTGCATATTTGAACTTGGCTCTCTAATTAACAATTCTAAGTCATTATCCATTACACCATCTGCCTATCCAAGTTTACACCACCTGATATTCCAAAGTGGTCACCCATCTAGGTACTAACCAGGCTCGATGTTGCTTAATGTCTGTGATCATACGGTAACTGCTGTTTCAACATGATATGGCAGTAACCCCTGTTCTTATATTCTGTTTAGGCACAGAAGTAAGAGGATAGGATTTTTTTTTAATCCATTCATCTCAAGCAAAGCAATAATACTACTAAGATGTAAGGGTGGTGGTGGGGGGGGGCTACTGGGAGTGAAAGAATGAGAAGACTTTAGAAAGAACTGGAAACATAATCCTAAACTGGGAACTATGGGTATTCTATTTACTAACAAGGATTATTCTGTATTCAAGAAATCATTTGAAAAAAAATTCTTGGTGGCAAATATTCCTTTTGAACAGACTAAACAAAGAAAAATACAGAGTCCAATGGATAAATATTTGTCTAAATTAAGCAAAAGTGAAAATAATACTGACATCTCATTTTAACAGATATATTTATCAAAATTACACAAAAATATCTTGAAATACTAAAGAGTAAATCTATTCAATATAATCACCATTGGCTTCAACCATGGTTTCCAGATGACTTCAGAATCTCCTGCAACACTTCTGGATGGTCTCCTTGTTTAATTTGGTGAATGCTGCCATAATCCTTGCCTTCAGTTCATCTTTGGTGACACAAGGAGTTTCGTTGGTCTCTTGCTCAACTGCACCTCACACATAATAATCAAGGGGGTTGCAATCAATTGGGGAGTTAGGTAGCCAGATGTAAGGGGTGATGTTGTTGCAGAAATTGTCTGAAAGCCACAACTAAGTTCTCCTGCTTGTGTGGCATGGTGCAGAGTCCTGTTGCTATACATAGGGTCTTCAGCTTCCACCCTCTTGACCCACAGAAGCACTACCTCCTCATGGCACTTGATGTAGGCCTCCATGTTGAATCTGAGGCCCTCACAAACTAATTCAAGACTTCTTTTTTTATCAGAATAATCAATGTGTTTTCCTAGCTGTCATATCTTCATAATCACCATTAGACTATCTGCAATGTTCATATGGGAGCTTCTGGCATGAATGCCAAGCAGTACATTATGCTGTTTCTAAATTTCTTTGGAATTGGATCATGGTGCTCTTTTTCTCATGCCCAACTGACCCTGTACAGTTGACAAAATCAAAATCAAACAATATGCATGCACAAAATTAAAAATATAAAATGGTGACAATTTACCCATTGCCCTCTGTACAATAATTCAGTAATTAAGAAATTTGTTATTTTTAAATTGAAGGAAAACATTTCTCGTAAAATATTGCTTTATGAACTTGATCATCACATGTACAGTGAATGGAAGTGAAATCCTTTTTCTGGATTAAGAATTGAACTGGTGATTTTGTTGCATGACAATGCAAATAGAATGCAGCAAATGTCAGTGTTGCAGGAACTTGAAGTTCTACAGGTGGTGCCATGATACAGTGAGCAATTGGCTTGTTTGAATGATGCATTGGAAGAACTGAATTGGTGATTTTGTTGCATGACAATGCAGATGTTTTTCTTCATGCAATGACCTTTCATTACGTGGGCAGAGGCTCTCTGCAACCTCCTATCTTTTGTAGCGCTTAGCAATATTTGACCCTTTGTTAAACCTCCTGCTTTCCATTTTGCCACCCATTCACTCATCATGGTCATGGCCTGCTACCTTCCTGTCTCATTCTTTATATGCACTGTGAGTGTCAAATTCTCCAAGCCATTCTCTAAGAAATTTCATCTGTCTCTTTCTGATTCTAAGTGTCCTTCTTATTTCCATTATCATTAAAACTTCTCCTTTACACATATAATCTGTCCATAGAATTCTCAGCATCCTACTGTAGAACCAAATTTCAGTTGCCTCCAGTTTTCTCTTTATCCGTGGAAAATTCAAATACAGTGCAGTAAATAATGAAGCAGGAACAGGAGTGTTTCTTTCAATGATACAGTGAGCAGTTGGCATGTTGGAATAGTACATTGGAGGTGCAGATCCTTTTTTTCAGGACAAAGAAGTCAACTGGTGATTTTGTTGCTTTGCAAATCCATATCAAATCAACTGCCTATGTAAGCTGGTGTAAGAAATTCTACTTGTCATTTGGTCATCAGATCCTGTCACCTTCAAACTTTCACTTGTCTTGATCTATTCAATTCCCCTTTTCTGGTAAGAGGTTATAGCAAATTCAGGAGTTCAAAAAGAAAAGACATTTGAAGAAGTAAGCAAATAAAAACTGGTATCATGCTGTTATAAGAGGATATGTAATTTACCTGAAAGGCCAAAAATGTCTGGGAAAATGTCTTGATACTGAATAATGATGCTATGAAATATGATGTACTAAAATGACAAAAACTTGATGGAAACTTGCATATCAGTTATATATGTTTGTGTGTTTGTATGAGAGATAACTGTAAGAAATAGAAAGAGGATGACCCCATGGGTCAGAGATCAGACCAAAATAAGAGATATGAAAGTGATCAAGTGACAAAAATGGAGATTGATAAAACATAATAATTAGAAATGGTAACAGATGGAGCAAAAGTCTGCTAGATTACTGTCCAAAAGAGAGCAAATACAATCAGGAAAGATCAGATACAAAGAGTTAAATGAGTTGGGAAAGCCATTATTCTACAATTGCTCGAGTGCTGATGATTTATATGCACATATACATGGAGGTAAAAATTAAAGTACTATTTTCCTGATGTCAACAGAGATCATCAAATTAAAACTGGAATCATGCTTTTATGAGAGGATCTGAAAGTTGCCTTGTTGTGGAATTGCTTCTAGTTAGATTAAAAGTAGTGGCAAATAAAATTTGCACAGATAAAGGAAATAGAATAAATTTCAACAAGTCAATACTTGAAATTTTTGTTTTTATATAACTGAGTAACAAAAGTGATAAAATACACTAATATGCATGTAAAAGAAAAAATACATTTAAAGTTAGCAATTGTGTGTGTGAGGGGGGGGTACATGTGTTCAGTTACTAAGTAAAAAGAAAGTGGGAACAATGTATGTAAGGGTGATGCCACTTTTACCAACATGTTAGAAGAAACAGAGAGTAAAAACCAGGAATGTCCCATTTCTATAGCCATTGAACAATGCTCTCTAACCATCTTAGTAGAGCAAAGAAAATGAGGGTGGAGTAACTTTAATAATAAAATAAGCTCATCCCATCTCTCCACTTGCTTGTAACCATCCATTATAATAAAATAAACATTTTCAGCACTAAAGCTGAATTAGTCAAATAAAGCTTCATGAGCTGCTACTTAGAGTTGTTGCTATATTACAGTGACCCACAACTTGAAAGGGGGCCTAAGATCAAAGAAAGTCAGAGGAAAGTTTTTTATAGCTGAATAATGATGCTATGAAATTTTGTGGAGAAAAGATGCCAAAACATTACTGAGAACTTATGCATCAATTCTCCCTAAGAAATAGAAAAAGGTTGACACCATGGGTCAAAGATCAAAGATATGAAAGTGATTAAGAGACAAACATAATAATTTGAAATGATATCAGATGGAGCAAAAGGTTGCTTATTTACTGCCCAAAAGATAGCAAATACAATAGGAAAAAAAGAAAAAAAATGCGACACAGAGGTTATCTGATACATAAACATGGAATTAATAATTAAATTACTATTTTCCTATTGTCAACAGGGATGTATAAAAACCCCATTACTTGTGACACCTGAAAATGATTAAATCAGACCAGAGAGAGCAGTCAAAGACAATTAAAGATTACATACAAAAGTGACATTAAAACACTTTGATATATTCTGATTTTAATGATACAAAAATATCAAAATAAAAACTGCCAAAAAATCTTCAAAGAAATACTGAAATTCAAATTACTCTTCATTCTGTCTAGACTCATAAAGTTACAATTTTATTTCATTTTGTTTGTGTGTGTGTTTTTAATATACTAATTTACATAAATGTCTCGTTCTATATTTGTCATGATCAATTATTTGGAATCAGTCCCTTCAGGAAATGAGAATTATAAAACAAACGATAAAGTCTTGATATTGTACCTTAAAATTTTTAATTGTTTTTTTTTTATTTTTAATTAAAATATTTTAAGTTATTTTATGTGGTTTAAAAGTAAAACCAAACTAAAGAAATATGATCTTTAGCCTCAGAATTTATAAATGCTGAAGTTTGAAACTGTTTTCATTAAAAATTAACCTCTATTTGTCAAAACTAACAATTGATATAGTAGCCATTCATCTGTTATTAAAGGCCATCAAATAATAAAATTAATTTTCTTTTGTAAAACCAGATTTTTTAATATTTGTCATTCACTTTTAAATTTCTCCAAGAATGTCAAGAAGGCTACTGTTCTTTGGCCGAAATTCAACATGATGACTCCAGGATTCTTGGTGGGATTTCATGGTACACAGTCTACTAAATCCCAGTTTATCCAATCTATGACAGCAAATGCAGCACACGCAATCTGTTTGTTCATGAACACATTTATCCTTTTTTTATTAAAAGAAAAAAAAAAAGAACTATTTTTACTTGTAAAGAGCTTGTAAATGTCAGGAAGACTCAAGAAGAACGATATGCACACAATTGCTAATTCTGTATGATTCTAATATTCAAAGTAAAACATCTGGTTGCAAAATAAGGGCAATATTATTAGAAAACCTCCTTTATATATGTGGCCATCATTCATTATAGAGGGACATAGCTTCTGAAACCTTTTACCTGGGCAAATAGGAGAGAAGATTGCCAACATACCCATTCCTTTCTAAATTTATTATTGAAGTAGACTAGTAACAAGATTATGATCAAGGCTTGTGATAAAACAAAAGAGAGTTGGGTTCATGATTTTCCCCAGGCTGTTAGTGCAAAAGTGACTTTTTTTAAATCGCATATCCCTTCAGGACATAGTCGTCTATGGCTCTCCATAGATTCCTTTTCTTTTATTATCTTTGATTTCTTTGGAAAGATAATACAGTGATTTCATATTGCCTTCTTCGCACTTTTAAATTCAGAATTGATCTACACTTAGACTGGTAGCCACCCATGGCTAACGAGCCTACTCTACACTGACTTTTGCAGCTACATCAAATTAAAACACCAGTTCCTGTATGATCCTTGGTATTAAGCAATGTTGAACCTAGTCAGTACCTAGATGGGTAACTGTTTGGGAATACCAGGTGCTGTAAGCCTGGATATGTGTTGGTATAATGGATAATGGCTCAGAATTTTTAATTGGAGAGCTGAATTCCAATTCCCATTGGTTTTGTTATATTCCCTTACATGCAAATACTCTTGGGAAAGGTATGAATCCACCTCTTCTTCCCCCAGCTACTGGTTAATTAGTAAGATTTTTATCACTAAACCATTATTATCACAATACAAAGATTATACAATCTAAAACATATTTCTGGTTTTAAAAAATCTGCAAAGTGGTTGATAAGCCATAAAAGATGAATCAGTCAACCTTGTCTACACTGTTATTTATCTTATAGTATGGGAGTGAAGATGGATTCAGGATTTTCAAAAATGTATTTGTGTGAAAATGAATGCAACAACTGGAATTCCAGTTTTTTGTCCAATTACTGTTATACTACCTGTATATTCAAAATCACTTCGGCTTTCTTCAGGTGATTGTAATTTTGAACCTTTATTTCATCCACCAGAGTAGATTGTTCTACTTCTATGTGTCATGCCTCTTCTGGATATCTCAGTATCAGTTATTTCCCTTTAACTCAACACTCCAAGTTTTTGTTCACTTCTGCCAGGTATTTAATTCACACCTCCTTGAATCAAGTCACTGGATTACTTCAACCAACACTTATCCACTGGGCCATGTGTCCTTGAGGACAACAGTCCAAACAATGTAAATAGTGTAAATAATTACAATATCTCTGAATTTATCTTATCAGTTATGATGCATGAATGCTATAGTATAATACTGACAAGCCATACACTTTAGATCCACTTGGTACATACAAAATATTAGGTTGGTGTAAAAATGATGACGCAATAATGTCGTTTTTTGACATATTTTTTAACGTCAAAAAACGATATTATTACGTCATTATTTTTGCACCAACCTAATATCTAACCAATGATAATGGAAGATTCTACTTTTTGTCATTACAAAGGGCAGGCAAATTTCCTCATTTGGAAGTCAGTAATGAAAGGTATTTTTATTTTGATTGTAGCAAAGATCATTTTGGTTGAGACAAGTATCTAAGAAATTTAAATGGAGGAGCTTCTCTCCTTGTTAACAAATCTACAATCTGTTCATCTGTTGATGCCCGTACTTCCATGATTTGACCCTCTTATTTATTTAATATCTCTAAGAATAACAATTTCAAATTGCAACCTCTTGTCCATGTATTCTTGACCCATTGCATTTAAGACATGTAATAACTCACTAGTGATAATGGAAGGTTTTACATTTATATATCTGTTTGTGCCTAGGGCAGACAACTAAATATATATTTTGGTCAAAGGACTGTAACACTAGAAAATGACTTACCTCCAGGATGAAAACAGATTTGGATGTGTCTCACATATAAAGTATTTGAAACAAAAATAGCACCTTCACAAGTGATACATTTTAAACAGATCTCAGAGTCAGATAGACTCTCTTGAGAATCTCTTTTAATATATCTAAACTTTAACTGTGAATCTAGCTATAAAAAATGCATAAAGAGGTAACTGTGAGACAAGATGTGGCTGCTGTAGCCAACAGGTGTTGTGGTCAGTGAGTTTGGATTATTTGACTTAAGTTCATACCACTACTTTGTTTGTTGAAGGGAAACAAATCACAAAATTATTCACAAGACAGAAGAATCCGTCAACCAGCAAGAATTTCTTTATATCATTTGGAAATTTAATGCATTTTTATTTTGGTTATAGCAAAAATATTTTTGATTCATACAGATATAATCAGGATCATCAATGAAAGATCACCTTTCTTGCTAAATCTCTTCATTCGAATTTGCCATTATTGCCAACTGCAAGAAAGGATTTCTTGTGCCATTTGCCCTGTTTCATTATTGTGATTAAGGGCTTCTGTATCAGCTGCATGGTGTGAATTTACATGTACAGGTTCTTCAGTCATTATGGCATCAGCGGTCAGAGAAGTTTTATAGGAAAATGACACTACAGATGCTACAGCTTCTGCAATAAATACTGTGAAGGAAGAAGTGGCGTCACCCATAGAAACTGCTCCCAGCATACATTTATGAACTTTTGCCTATAAAAGGGGAGGGGGAAATATTTTTCAATCATTCCTAATATAGACTGAAATCCACATATATCACTTCCTTGTAATCCTTCACCTTCCATTGAGCAAATGAAGTGTCATTGTGAGCAAAAATAATTTCCATTATTTAACCCTTATGTAAGAGAAAGTAATTTGTGTGACTGTTGTCTTGAATTTGCATGGAAGAAAATACCGCATCATGGAGAAAAGAATTAAGGATATATTTCTTGCTTCATTTCTGAAATCAGAAAGTTCTTGTATACATTTTGTAAAAAAAACATTTGCTTCTGCAATGTTAACCACGGCTAAATTTTCAGATGCCAAACTACTTTTCACGATTCTCCAGATGTGTTTAAACTGTCATAGCGCAAGTATATACTTACCATTTTTTACCAATCAAAGATAATATGAAGCTAACTTACAATCTTTCAACCAAGAGGCTAACACATAAAAAAAAGCATCACTGTAAGCAAAATTCTTTCCTTTTTCAATGTTTACTAAAAACAAGAAGGACTATCATTTTGATCTCTTGGTCTTCTTAACAACTTCATTGATTTACTTAACAAAACCAACTTTTTCCTCTTTCATGACTGAACTTAGTTCACTTACTCCATAACTCTGATCTGATCTCATTTGAGTTGCCAGCCAATTTACGAGATGACCAATCAATTACCTGATTTTTGTAACCTTTCAACCTTTTATTTTGTACATTTTTCTTAATTCCCAATGGAATAGGCTCTCCATAGGTGATTTCAGATAATATTTATCTTACCAGACTTAGACGCACCTTAACTTTTTTGACATTCAAACCATTCTTTCTGATTTTATTTTGGAATTGATCCATTGAGAGTGAAGTCATCAGTGTAGATGGTGAGAATATCATGTAATTTATCATTAAAATACCAGATAAAAATGGCCTGATCATATTCCAAAAGCTATGTTACTAGATTTATTACTTTCTTTTTGACTGTCAGAATACCACAAACCAGAGATATCTGACAATCTGAAGACACACTTTGAAAGCTTCCAAAGATAGCCTTTTGGCTCATTGGCCTCTAAAGGAAAACATGTTGACTTGTCTATCAAATGTCTTCATTTGCAGGAAAGCAAATTTAATATCTTTTGTTTTACAAACCCATCCTTTTGAAGATATTATTATTTCAATAGTAACCATAAAACCTTTTCTTGGACATAAGTGAATAATTTCAATATCTTTAAAGCCTTTGCTAGTAATCTTGACTTAATAACTGTTTTTTTAAACAATTCTTGGTTTCATTTTATATATATTCTTGAATGATCATTATCAGGAATTCAAAATTATATTTCCAAACACATGCTGCCATTTCTTTGGCCTCCTCTAATTCACAGAATCTCTAGATTAACACAATATCAGATTTTTCTTTGGTATCATTTCTCTTCCATTCTGAAACTTTGTGCTTAAAATCTAACTCTGTTTAATGGCAACATTCTTCCAAAACTTCTTTCCTCCTCCTGCTTAAAACTTTCATTCTCTTTGTCTTTTTAATTAGAGAATTTGCAAATAATTAACTTGTTCAGGTTTAGGATTTTCACCAGCTTTTGTGGGATGTGAAAATTTAGGTGGTTTAATCTTAAGCATATATGTGTAAATATCCTTGGGAAAGTTATGAATCCACCTCTGCTGTCTCCAGCTATGGGTTAATTAGTAGAACTTGTATCAGCATATCATTTTTATCTCCAAAAAATTCTTACAATCTAAAAATATTTTCTGGCTTTAAATAACGTGCAAAAGGTTGATAATCCATAAAAGCAAATCAATCAATTTTAAAAATGTCTGGAGCATCTTGTTATTACTCTTCAACTCTATTCACTTCCTGAATTTCATTATTTGGTTCATTCTAACCTTTTAACTTTCAGCTTCCTGTTTCTTCATTTGATTGTAAAATGTTCCTCTTAGTGAATTCTGTAGAAGAAACATGGCATCTTGGTTTCATCACCATCATCATTTAGTCTCCCCACCATCATGTTGCCTGCCAGGATTTATCAATAGACAAGAAGAATCATTCTTTTGAATGAATTTCCATGTTTGAAAAGTCCCTGTTTATATTCTTTGCCATGGACACAAATATAATATTTAATACAAATATAAAAATTTGGACACATGGAACAGTCAAACTCATTTCTCTTGGAAAGAATAATATCCATGATAAACTGTGATAAGTTTGCCTCAAAAGATTCCTTGGCTGTAAATTTCTTAAAAAAATGTCCTATAATTTAAGATAAAATTTTATTAGTTAACCTTCTTTAATCAAATCATTTATAATCATCTTTGATACAACCTCTCTACTTTTAACTTTCAATTTTTTTAAGAAGTAAATACTTTTATTTTGGCTTCAATATTTGTAGCTATTTCCCATTGTTCCATATCCCTTTCTCCATATTTTCTAACTGGCTTCAGTAGAGGTGGAGGCAATTATTTTAAAGCCATTTTATATCTCTTTGCCATAATTGCATCTCCCTTCATCCATGCTTTGTAGTTGGTTTCAGGAGAGGTGGAGGCAAAAATATTTTAAAGCCAGTCAATAGCCATTTTCTGTGTTAGACATTTTTGATTAAGTCTTATATCATTTACTCCCTTTCTATTGTTTGTAATGATTGGACATTTGCTATTTCTGCATATTTAAACTATTTGCATTGGAACTGAGAAAATTATTTTACCTGTGCAAGGTTTTGCTTGGTTTCAAAAACAATCTCAAAATATTTTGCTGATATTTACATTGGAATTATGTAAGGAAAAACAATTTTACATGGACAAGATGATCTTAAAAATTGTTGTATATTTTTTAAGAAATGCACCAAACTTTATCCTGAGTAAAGAAAAAAAAAATTGAATAACATTTATACCCGTAATAAAAATGACTTAGTGAAAGCAAATTGAATTTGTAATTTTTATGATAATCTTCAACTTGTCTACTTTTAGACAAATGCTTGCCTTGCATTTCTAAGAAGAAGAGTTGAGAAATTATTCAGTTTATTCCAATTAGATGTGCCAAAAAAGAAATTGGCACCAATTTTGATGCCATATAATATTACTTTTTGGTTACTTGCCAATCGGACAGCATGCAGTCTTTGGAAACCATTGACGTTAAAATGTGTTTTCAACCTAAACTTGTTTCTGTCTTTCAGAATTTCTTTTGTCTTTTCCTCTTCATTTCTTTCTTGTCTTTTTGACTTAAACACTGGAACTCTAATTTGAAAATAAAAACAAGTGACATTTTTTTTTTGTCATTGATAAAATAGAATATTGGAATTTCTCTCTTTTTTTAGTTTGCTTAATTTTCTTCTATGGAATCAAAACTGGATTATTTTCAATAATTCTTCATAATTTTTTCTTCATATTTTGATCATTGTTAATCCAGAGGGTTGTTAATATCTCTTTCTCTAACCTAAATTGGATTATAAAAGAAAAATAATTTATAAGATCAGTGAATTGTGGCAATTGGAAACTATGATATAAATCCAACTGGAAGAGAAAATAGAAATTTGTTTTAAAATTTGATGAAAAAAAGACGTTATCCTTAATTTTCAAGACCTTCATAAAAAAATGATATTTTCTTGGTTTTCTCTCCATTTGATGTTCTTTGATTGTGTAACTCCATCAGACAATTTAAAAACAAAATCATCTTAAAATTTCAAAAGAACAATTTGTTATGGTCTTAAATAGAGAAAAACACTTGTAAAAAAGTTGTAAAAAACCAAGATGAAACAAGAAAAAAAATAACTTTTCATCTGTGCAGCTGAAAACAGATTCATTAGAATTGTATTGTAATATATATATATATATATATATATATATATAAAGAAAATTCTGGCATATAATAAAAACATATGAAGAAAATTTTAACATATAAAGAAAACAGAAAAAATTGTAATATACAAAAAAAAACAAAATAAGTTTAATACAAATATAAAAATTTGTCACTTAACTGATGCCATATTCAGCATCTTGACTCTAGACTTTTGTAGACAGGCCCACCAGCAATCATTCCATCCACTCGTCAGAAGATACCAGTAATTAACTGCTTATTTTCTCATTTTCATTATTTTTATATTAAGTTAAAAAAATAATTTATGCACTTTTTTATTGATGTAAGGTTGAATTTTTTCTTCTTTTATTGTGTGTGTTTGTTTGTACTCATGTGCATGTGCTTGACCACCTGAATGTGTGTATGTGTATACCTGTAGAATGTTGTGGTTATTTCCCCTTTTCATTGTTTTTCTTGACTTTTTCTACTCTCTTTCTTCTGAATGGCTTTTATACCTTTTCTCTCACCTTCATCTCTGAGCCTCAAAGATAACTTTAGCAATCTTAATCTGGTTTGACAGAATTCCTGAATATTCTAGGGTTTTCTTGAGTTTGGAAAATATAGGTTTTTCTTGTTTTTTACTTGAAATGTGTGTGTGTGTGTGTGTGTGTGTGTATATATATATATATATATATATATATAGTGAGATTAGCATTTTTCTACACAGGGAACATTTGGCATTCATTAACAGAGCAGTTAGCATTACTGTTAGTTGAAATTTATAAAATCTTTCTCTTAAAACAGCTTTTCAGAAAAATAGGTATTTTAAGTCCACTGTTATCGTTTTCTTTCATATTAAGTGGAGTTTCCTTGCTAATCTTTTGTTTCAGGTTATGTATAAAGTCAACCTTTTGATTATATCATTATTTTCTATTTGAGTTACATGTGCTATCCACTTTAGTTGATGTGGTTTTTGTTATTTGCTATAGTTCTTCGAGATTCTGTTGTACCGGTCTATAAGATCTGATGAAGAGTTGTCTTCTTTAACACCTAAAGGAGTCATTCTCATGAAGCCATTTGTGTGTGTGTGTATATATATATATATATATATATATATATATATATATATATATATATAAACACACACGGTGTATCAAAAATGCTTTTACAAAATTTGGGGGGCATGTTCCTCATAGCAAAACAAGGGCAAAAGTCCATATAAACATATGTCAGCAAATACTTTGTTTTTGAGTTATTAAGTTTAAAGTTTATGGTAGATTTTATTTAATGTACAATCCAAGATACAATCCAGAAATAGTTTTACAAACTTTAGGGGTGGGTTCCTCACACCAAAACAAGGTAAAATGTCCAAAGGGCCATCAATTTACCTCAACACAGCAACTCATAACAAATATGTAAAATGCTCTCCACTTGCTTCTACACACACATGCACAAAGACTCCCACATGGTGTTGAATGATTTCACAGTCCCCCTTCACATGTTGATGAAGCATTTCTGCATTATTAATATCTGTTGCATAAGCCAGTTGTTTTAGGTGTCCCCCATAGATAAAAATCCAGGGAAATGTGCAGGCTATGTAACTGGTTCTCCCCTACCTATCCATCTTTCATGGAAGATGACAGCCAGTGCATTGTGAACAATGTAATTAAAACGTGCTGGATCCCCTATCATGCATGAACCACATGTGTCTTCATATTTGCAGGGGTACATCCTCTTAGCAGGTCTGGAAATGTGTTTGAAATAAAGTCTCTGTAGACAGCTCCTGTAAGACGTGCTGGGGAACCCATTGACCTACGAGAGAATCACCTACAATTCCAGCCCACACATTAATTGTAAACTGATGCTGATATCTAGCCTGTATTGGGGACTGAAAAGACAAACAAACAGATTGTCAGTTTGTGCAATAAACCATTGGCAAAATTATCCCTTGGTGAATGAACAGAAGACGAAAGACCCTGCACACATTGCAAAAATGATATGGTTACAGGAGCTTCTCTTGAAGTACCCTCCATGTGGTACTATGAGATGTATGACATGCTAGGGCCACTTGACATGTGATGATACCCGGTTCATCTCTGACAGCCTGTCGAATGTGTTCTTTATGTTCAGTTGTATGAGTGGATCTCGGTCTTTCTCATTCCATACTTTGTGGTACCATGGATCCCGTCTCAGCAACTTGCCAATAAGCAGCAACAAAGGTTGGATGACTCTGCTATTCTCAATCTGGAAACAATCTAATACCAGCTCGTGCAGCCTCGCATCCATTACCATTTGCATGGCCGTATGTCAAAATCATACCTGCCTGCTCACAATATGAACATCCTACCATTAAACAGAACACTTCTTAGATAACTCACTACTATACATGTCAAACATTGAAGACAGACTAGCCAGAAATGTACATGAATGACAAATGTAACTTAGGGTATATGGCAACAAAGTTCCATCGACCGTAAACTTTCTTTCTACTTAATAACACAAAAAGAAAGGATTTGAGGACATCTGTTTCTATGAAATTTTGTCTTTCTTTTGGTGTAAGGAACCTACCTGCAAAGTTGGTAAAAGTATTTTTGATACATCATATATATATATATATATATATATATATATATACACACACACACACACACATACAAGCCTGTTTCACTGTATCACAGCTCATCAGTATGGCTATTGGTGCAAAGAAAGGGAATCTTTTAATGTATTATATACATGATGTATATAAATGCCAAATCAGCAGCGAGACAGCTCAATTCATAACTGAAGATTGATGCATTATAAGCAGGAGCAGCCACTGTTTTTAAAATTCCCTTTCCTCATACTGCTCAATAGGCATACGAGAACAAGTGTGCATGTGTATTAGGTTGGTGCAAAAATAATGTCGTTTACTCACATAGTAACATATTTTTGCACTAACCTAATATATATATACACACACATGTGTGTATGTGTGTATATATATATATATATATATATATATATATATATATATATACATACACACACAGGGTATATCATATATATATATATAGAGAGAGAGAGAGTTATATCACCCAGATTCTATGAAGTAATGTTTTCAATGT
Organism: Acanthosepion lycidas; assembly: GCA_963932145.1. Classification (NCBI taxonomy): domain Eukaryota; kingdom Metazoa; phylum Mollusca; class Cephalopoda; order Sepiida; family Sepiidae; genus Acanthosepion; species Acanthosepion lycidas. The sequence goes on along the minus strand of OZ010594.1, from coordinate 7,419,075 downwards.
TTGTCTTGCACATTATTAATTTCCTTAGTTAATACTTTTTCTTTTTGTTTATCAGTTTTCTTAAAGTTTCTTCCCTATGAATAAATGTCTATAAAGAAATAATAGGTTAGGTAAAAACGTCTTTCGTTGATTTCTACCTTCTTGTAGACTAATACAATTGGCAAACAATCAACTGGCAGCAATAAAATCACAAATTGAACTCCAATTTTGATTGATATATACAGGGTGCAATGGATAAATTGTTGCCATTTTTAATTTGCACACATGCACATTGTTTTTTATTTCAACTGAACAGCATAGTAGAGTCAATTGGGCACTGTTTGTGAGAAAAAAAGAGTCCCATGATGCAATTCACTCTGCCAGAAATTTGGAAGTGATATATCCAGTCGACATTATGCTGTTTGGAGTGATCACTAGTGATAGTGACATTATGCCTCCATTCATTTTCCACAGAGCCTCAGGCTCAACACTGAGGCTTACATCAAGTGCCTTGAGGAAGTAGTGCTATCATGGGTCAAGAGGGTGGAAGCTGGAAGACCCTATGTCTAGCAATAGGACTTTGCACCATGCAACACAAGCAGGAGAAGCCAGTCATGGTTGTTAACAATTTCTGTGACCACATCACCCCTTCTAGCTGGCAACCTAACTCCCCAGACTGCAACCCTCTTGATTATTATGTGTGGAGCACAGTTGAGTGAGAGACCAGCAAAACTTCTTTTAACATCAAGACAAGAAGACAAGGATTATGGCAACATTCACCAACTTAAACATGGAGACCGTCCAGAAGGGTTGTAGGAGATTCTAAAGTCATCTGGAGGCCATGGTTTAAGCCAATGGTGATTATATTGAATAAATCTAGTCTTTAGTGTTTCAAGATATTTTTGTGTAATTTTGGTAAATATATCTGTTGAAATGAGATGTCAGTGTTATTTCCAATTTTGCATAATTTACATGACAATTCATCCACCACACCATACATACATACATGCATACATATACATACATACACACACACACACATATATATATATATATATATATATATATAGTAGATATCCATATAAAAAGGGATGACCAAGATAGTTTTGTATATTTTTTATTTAATTTGCATGTGTAAACACAATAAAGTTCTTATAAATCACAAAATTTTTGTATAAAAACATTCATTAGACTGACAGTCACTATTATTTAAATTTTGGGTGCTACCATCCAACCAATGTAAAGAAATCTTCAATCTAAAGCCAATGTTTATGGATCAGAATAATTTATTCGGGCATTAAGGACTCCAATATACATATAGGCTCGCTCATTAACTACTTTTGAAACAGAAGCTACCCAATAAATACCATCAAAAAATCCATTAAAAAATTTCTCATACCCTAGAAATATTCTTTTAGCTTACAAAAGTAAAAACCATAGCCCCAAAATATTCATATTTGATTTTAATCATAGTATAAACAAGTTGTCTCATTTCCTAAAAAGTGACTTCATAAATCTTAAACTAGATCCCCTAATTAACACATTCAGCAAGCTTCCACTTAGTGCACAATATCAACCACCCAATTTACAATTACTATTCACGTCCTCCATATTGAAATAACCAAATGTTCTCTGAGGCAATTATACATGTAGTGAACCTTGATGTCAAATCTGTAAGGACTTTAAGGACACAACTTACATTCCTTAAGGTACATAAGCTAAAATACACCCCCTCACCTTATATGTGGCAATTTGAATATAGTCAACCTAATTGTTTGCAATGTCTGTGACAGCGGCAACTAAGTTGGTGAGATGGCCATGAATTTCATCTCCAAACCAACAACCCCAAAAAGACAATGAGAGGCAACTCTAATTACTCTACATCTTTTAATGGTTCTTTCTTCTGACTCATTCTGGGATTGAAGACAAAATGCCAGGTCAGGAGCAATGACATTGCAGATTCTTCTTTGGATTTTATCAACATTATAGCAGGAGCACCAGACCATATGTGGCAGCAGTATTCAAAACATAGATTAATGGTAAACTCATAAATATGTAAGATAGATTCTTGAGAGAAAAATCGTCTAGCACAACCCAGTGAACCAACATTCTTAGCAGCAGACCAAGAAATGGATTCATTATAATCTTCATTCATCTTCTCAGATATTTTCATATATGCACTCTTCTTAACACAGTCACAAGAGACAGTGAAAAAGAGTTCTCAGCCCCACATCCACATCATCTGACTGGAGCGAGACAAAAAGAAATAAAATGGGGTTGAAGCTATAAAAATCTTTCTCAGGTGCAACAACCCTGTACAAGGCCTGAGAATCATTCATGGTAGAGTGTTATGATTGCTGATCCTCTCACTGAAGTCATTAATGACCAACGGAATTGAAATTTAACCCTATTAAAAAAAAAAAAAAAAAAAAAAAACTATCCACTGAGAAAAGTTACAGGAGTAGCTGAAAAGTTTGTAATTCCCAAAAGTTTTAATCTGCTCCCACATATGAACTCAATATAAAATATACATAGAATATTTTGGTCATCATTTAGCTGTTAGGATGAAAAAAAACAACAAAAAAAAAACAAATGAGACTAAAAGACAAGTGTATTTTAACACATAATAAAATAACTTTTATTCATTTACTGTCTGAGAGCAGCAAGGATTATTTTGGATTTAAACCATGAGTTCCGTATACGTGTCAGCTTGTCACCATGTTTAATTCAGAAATGCCACATTACTATCTAACAGCAACTTTCACCTTCGTAATGAGAAGATTAATTTATTAACTAAAAAGAAAATATCAGCTGCTTGATTTATATATTACCATTTTAGTGAATTTATAAATTAAGTTGCTGGTCCTTAAAAGGAAATGAAAAATTTGCTACAAACATTTAGAATAATCTTCGTCCACCAGATCGGAATGACCTTCGTAATCAAAAAATTTGCAATAGATAAACAAGTGAACCATTCAGCAATGACTTCATGAGAATACTGAACGGGGATGATTCCAAATATCTTGGAAATGATTAAGCAGAATGGAATGAAAGAAATCTTCAGAAGAAAATACATCTGAAGAAGGAGGAAAATTCTGAAAAGTAGTTCGGCTTCAAAGATATGGGCAGTTAATTATATTTTGTGTTATTGTCCTTTTATAGACAAAAGAAATTAGTTTTCTCTAGAACTTATAAAAATTATTCTAGTTTTATTACTTTGATTTAAAAAAAATGTTGATATTTTGAATTATTTTAATACATGAAAATGTGTTAAACATAAAAATCTGAAAGAGTGAATATTCTTGGGGGTTTTTTTGTTGTTGTTTGGCTGAATTTCTGGGATGAGGAGTTATCATTATTTACACTATTTATATTTGGGCTATTGTGATAAAAAAACCCAGCAAAGATGGGGACAATAGTCTGAATTTAAATTGTCTAAATAATTTTTGTTTTTTATAATCAAGCTATCAGCAATTTATCATAAAAAGTAACAAAAAGTTTTGTTTGTTTTTACTAGCATTCCCACATTATAATACAAGGCTCAAGAACCATTTAAGGTAGATTGTTACTGAATGAGGTGTGTGTGTGTATGTGTGTGATATTAATGTAAGAGTAGGAAATGAGGATTATGTTGAGGTTAGGTGACACTTAACTTGAAGTTAATTTATTAATTGGAATGATGCATGGATCCTCCGACTCAGAAACCTTTTTCTTGGTCATTTGATGATTGACTATCTTGGTGCTTATTTCTGTCTTAGCTCCACAAAACTTTGGAGTTGTTTGGCTTTAGAGAAAACATGATATAGTTTTCTATAGCTGAATCCAATTATTTACCAATTCTACTTTCTGCATTGGCATCAGAGTAATGTCTTTGATAATTTGAGATTCTCATTCTCCAGTAGAATTCCGACATCTGTTTGACCAAAATACAGTTCCTCATGAAAAGTCAAGGTTTTTAGAAAAGAAAATTAACAATTCTGTAAATTATCTTTCTGAAGTTCAGTGTGAAGCATATAGCAAAGTTTTTGCTTTTTTAACTTGTCTTTTGATAATTTTCTTCATTCTTCTCTTTGTTAGAAATGCAGTTATCTGGTAGTGGTAGTTGGGACATTTCTTCACGTTGTAAAGAGAAGAAAGCAAGGATAGAATAACCTTTTCTTAAGGCTTTACTGAACTTAATTCACAGCAGTCAGTAATCAACAAAGGAAAGAATTCAGAATGAAAAGGAAGAAGAACGCAGCTTTTAAAGAGGAAAGGGAACGTGTGAAATGTCACGTGGGCAAGAAAGTCAGTTTCCTTTTTTTTTACGAAAATATAACATTCTCCCCCACTTGATAAAGAGATTGAAAAAGTTTTATAAATCCAGTCGTTGGATTGGTCTACGAATCCTGCTAGACCGGCGTGGAGGTAGTTCACCACTGGAAGAGCCAGACCTCTGAGAAGGCTGACTTTCAGGATTCTGGCTATTATTCACAGATTCATTTTCTGTATAAGGTGAAGAAATATTAACGGGACCTGTATCAGGCAAAAGGGTTGAGTCTGCATGGTCCACGTCGGGTTGAGTATTTTCAGGTCCATTTTGAGGTCCATTTTGAGGTCCATCCGGGCGTGGAAAACGTGCCAACCGTCTCAGTGCCACCGAATCTTCCCGGCCATCATTGTGACGTATTTTGGCATGCGTAGGGTTGGCCTCAAGGAGTTCCACCACCTCAACGATAGGGTCATATTTACCTCTGCCACCGAATCGTTTTAATAATACCTCTCCAGGCTCACAGAGCCAAACAGGCAACGCAGTACCGGAGGAGGACCGCCTTTCAAAATTGAACATTCGTTCGTGGGGGGTTGCATTCGTAGTGGTGCATAGCAGGGAGCGGATAGCATTTATTTAACACATCATGTAGAACATCCTGCCAAGCACTAATTGGTAACTGTTTCGATTCCAGGGCCAATAATATGGTATTCCAAATTATGCCGTTGTAACGTTCGCATTGGCTATTGCCTCTAGGGTTATAAGCAGTAGTATTACTGCATCCAATTCCAAGTTGTGTTAGAAATTGTTTAAATTCTCCCGACATAAACGAAGTTCCTCGATCGGAGTGAATGAACGAGGGAATCCCGAAAATGGAGAAAATACTTGTCAGGCACTGAATAGCAGTTTGCGAAGAGCAATCGCGGCAAGGAAAGGCAAAGGGAAATCGACTATATTCGTCGATAACAGTAAATATATATCGGTAACCTGTCGGAGATACCGGGACAGGCCCTTTGTAGTCTATGGAAAGACGCTGAAATGGCGCAGTAGAACGGATCAGAACATTACTAGCAGAATCGAAGAATTGGGGTTTTATTTTGGCACAGGTCGTACATTCAGAAGTCACACGTCGGACTTCATCAAGCGAATAAGGCATATTCTGAGACCTTACAAAATGCCAAAAGCGCTGTACCCCAGGATGTATTAAGGAATCGTGTATCGATTTAAGTTCCTTCAAGGAAGATGCAGCAGCACCACATACTCTGGATAAGGTATCCGCAACTGTGTTTTCATTTCCAGGACGGTGTTTTATGTCGTATGAAAAGGGAAGAAGTTCCATTTTCCACCGTATAATTTTATCGTTTTTAATTTTTCCGCGATTAGCAGGTTTAAACATAAAAGATACGGCTTGTTGATCAGTAATAATAGTAAAATGTTTCCCGGCAAGGAGGTCTCTCCATTTACGAACGCATTCGACTATGGCATATGCTTCTTTTTCGACTATATGAAGTCGTATTTCAGAGGGGTTTAGCGACCGAGAAAAGAATGCTACAGGTCGCTCAGCTTGTAAAAGAGTGCCTCCAATAGCCTTTTCAGAAGCATCGGTTTCAATAGTAAATGGCAATTCATCATCAATAACTTTTACAGATGACTCGGCAATGTCTTTCTTAAGTTTTTCGAAAGAATTTATAACTATAGGAGGCATAGGGAATTGTTTATTTTCGACCATTGGACGAATTTTGTGTGAATATTTAGGTATCCATTTCGCATAGTAAGCAAACATACCAAGACACCTTTTTAACGAATTTGAGTCGGAAGGAGGAGGCATTTGCAAAAGTGGCTTCAAACGCTCAGGATCGGGTTGGATAGTTCTGTTACAAATTTGATATCCTAGCACGTTAATAGAACGAAGTGAAAACTCTGATTTTTCCCGGTTTATTTCGAGGTTGTATGTCGAGGCAGCTTTTAAGAAACATTCCAAATTGATGTCGTGCTCCTCCTGGGTTTTACCGCAAACAGTTATATCATCTATATACGAAAAGGTTCCAGGTAATTTGTTATCAGAAATGAAAGAATTCATAAATCGCTGAAAGGCAGAAACCCCGTTAGTAACACCCATGGGTATTCGTTTAAATTGGAACAAACGATTTCCAGCTTGAAAGGCCGTATAGGGGCGATCTTCGGGGCAAATTTCAATCTGATAGTACGCTTTGGACAAGTCAATTATACTATAGATACGATATTGGGCTATTTGGTTTACGAGATCTTCAATTCGAGGCAAGGGGTAGGCATCAAGTAAGGTGAACCTATTAATAGTCTGGGAGAAATCGACTACCAATCGTTTCTTTTTATTAGGTGACGAAGTTACAACAATTTGAGCATGCCACGGGGAGTAACTTGTTTCAATTATATCATCCTCAAGCAGTTTTAGAATTTCTTTTTCAATGAACCAAGCATCCTCCGCACGGTAATTTCGGGATTTAGTAGCAATAGGTTTGCAGTCAGGGGTCAAGTTTCAGAACAACTTAACAGGAGCACAACTGATCTTGGTTAAAGCGCAGATTTTTAAACTATCCTGAGATCCACCAAAAGAAATAGTGATACTCTGGTGTAGTTTTAAGAAGGGCACTCCGAGTATAATATCCATACAGGAATCAGGGAGTACTGTAAAGTCAATATGTTTATATTCATAACCATTGAAGATAATATCCTCAGTGCAATATTCAGATAGTTTGAGGGAAATGGCAGATGATGCCATGGAAATTACAGAATTCCGTTTAGAAGTAGACAGTTTCATTGCTTTAACATTACGGGCACTGATAAAGTTATCAGAACTACCGGTGTCTATGAGGGCAGTTAATGTCTTTCCTTTTAATTCTAAAGTTTTAGTAACTGGAGGAGACCTATCATCGTCTTTAGCACAGGCTACTATAATAGCTGAGGTAGAACGTGAAGGCGCCGGCATGGTAGAATGGCAAACTTTAGAAAAATGACCGAGTTTGACACAGTTTCGACATCTCTTATCACGGGCAGGACAATATCGACGATTATCCTTAAAGTGACGTTTCCCTCCACAGTTGTAGCACTTGCCACGAGCAAGGGCAGTAGACAATTGTACAGAGTCACACTCCGTACGAGAATCAGTTAAGTCAGAAAGCATATTTTTAGTAATAGTAGTGGAAGTGGCCTCCTCGGCAGAATCAGTAAACACATTTTTAGTCCTAGTGGTAGTAGCAGCGGCTGATCCAATCTGAGAAGCGTATGATTCAGCACGAAAGTGAGCCTGTTCTAAGGCTCTAGCACATTGAGTAGCCTCCTTGAGAGTTAGCGTATCATTTTCAAGCAGTCTGGCACGTATTACGGGGGACCGGAGACCACATATAAATGCATCACGGACAGATTCATTCCTGTAAGTAATAGCAGTAACATCTTGGAAGCAACAGTCAGCAGCAAGTCGGTTCAAGGCCTGAAGGTGTTGGTCTACAGACTCATTTTCCTGCTGCAGACGTGTAGACAACAAATGTCTAGCATGAATAACACTTGGAGACTTGTCATAAACACTTTTCAGCAATTCAACAGCATGTTCAAATCCAGAACAACCCTCAATAACATCAGCAACGGTAGCACCGATGTTTAAATAAAGGACTTCGAGTTTGTCCGGGTTTAAAGAAGCAATAGTTGATAAATAATAATTAAAATTACGGTACCATAGTCTCCAGAGCTTGCTAGCCTGAGGGTCTGCAGAAGATATATCAAACTTGTCCAGACGAATAATCTTGTCCATGAGGAAGTAAGTTCAGTAAATTGTTACGTTGTAAAGAGAAGAAAGCAAGTATAGAATAACCTTTTCTTAAGGCTTTACTGAACTTAATTCACAGCAGTCAGTAATCAACAAAGGAAAGAATTCAGAATGAAAAGGAAGAAGAACGCAGCTTTTAAAGAGGAAAAGGAACGTGTGAAAAGTCACGTGGGCAAGAAAGTTAGTTTCCTTTTTTTTACGAAAATATAACAATTTACCAATTCTACTTTCTGCATTGGCATCAGAGTAATGTCTTTGATAATTTGAGATTCTCATTCTCCAGTAGAATTCCGACATCTGTTTGACCAAAATACAGTTCCTCATGAAAAGTCAAGGTTTTTAGAAAAGAAAATTAACAATTCTGTAAATTATCTTTCTGAAGTTCAGTGTGAAGCATATAGCAAAGTTTTTGCTTTTTTAACTTATCTTTTGATAATTTTCTTCATTCTTCTCTTTGTTAGAAATGCAGTTATCTGGTAGTGGTAGTTGGGACATTTCTTCAAGAAATTACACTCCAAGATATCATTCCTTACTGTTTCAAGTATTTTTTATATATTTCAATTTTTTTTTTTTTAATTACATGCATTTCAAAATGACTAATTTTAAGGGATGAAGAATTGCAGGTGGGTCTGCTAATTTCCAGTCTCTTTCTAATTGCCAAATGATAGATTTTTGAAAAATGTTCAGTAATTGTTGCGAACACCTTGCAAAAGTAAATATTTTCAAATTACTTTGGAGGACATTCTTTTATTTTCTAATATTTTCTTTTACTGAAACACTTTCTAATTATTCTTCACACTGTTTCTTTCCCACTTTCGACAGCAAATGAGGCTTTAAAAAAATTTATGACAAATTTTTCAGTTTATAAAATATTGCAAAATAGTTTTATTTGAATATTTCTCTAGCTCACAGTATTGTGTTAATTATTGAGAATGCATTCACATGCTTTATGACTGGTGTAAAAATGGAATTTTTCCTATAAATTCCATCAGTTTTATTTTCTTTGTTATCAGTGATGCTCATTTAACTAATTAAGAAAAGTACACACATTTAGTTTCAAGCTCTAAGAATCACTTCTAAAGTCTTTCCTCTTCTTCTGAAGGCTTTCTTCTTCTTCCTAACCCAAAAAATGGATCACTTCTCATTCTCATTTACGATATTTTTTTGTACTTTCTTGTTTTGACATCAGATTGATACAATCACTTAACTGTATCCCTTTTCTATGTGAACACAATTCTTACTAAGTTAATTTTTTGCCTTATTACTATTGTTTTGCTTTGCCTTTTAATAATTAAAAAAAAATTATAAAAACACAAGAAAAATTAAATAAAAAAACTTAATCGTAGCACCTTGTTAGTCATTGTTAATGTAATTTGTGTGTATATATATATATATATATATATATATATATATATATATATATATACACACACACACACCCATACATACAATATATATGTATATACATACAAGTTTCATTAAAAATGACTGAGAAGGTGCTGCAGCTAAATTTTTTTATTCAATTTTTCTTGTGTTTTTACCATTTTTTTAAATTTCTGAACATAAATTATGTAGAAATTGTCCAAATGTTCTGTATGTCCAAGCAATTTTTGCTATTATTTTTGCCATTTTCAAAAATGATTTTATTTTTACTTACATCTGAATGTATGGATTTTTTTTTTATGTATGTATCTAGCGTTTTAGGAATGTTTTATTTTCCAAAAGATGGCCAGCACACTGTGGCTATGCTCACAGCTGATGTTATTGAGCGTTGGCAGAATGCCATAATCACTTGACTGAATCCATTTTGCATGTGAACACAATTCTTACTTTGTGTACATTTTGCCTTATGCCTTTTGCTTTGCCTAGTTTTAACTTGCATATATATTATTTTGCACTGTGTAAGGCTTTTGGTACCAATCTTTCTGGAAGTGACAGCTAAGAACATCCCTCTCACTAACTCCTAGAAAAATTCTACAGATGCCTGCTGGAATTTCTTTCTAACCAATAAAAATGGACTCATTCTTGGTCTCAACAACCATATTTTTTGTTCTTTCTTGACTTGAAGTCAAAACGCTACAAACATTTCACTACTGTATCCATTTTGCATGTGTAAACTTTTTGCCTTATTATTGTTGTGATGTGGGGCCAAAGTTGGGACCATAGAAGGAAAACATGGAACACGGATTATATGTAAGAAAGATATATTAACAACAGGTTACAGAGATAGTGTAAGCGGAGCTTGCTATAGGTTAGTGTCCAATACTGGTAGTCATACGCGGCTCTCACTGTCTTGTGTCGCATATTTAATATAGACCTGGAAGAGTCTATTGTGTAGGTAGTTCCGGTCTCACAATATGTTGCTTTGCCTTATTACTGTTGCTTTGCCTAGCATATCTATTGTTTGTTTCGTATTATTTTGCATTTGTTGAGAATTTTGACAATTACACATAACCATGGCCAATTTCTCAACAATACCACACATTAGGACTTCTTTTAACATATATATATATACTTCTTTGAATATATATATATATATATATATATATATAAGGGAGGGAGATGTAGTGAAAAAGCTCATTGTCAACCCTTACTGGTTCTGATTCCCTTTTCCTTCAATAATTCATTCAAATTATGAGCCAAAAATCAGCAGTAAATCATAGGTCCGGTTTCCTTGTTGGTACTTTGTTTTCATGAATTTAAAGGCATTACTAGATTGGCAGCAAGGTCTCTAAGATTGCTAATTGTAACCAGAACTTCTGTGCTAAGAGTTTCTTCTTCTTCTTTTCACTTGTGGAACTCTTTTCCAGCATCTTTGTTTCCTGTAAACTTCTTTTATGTACCATGTCCATTCAGAATAGAGGCGATCATGGCCCTCCATATCTTCCAGTCCCTTGTAGCTCTTAATAAGTTTCATCTTTTTGTTATTTCTTCCCAACCCTATTTTACCATTCATTTACTCAAACCCATCAAGTACATTACATTCTGCTTTCCTCTGTCTCTCCTGTGAGTATCAGATTTTCCAAGCCCTCCTTCCTCATTATGTGCCCCAGAAATTTCAACTGCCTTTTCCTGATGTTAAATATAAGTTTCCTCTTTGTTTCCATTTTCTCTGAAACTTTGCCATTGCTCAAATGTTTGGTCCATGGTATTCTTAGCATCTTTCTGTTGAAGCAAATTTCTATTTCTTCAAGTCTCTTCTTCATTTTTGAAGCGATTGTCCAGCATTTGCTGCCATACAGGAGGACAGATATCATGTAATAGTTCAATATTCTTTTCCTTGTTACTAGCGAAATTGTTCAATCACTTAATACTTAGCTTTTGAAACGAATATTTGGCCATCCCAATAAATCTTCGAACCTCAGTATCACAGCTCTGTCCACTGTTAAAACACTTCTCAGATATTTAAATTTTTGTACTTGTTTGATTTTAGTATCCCTGATTTGTAATTTGCATTTTGGTCACACTGTTTTGCTGATAACCATGCATTCTGTCTTCTTATTGTTTATACTTAGTCCTTTCTTCTTGCTTTCTTTTGCCATCTTCTGTAGGAGCTGTTATAGCTTCCTTTCTATGTTTACTATCAACACTGTGTCATCTGTATATTTTATGTTGTTAAGATAGTGGCTACCAATAATGAATCCTGGTAGGACTTCTAATTCTCTCAGAAACTACAATTGTCAAAAATTTAATTAGCTGCATCCTAATGGCACTTTTATTGCTTGAATTAAGGTTAAGTGATTAAAAAAAGTCGGTTATCATTTAAGAAAGCAATAAAAACAAATAAAATTGAAATGTAGGCTACAAAAATAAATAAATAAGAACCTTCTTTTATATGCCATGTCTCTTCAAGATATAAGCAATTATGGCTCTCCACAACTTCTTGTTATTTGTTGCTCTTAGCAATGTTTGTTTTTTTATATCCTAACCTCTTTGTGTTCTTCCATCCATTTATACAAGATTGTTAGGTTCATGATCATGGCTCTCCACTATTTCCCCTCCTTTGTAGCTATTAGCAATGTTTGTTTTTTCCTATCCTTCCTACACTGTTCTGCTATCCATTTACACAAGATTGCTAGCTAGGCTGATCATGGCTCTTCACTACTTCCTATCCTTTGTATTTCTTAGCAATACTTGTCTTTTTACTGTCCTTTCTACTCCCTATTTTGCCATCCATTTACACAATTAATCAAAAGAAAGCTTTATGTGTGCAACTTCAAAAGTCAAGATGATTAGTTCACCTGGAAGCTACTGTCTCTGCTGACCTTTGCTCTCCGGACACAATGGAGGAAAAACTGGCTCGAGTCATTTAATAATTCCAAAATGAAGTTAATAATGTTTCTTCAGCACCAAACATACCTTAAATTTCCTCCAGTCCTGATGAGCAGTTGTACTTACAAGAAGACTTTTTTACCTTTTTGCCTTGAATGTCTATTGACATCAAGTGGAACTTGTATATTCATACCATCATTAGAAAAGCTGGAAGAATGGCCATCTTGTCATCTTCTATCCATACAAGATACAGATCAGGACAAAAATGGAGTACTGCTGCCACATCTGGACTTTGGTGCTGCCCAGTTGTCACTGTCTGATTATCTCAGTCTGTTCATATCTATCTTTTGATCTCAGACTGGGATAGAGAGATAGATATGAACAGACTGACATTGGTCCTACCTATCTTTCAGTCTCAGTCTGTTCATATCTATCTTTCGATCTCAGACTGGGATAGAGAGATAGATATGAACAGACTGACATTGATCCTATCTATCTTTCAGTCTCAGTCTGTTCATATCTATCTTTTGATCTCAGACTGGGATAGAGAGATAGATATGAACAGACTACTGACATTGATCCTATCTATCTTTCAGTCTTAGTCTGTTCATATCTATCTTTTGATCTCAGACTGGGATAGAGAGATAGATATGAACAGACTGACATTGATCCTATCTTTCAGTCTTGGTCTGTTCATATCTATCTTTCGATCTCAGATTTGTAGTTATATAAGGATCTGTCCACATTCCAGCAGAGATTATGAAATGTCTGATGTCAGAGTCGATATATTCTGATTTAGCCCAAATAAAACAGTGAAAGATAAATGAATTCCATGAATATCATCCCTATTAAATGTAAATAAATGTTCTGAATAGCAGAAATGTTGTGAACCATTCGTAAAAAAATTGCATTAAATTTCTATTGTAAATTGGATACACTTGTCCTTCCAAAACTTGAACGTGAATTGAAAAATATGTTATTTCTATACAGAAATGTTTTATTATTCACATTAGAATGCACTGATTCTGATAGTTCAGTTTTTTCCTTGGTTTGTCATAAAAAGTAAAAGAAATGACTTTGCTTTTTATTTACAGAATTTTTATACAGAGTCACATAAGAGATAAAATGTGTAGAACATTACCAGCAAATATTTTCAATCATTTTTTTTTCTTTTAAAGTAGAATTTTTTCTTCACTTAAATGCTTTACCAGATGATAGCATATTGTACTGCATTTGGACATAATCAGTGACACACAGGAGGAGGTATATTCAGTTAGCACTTGTGGATTCATTTAGACCAGTGGTTCTCAACCCTTTTTTTTTTGGCCATACCCTACCTAAGCATCTCTAAAATCATGATGCCCCCACTCTTCTGTGACATATAATTCTTCTTGTTCAAAAAATGAACTCCTATATATGTGGAGGAAGCCTAAAAAGCCATTAACATTTATCACTCTATATGTGACTTCATTTGCTGTACAAAAAGTGAGGGCAACTGATCCCTGAACAATAGTGTGTTTGAATTTTGTAGTTGTGTTGTCATAACCTGCTATGACAGCAGAAAACAAAAAGGATACTGCAACTGAGAGGCCCTGAAAAAGAATGCAGAGGAAAGGAAGTAGTATTAATAATGCAGAGGGCTAAAGGTTTAACAAGACTGAGTTAGATTTTACTTCTTTCTTTTTATCGGCCATGTCCTTTCAGGATGTAGGCAGTCATGGCTCCCCACCTCTCTTTATCCTTTACAGCTCTCAACAATTTCCTTCCCTCTGCTTCCTTCCCCTAGACCACGTTCTGTCATCCACCTGCTCAAACTCGTCAGGTATGTCATGCACTGCTTTCCATTGTCTCTCTTTTCCTCTATTCAACCCATGAGTATCAGATTCTCCAGGCCCTCCTTCCTCATTATATGTCCCAGAAACTTCAGCTGCCTCTTTCTGATGCTAAGTATAGGCATTCTCCTTGTTTGCAACGTCTCTAAGACCTCATTGTTGCTCACATGCTCGGTCCATGATATCTTTAGCATCCTTCTGTAGAATCACATCTCCATCGCCTCGCATCTCTTCTTCATCTTTGAGGAAATCGTCCAACATCTGCTGCCATAAAGAAAAACAGATGTCACGTAACAGCTCAGTATTCTTTTCTTTGTTACCAAAGAAATCCCTCCTGTCTCGCAATACTCTGCTCTTCTTTTTGAATGTGTCCTTGGCTATCCCAATACATCTACAGATCTCAGTGATGCACTTACCGTCCTCTGTAAAGACACTTCCCAGATATTTAAACTTACACATCTGCTTGATTCTAGTGTTCCCGACCTGCAAAATCGCATTTTGGGCTCTTCCTCTTACTGATGACCATGCATTCTGTCTTCTTGTTGTTTATGCTTAGTCCTTTCTTCTTGCTCTCCCCATCGCTACCTTCTGTAGGAGATTTTGTAATTTCTCTTCCGTGTCTGCTATCTGTACTGAGTCATCTGCATATCTTATGTTGTTAAGGTTGTGTGTTTTTGTTTTCCATCTCGACAAAGTGTTCAAGTTCTCAGAATATATCTGTAGAGAACACACACACACACACATATATATATTCATAAATATACATAATGCCTCACACCAATAGCATGACTCAGAATTTCATGCACTATGCAAACATCATCGTACTGTTGGCATGGGAGTATAATGTATATTTATTGATATATGCTTAATAGCTCTGTTATTTTGTATTGAGCACTGTTTTTTTCACATCATATATATGTGTGTGTATGTATGTCAACACTTGCACGTACATTTATTTATATTTATTTTTTGATATATATATATATATACAAGAAAAATAGAAAGAGGAAATGAAAATGGTGATATTTTGTCTCTGTTCATTGAACTGAATTTGTTTATTCTCTATTTACCAATTGATAAAAATGCAATTTTATTTTTGTTATATTTTTTAGGACTTGGTGACGTTGTGTACCTTGGGTACTGGCACAACTTTTGGTGAATCAGTCTTGACCAATAAACCAAGACATGCCACTGTAGTAACCAGTGACTTTTGCGAACTGATACGTGTTGAGCAGAAGGATTTTAAAATTCTCTGGGAGGTGAGTATTTTCATTGTTTTATATTAATTTAACTTTTTTTAAGCAATGGAATTCTTCAAGAGTTAGGATTTTGCAAGTTGGGAAATATTTAATTGAAACTTGAATGCTTCAATCTTTTGCAACTTGTTACCGTTTCCTTGCTGTATCATTTGAATACAAACCTTTCTTGCTTTTCAGAAGGCCTATTTTCTTTCAGCATTGTCAGCATAATGACATTACCTAAATGTTGTCTTTCTCATTATATTAGGTTGGTACAAAAATAATGTCGTTTTCTCACATAGTAACATATGTGAGAAAACGACATTATTTTTGCACCAACCTATAGTTAGAGATATTTCTTTGCACAAGTGTCTGCTTGTTTGCTGTAGACTCAGAAACTACTTGATGGATTTCAACTGAACTTGTCATGCAGATATGCTACAACCCACGCAATGTCACAGTCCATGTAATGTTAACCTAGGTCAACCCCAAAGATCTTGAATGGTCAAAAATAAGGTGAAAGAAGCCATTTCTAATGGAGGTTAAACATTTATTCCAAGGTAAAAAATATTGTCCTAAGGGAGGTAAATCAACTTTTGGTAGTAAATTAAGGCCTGGTTACTTCCCCTTAGGTAGCAGAGTAGTTAGAATGTTTGCTTTCTGACCATGAGACCCGGGTTCGAATCTCATCGTGGTCAATTTGTCAGGAAGATGACTTCTTGATGTTATCGGTCTGGGGGAGGTGATCCCAACATGTGGCACCTTTAGAAAGTTCTGGAAAAAGATACCATGGGTTGACCCAATCCTTGTGAGTGAAACTGGGTAGACATAACACTAGAGGACTGTTGATGGCTGTGCTAGCACAAAGTCACAAGTCATCATGAGTCAGGGTCTGAGTGTGCTGGCCTTGTTCAAATTGTTGATCATGCTAGATAACATACTTCTATCCCAAAAACTGTAACTAATGTCTGCCCAGCATAGTTGTAGTATTAACCAGAGGTGGGTTCTGTGGGTGTTGAACAAACACAAAATGCACCTGATAAGGTGTCTGCAACAGAGATTAGCTACCCACCATAGTAAATATGAGTGGCTAGCCATTAACAGTTAACAAATAAAATGAAGTGTCTTTCCCCCTTTTTATTGCCTGGTATTTCTGTTAGTTATCTAAACTAAAATTCTAAGAGTGATAATTTTTGAAAGGGGAAATTTTGCATAAAATATCTGTTTAGCAAAATTCTAGACAAATGATTTTTTCTTATCCTTAACAAATATTATCATGGTCGACTTATCTTAAATATTATTGGGCACTTTGATCTGGTATAATAGTTTGGGACTCTCTTCTGGCTTCTTTGCTTTGCAGTCAAATTTGAATGCAATTTTAGTTGTTATCTTCCATTTTCTTAATTCTTGTTCTTTTATTGCCAACTCCCCTCAATAGGATATTTTTCTTATATTCTGTAACATTCATTAAACCCCTTGCATCTTAGTAGCTTTATTGCCTTGTTTCGGATGAAATGAATATAAAAAATTGAAGGTCTTCAGATTTGCTTCCAATATAGATCTTTTCCCATTCTTTACTATTAATTTTCCTGCTTGTGAAATTGTTTCTAGAGAACTGAAGTTTCCAACTTTTATTTGAGAAACATGATGGAACCACAAACATGAAAATGTTGCAGAAAAAAAAATTATTATTTTTAGCCTCTACTATATTTTATGCAAGGTATTAAATTATATAAATGTTATAATGGAATGTTCCACTCTCCACCTATAGTGTACTGACTGTATCAGTAAATATATGTAGTGTGCATAGATCATACCTTGCTTCAGGTAGTGCTAGCTGATTCCCTGTACTCAGTAGTGCATTCTCTTTTACAATAATCCTCTCTTTCTTTCATCTACGCCCGTGTTGCTGTTCCTTTCACTCAAGTACCCCACCTTTGTCTGTAACCTTCTTTAAGGATACAACAATAAGTGTAACGATAGATATTATTACAAAATCATTACATTTCCCCACAACAATATCTTTAGATTATTTTCATTATTTCTTCCTTATATATACATTTTAAATATACCTTCCTCTGTGTGCTATATTGTTTCAGGAATGGGCAATCATGGCTCTCCACTACTTCCTATCCTTTCTAGTTCTTAGTAAGGTTTGTTATTTTACCATTTTTCCTAATCTCTGTTCTACCATCAATTTACACAAGTTTGTTTGGGTGTTTACTCACTGCTTTCCTCTATCTCTCTTGCATTCTGCAGTCACTTTCTCACAGATGCGCCGTCGCCCCCCTCTGTCTGTTCTACAAATACTTTCATGGAAATTGCTCCGAGGAGCTGCATTCGCTGGTTCCCAGACGTCATGAGTTCTAGAGCCTTATGAGGCTGGCATCCCGCTCTCACCCCTTCACTGTCGAAACTCCTAAATGTAGCCATCTCTTCTACTCTAATAGCTTCATGTCTCGCACCTCTCGCCTGTGGAACTCCCTTCCCTTTTCCTGTTTCCCTGTGAGCTATAATCTCCAGCTATTCTAGTGTAATGTCAATCGACATCTCCAGTTGCCTTGATCTATCCACTACCCTCATCCTTTCTTCTATCACTCCTATCTGATCTTGCTCTAAATTTTCTGTAACCCCTTGCATCCTAGTGGCTTCCTGCCTTGCTTGGGGTGAAATGCTTAAAAAAAAAAAAAAATTCATTATATCCTAAGAGTGTCAGATTCTCCAAGCCTTCTTTTCTCATTATGGTTTCTAGAAATTTCAGCTATTTCTTTCTGATTCTAAATATAAGTTTCCTTTTTGTTTTCATAAAATTTCTTTGTTACACACATATTTAGTTCATGGTATTCTCAGTATCCTTCTGTAGAACCACGTTTCTGTGGTGCCTCAAGTCACTTGTGAAGAGATTGTCTAGTATCCACTGCCATATAGTAGGACTGATATTCCATAACAGTTCATTACTCCTTTCTTTGTTTTTAACAAAATTTTCCTGTTTCTTAATGCTTTGCTTAGCTTTTGGAAGGCATCTTTCGCTATTCCGGTGCCACTTCAGATAAGTGTTACATTTTCTATCCTCTGGTAAAACATTTCCTACATATTTAAATTATTGTACTTTTAGTATCTCCAATTCAGAGTTTGCATATTAGCTGTTCCACTTGCTGGCAGCCATATTTTCTGCTTTCTTACAATTTATGTTTAGCCCTTTCTTTTTGCTTTCCTTTACAACCTTTTATAGGAGGTCCTACAATTTCCCTTTTATGTCTGCTATCAACACTCTCATCTGCATATCTTATGGTGTTAAGATTGTGTCTGCAAGTAATAAATCCTGGTAGGACTTCTAATTCTCTCAGGATCGCCTCACTGTAAAAGTTTGATTAAATCAGGTGATACTTTTGCCCATTCCTATTTTGTGACATATCAGAAGACCTTAGGAGATCTAGGTGCAAATGAATACAAGCTCTAGTGAACAATCATCCTAATGATTACTCCGAACAAAACTTTCATCCACAATTCTCACAAATGCACCATGTAGTAGAATGACCAGGAACAGTATGATTTCATTAGAGACACTGGAACAAGAAATGTAATATTTTTGTGCAGAATGATATCAGGAGGAGCAGTGCAAATTTAAAAGGATGCATTTTTATATTTTATAGATTATGCCAAAGCATGTGATAAGGTACAACCTAAAGAACTGTTCAAACTGCTATGCAAGCTTGCTTTATTTGCGAAAGATAATCTTGAACTTTAAACAAATATCATGCAAACAGATAAGAAATGAATTCAGTAAATCTACGAAAATAGAAAGGGACAGCTGACCAATTTAACTTACAATCACATGCATACATCCCATAGTATTTTTTTTTTAAATATTTTTTTCTTCTGGATTAGAGCAGTTGTCAGAGTGTGTAGTTGATTGGTGGGGGACTAAATCAATTGAATTCTTTACAGTGAGTTTGCATTACCCACCAAATAAATCATGGAAATACTGTTGTATGTCAGAATTAAAGTGACTCTCATTCTTCTCCTCCTTTTATGTGCCTTGCTCCTTCAGGACTTCAGCAATCATGGTTCTTCACAACTTCCTATCCCTTTTACCTCTCACCAATGTTTGAATCTTTTTCTCCACTCATCCATCTGTTCATACAAACTCATTTGCTTATTCATCATTTCCCTCTGTTTTTTCCTTCCTTCACTGTCTGATTCCTTTGATTATGGCTCCCCACAACTTCCTGTCCCTTGTAGCACTATGCAGTGTTAAACTCCATTTACTTTCCCTGCCTGTTCATGTCCTGCCATCCATTTACTCAAGCTCATTAGGTAGATTATGCATTGTTTTCCTCTGTTACTCTTGCCTTCAATCTGTCCTGTGAATGTCTAATTTTCCAAGTCCTCTTTCCTCATTATATGTCCCAGAAATTTCAACTAACATTTTCTAAATACAAGCATTGGCTAACAAGGAATTTTTTGTTAAGTAAATGCTTATCATCTCTAGACATTGTTCAATGATCAAAATTCTTCAAAGTTAATTCCTTTTCTCATTATTAACCATAAAATAACACTAACCAATATAATAAAATATTTGTTAAATTAATTTCTGTTCAATGCATTTTGATTCTTTCTGAGAATTTCAAAATTAAATTTGATAAATTACAAAGAACACACCAAGAGGATTTTGTTAAAGTTTCTATAATGCCACTCTGTTTTTTTTAAATTTTATATTGATTGTGACATGTGCATCATGAATAATTATAAAAATTTCTATAAATTAAAATCTGATAAAATTAATAAATTTTACACTCTTCATAAATTATAATGGATACATCATTAAAACATATTTTATAAGCTGACCGACTTCAAACGAAATTTTTATTAAATACTATTAATGAAATGCAAGATTCCAACAAAGAACTAAATAAATTAAATTAGAATTTAATCAGCTTATAATTTATAAAAAAGGATAAAATTTACACATCATTTAAAACTTATGTCAAATTATCATTTTAGAAAGTTTCATCCTTCTAACATTTGTAATAAATAAGTTATTTAAATTTCAATAGAGTTCAACAGACATTTAGAAATGAGAATTATTTTGTCTCAAATCATGTTTCCACCTACATCCATACAAAATATATATGACAGATATACATGAAGAGAAAAGGAAGACTTAATCAGACTAAGTTTATGTTTACATTGATACAACTGCAAATGGGCACAAATGAAAGACATTTGGCAATTTTATATTTAAAAATATTTTTTTTTTTAATTTTTTTATTTTTGATATGTGTTTTGGGCATATAATCTAGCTAGTTCCTAGCCCAGGTGAACATGCTCAGGCTCCCCAAACCGACCTTGTGTACCTGACCTTGTGGGGTTTGAGTAAATACAAATTACTCTCTTGAGTAGTTTGTAACACCCTATTTATCATCTCTCAGTTGTGTCTCTGTCTTTAGGCAGACTGTGCTCACTGGTGTCTCTGTCAAAAGACAGAGTTGCAACTGAGGAAAATTATACTGAGAGGTGTCCAGCCCTGTGGAACAGCTGCCCAAGGCCACACATTCTCATTGCACAAGAGAGAGGGGTCGGTGTTTGCACCAAGGCCAGCACAACCGATAGTTTCAGGGACTCAGGGAATTTTGTTCCTAGCCTGGGTGTATGCGTTTGGGCTCCCCACTTTAAACTGACCATGTGTCACAATGCAACTTTATGGGGGCTGTTGAGTAAATGCCAAATGACTGTAAAGTAGATTTCACACGTTTATTTATCATCTCTCAGTTGCATCTCTGTCTTTGGGCAAAATGAGCTCAGGGGCAGCTCCATCAGAGGACAGAGTTGCAACTGAGGAAAATCATACTGAGAGGTGTCCAACCCTGGGGAGCAGACGCCCGAGGCTGGTCCCTCTCATTTACACCAAAGAGAGGGATCAGTGCTCACATTGAGGCTTTAACAACCAACAGTTGTGGGGGTTTGGGGAATTTTTATTCCTAACCCAAGTACATGCTTGGGCTTCCCACATTAAAACCAATCTTGTGTCACAATCTGACTTCATAGGGGCATCAAGTAAATACCAAATTACTATAAAGTAGAGTTGGGACTTTTAATCTCAGAATTCGTGGGAAAATTGAGCTCCAATTTCGTATTTATTTATATAGATTCCATAATATAGGTTTTACTTAATTAGCTATTATGTTTCTCTAACTCTTCAGATTTTGAATGTATAACTAATTCTAATTTTTCTTTTCCCATCTTTACATTATATTAATTTTATCTTATAAATTGTCCCCTGTTCTGTCACCCATGAAATAAAAATAATTCTTTGTACAAAAAACAAGGATCTACGTACATCAAATCATCTTTAAATTAAGTGGCAACAGAAGAATTATCATTAAACTTTTAAAAGGTAAGCTTAAACATTGATTCAATACTTAAATGCAGAGATCAATTCATTACAGTAAGGATTTTAATGACTGAAATTAAAGACCCTTTAATACCTCTTTGCCTGGAATTGAAATAAAATCATTAATGGCACCGATTCTGAATCCATCATAAAAATTCATCATATGTGGAATTAATGAATACTAAACACTTTAAATATCTGTGTTCTTGATCAGTTTTAACAAATTTCATGGAGGAGATAAAGAAATTGAACATATTATTGATCCTGACAAGGCATCTCAGCTTCTTTCCCACCAAAATGTAATATAGCTTCCCTCTGCCTTTTCTAAAAATACTTTCATGGTAATTGTTCTGATGAGCTTTACTCTATGGTACCTAGACTTTCTGGATTTAAGAGCAGTGCTAGACTGGTAGCAAGGTTTCATCATTTTAGAGTTGAAATGGCTAGATGTAACCATAAGTTCTTTACTAACAGTTTCTTCTCTTGCACTTCTTGCTTGTGAATCTCTTATCTGGCTTCTTTTTTCTCAGTCTTCAAAAATTTAAATGCAATGTCAGTCATTAATTCTTGTGTTTTTATTGTCCTCTCTCCTTAATAGTAGTTTTTCTCATATTCTCTAACACTCAGTAGCAGAATCACTAACATGCTTGGGGTGAAATGAAAAAAAAAGAAGGAAAAAGAGATGCTTTACTAGGGGTAGTTTTGTTCAACACTGTAGGCATCTACAAAACTAAAACATTAATCTAAGAACTTGAGTCATGGCCTTAAATAACCTTATCGGATTGAAAACTTCATGATGAAGTCAGGCATGAAACCAAACTCATTCAAAAATATCTAATCTCTCGGCTGTATCTACCATTTTCTCAGATCTATGGTTAAAGGTGACTTGAAGCAAATGGAGCCTGTCAGTCTTAGTAAAGACCATCCTCCTTTGAAGCTTGTGGGCTGGCACTACAGAATAACAAAGAAAGAACTGTACCAATTAACAGAAATCATATCACTTAAGGACTTTCAACAGCAGCAACAACTAAAATGGATAGTACATATAACTCAAAGTGAAAACAATGACATAATAATAATGTTGGCATTCCACATGACTTCAAATAAAAGTTAGGAAAGAAACTGTGATCAATATTGAAAAGAGCAATAACTGTAAATGCACTTGAGAAGCTTATTTTCATGAAAAAAAATTTAATAGAAATATTTTATGAATTTCAATCAAAAATAGTATTGGCTACTCAGTCAATGAATGCTGGATGTTTGTTTATAAGGAAATGGCTTACCATTCCTAAAAATTGGAATAGACACTTACTCAATCATTTGTACATTGTCTCCCACTTACAAGATTTCTTTCACATAATTTTGTCATAAGAGTGAATGTTTAGATACAGTGACAACAAAACTATGCAAATCTTTTAGTTTGAATCTCAAAGCCTGTGAATTGACACCATATTCAAAATGAATGTCTGTTTTTCATTTCTCTGCATTTTATTTTCTGTAAATAAAACGTAAAAGCCTCTTTCTTTATAAATTCTATTGTAAATGTTTCACTGTACAAAAATCAATCAAACGACTTGATATCTACATTGATTTTGTAATGACGACTATTAATAAAAATCAATATTTGAGCAATCTTTACATAGATATGACGATGAAAATAGAAGCAGTTCAGTCTGCGTTCAACATGTGATTTGAGAATTCCCTGCTCATTTGAATAGCAATATAGAAGCGTTTATCTAATACTTAGGCTTGAATGTCTGGTAGAAGGTTGTCCTCATTAATGGAAATTATGGTTGACTTCTCAACAGTATTTCCTATATATACGGTAAATGGTAAATTTATCCGTTTCCTTACAGGAAACATGCAACATTAATTGAGCAAAAAGTTAATGTTACTGTCAATTGATATTTGTAAAACTTTTATCTTAAAATTCCTCTCTGGTCTTTTGAACAGGAGTAGAGGTTTATTCCTTGTTTCCTGTTTAGGATTGGGTTTCCAGTTCCTTCTAAAGTCTGCTTCAGCTTGTCTTTTCCTATGCTGATATAAGTCCACACAGTAACTTTCTACGTTGGGTAGCTCTTGGGCCTTGAAATCGGTTAAAGATTAGAAAAAAAAAAAACAGTTTTTCAGGAAAATACATTTCTTAAGTCCATTAACTTTTATCACTTTTTTTAGTGTTAATGGGAGTTGCCTTCCTAACCTTTTGTTTAAAGTATTGTGGAAATTCGACATTTTAATTATATCATTATTTTTGCTTCTAGTTGATTGTGCTATCCATTTTATTTGTTGCTGCTTTTGAAAGTCTTGAAGTGTTGTGGTTTCTGTTATTTGATAAAATCTTTTGTTTGTGATTCTGTAGTATCAATCTATAGGAATTTCTGTCAGATTTCTTCTTATTATTCTTTCTGCTGTGTCTCTTTAGGACATAGGTAATCATGGCTTTCCTCAAATTCTTGTCCTTTGTAGCATTTAATAGATTTTGTCTTTTTGTTATCTTACTTATTATAAAATCCAGTGTGTGTGTGTGTGTCTGTGTCTGTACGTTTATATATTGGATCGGATTTCCTACATTTTTCAACCGATTTCAACAAAACTTCACAGGACTACATAAAATTACCTTGCGGTGGTTCTGACATTGCCAAAAATTTGAAAAACACAATTTTTTTTGCACAAAATCAATTTAAAAACACAAGAGGCATCACTTTTATTTGTAAAGAAGCAAATATTGATGAAAGTACCAAAAATAGGAAACTGTGGAGAACCATGATCTCTCACAACCTAAAGTGGAATTGCACAGAGAGAGAGATTAAAAATTTTGAAAAGGGTGGGTGGGAGAGATTAAAGATCTTGAAAAGAGAGAGAGGAAGAGATAAAGATCTTGAAAAGGGTGGGAGGGAGAGATTAAACAACTTGAAAAGGGTGGGGGATAAATTAAATATCTTGAAAAGTACATAAAGATTAAAAATATATATTCACTTAATCGGAAAATAATAATGATGCATAAAGTGTTCAGTTTAGCATTTCAAAAAAGTTAATTTATTCTAGCAGATAATGAACTTACATACTGCAAGTTCATATAGTTCTCTTAGAGAAAAAAAAATATTAACATCTGAAATATTTTATATTATATTTTATTCATCCTTGCCCTGTCTGGAAACATTTTTCCAGCTACTGTTTGTAAGGAATTATGTTAACTAAGAAATATTTTAACAAAAGAACACAATCAGTTTGTAATATTTCAATTTTGAAAATCAATCATAAATTATCTTCTCTTATTAATAAGATAGTCCCAAAATATAAGATATTATCATAAAATTCCTGAACTAGGTTCTTGTGGTCAATTCCATAATTAAAACGATTCATGTAAGAGAGCTGATTGTTTTCATGGATGATTTTTCAAGTTTTTCCCACATTCTCTGACATTTTGCTAATGATTGGTCATTTTGAATGCTCCTTATTTTGACCTTGCACTTAACTGACCTTGAAATGCCCAGTCTATTAAAAAAAAAAATTCCCCTCTGTTTAACTTGTAGTATGTTCACCAAAAGCCTGATGGGACATTTCATGAGTTTTGGTGAAACAGATTTGATGAGTTTCAAGCAAAATTCCATGCAGGCACATTGCTTGAATTTCTCAGCTATTGTAAAGATCACAGAGCCGTTCCAACAGAATGTTAGAAAACCTTGCATAATAATTGCACATGAGTAAGTAGTATGAAGCTGAGTAGCAGAATGGCTTATGGTCACATCACGTTGAAACACTAGTTGCCATATGATCGCTGAAATTAAGCAACATTAAGCCTGGCTAGGCCCTAGGTAGGTGGCCACTTGGGAATACCATGTACTGTAAGCTTTATTGTGCAATGGATAATGGCTCAAAATTGTTAATTGGAGAACCGAGTTCTAGTTCCTGTTGGGTTCACTATATTTACTTACACACAAATACCCTTGAGAAAAGGCATGAATCCACCTCTTTTCTCACATCTATGGGTTAATTAGTAAGACCTGTATCACTAAACCATTATTATCTCAGGAAAAAACTTCTTTTTACAATCAAAAATATTTTCTGGCTTTAAACCATAGAAAACTGATGAATCAATCAATGTATGATTAGCCGAATAACTTGGTCAGCTGGATACGAATGTGTGTTTGCTGGAAATGCATTTGTGTTGAATGTCACAATAAAAGCGCATACAATTCTGGGAACTTTCCAGTATCATCCCATATTTAATATTTTACTTTTGTTTCCTGAGTTTTAGGATAATTTTGATGAACTGGGGTCACTGACCTCAACAGAAACCCTGAAGAAACAATTGTCATGCTGGTTAAAAGAAAACGTCAACGTTTTTGAATGAAAACTTCAGTTTCTATAGTATTTAATTATTTGTAGAAAAATATATGAAATTGAAACATTTTTTTCAGTTACATTCAAGTAAATATTGTCAGAGTCATGCGCGTCTAGATCAGTGTTTCTCAACCATTTTTAATTCAAGGTCATGCACTTGTAGAATAACTAAAACTCTAGGGTGAACTTTAAATTTTAATAACAAAAAAATTAGTCATAAAATAAGAAAATAATAAAGAAGTCTCATGAAATAAGCATTTATTTTTAAGACATGACATCATATATTGAAGTTGTAGAGTTTTCCTTTAAAGGGATTTATGAGGAATCTGCTATTTTTAGTTTTAGAGAGGCTGCTAATGACTGATTTAAATTCCTTGAGGAAAGCAAAAGGGAAAAGATTATCCACTCGTTCTTGAAGATTAAGATATTTAGCATCCAGTTTGCAATATCAAATGAGAAAGACTGAGACATGAAAGACGTGCTTGGTGTCACTAGCTTTTTAAAAATAAAGATTTCTTTTAAATATAAAAATAATTAATATATTACTCTTCTATTAACTAGGAGTGCACCTGGCTACCTTTCGTTAGTGTGCCTGGGCACACACCAGTTGAGAAACACTGGCTTAGATTATGAGAAATAAAAAAAGAAAAAAAATATATTTTCAGTGAAGGGAAAAGTTTAAGAAATGTAATTATTATCTTTTTTTTTTTTCATTATAAATTCTTTCTTATTATAAAACCTACAAAATATCTGTAATGGCAGAATTTGGAATTTAGATTCATATTTATGTTATAATAAAATGTTGAGAGAAAACATTTTTAAAGATAAAGAAATGAAGCAAATATTTTTAGTGTTTTCGAGGATTTAATTTCCTGTTGACAGTGTTTGCAATGATTTACTGAAAAGAAATTGAATTGCGGTTTTTATCATGTCAGGAAATAGTGAAATTGGCAACAACCCCCCCCCCCCAAAAAAAAGACTTTAAATGCAACTTCAGAAGTGACTGAATGTGTAAATCAAGGGGGGTTATTTTTATTGTCTTGGCTATTTGCTCTACAGTGGCAGTCGTCAATGTCTCCTTGCTTATGTCAATCAGATGGTTGCTTTCCAAATCTTATAATCCAGCTGATTCAAAGAAGAAGAGCAAGGATGTCACATATTGTGGATATCATGATTGTGAGATTTCAGTCTCATGTGATGGCGTAAAGCCTACTGTAACATACAGCCAGTGTTTATCACCTCAATGTAGGCAATGACATTGATCATACAACTTGTCAGTAAGATGTGGCAGTGGGGGGATCAGCATGAGATGGTCTTCATTGCTTACACCACCAAGAGCCATGACAAATGAACAGAACCTGCTTGGTACACAGTGAGCATCTCCTTTATATTTGTATTTCTAAAAACATCAATGCTTCAATCTTACATTATCAAAAATATTGATAATGTTAATCTTTTTGGCAGATTAAAACCAATATCAAATAACTATATAGTTTGGTGAATATTTGATTGGTTGTTTTAATTTTTTTTAACAGCATATCAACACCTCTATGGGTAATTTAACACCAATAATTTGTGCTCAATTTTATTTTTATTTCTTTAATTTTATTTTAACCTTTTTCGAGATACTCATGGTTTAGTGAAGCAAGTCTTATAAATTAACCTATAGCTGGAGAGAGATAAGGTTGGTTCATACCTTTCCCCAAGTGTATTTGCACATAAGTGAATATAATGAACCCAATTAGAACTTGGGTCTCCAATTAGCAATTCTGAGCCATTAGCCATTACACCATCTGTGCATACCAAGCTTACAGCACCTGGTATTCCCAATCAGTCACCCATCTAGGTACTGACCAGGCTCAATGTTGCTTAACTTCAGTGATTGTATAGGAACTGGTGTTTCAATGTGATGTGGCCATAAGCCTGTGAATATTTGAATGATATGATACCATGAAAATAAATTTTTTAAAAAGGTTTTTTGATTTAAATCATCATGAGAAAAAAAAAACAGTCAAATTTAGCTTAATGAATGTCTAATTTGTTATTTAGGATAATTAAGTTTCAGACAATTGGCACTTTTTTATTGTGGGATTGTGGAAGGTGTAACAGTTATCAGCACAGAAAGTGGAAATGGCAAGCCAAGTTTAAATTTTGACCAAATCTCTATCATTCACTTTAGCACTCATGCTCTTGGTAAAAGCATGAAACCATCTGTTCTCCCCGAGATATGGATTAAATAACACGGTAGACTTGACTCTTTAGCTTTAGGTGACAGTCAGTGGAGAAGGCAACAGGAAATCACTCTCCTCTTTACCAAGAATAAGTCATGACAAGGATTACACCCTGCTGCTGGTACCATATAACCATGTCAACTCTGTTGGAGAAGAGATAGGTGCTGCCATCAAATTCCCATTGCCCTGATAAATGAACAGCACCCCAAAAGTCCAATGGTTGAACTGAAAATTAAATTCTTTTAATTTTTTTCAAAATAATTTCACCCCAAGTAAGGAGGAAATGCCACTAGTTTGCAGGATATTAGAGGGTGTGAAAATGAGAGAAAAGACATTCCAGTATGGACAACATTGTAAACATTTTATATATTAACTACAATTTTCAAAAATTTAAATGCAACATCAATTGACATCTTCTGTCTTCTTGAATCCCATTCATCTTTTATCCTTTCCTCAATCCTATCAATCTTAAATTTTTGAAGATTGTAGTTAATATATAAAATGTTTACAATGTTGTCCATACTGGAATGTTTTTACCTGATAAAAACATTTCGAACATTCATTGTTTTTAGGTTTCATAAAAGTAAAATT
Source organism: Acanthosepion lycidas (assembly GCA_963932145.1). Taxonomy (NCBI): domain Eukaryota; kingdom Metazoa; phylum Mollusca; class Cephalopoda; order Sepiida; family Sepiidae; genus Acanthosepion; species Acanthosepion lycidas. Next base: position 7,390,146 of record OZ010594.1, on the reverse strand, counting down.
ATAAAACCGGTTTCCACAAGGTGAAGTAAATGTAACCAAATATGAAAAGGTTGTCTTCTGAAGTAAATAATTAAAAATCTTTATAAATTAGGATTTGGGAAAAAATAAACAAATTAGATTCAAATTATAGCAGACAAATTATAAGAACATATTCTATTAATTAATCAATTTAAGACAAAATACAAATTGAAAATTATAAAAAAACATGCAATATCACTACTGAGTGTAAACCAAATTAACAGATTGGGACATCTATCAAAGAGATGAAATTTAAATTTTTATTATTGAATTATTCCAAAATTTTAACACATCTGCAGATAGCTATTAATGTCAACAACTGAGCACAAATAGTTATTAATTTAAAAAAATTAGTAATTCATGTCTAATATAACTATATGTATATGTCATTTTTGATAAAAGTTAAAAAAAAATAACCAGAAATATATAAAATTCATCTATATTGTCAAAAATTCCTTTTTCCACAATATAGCTATTTGTGCTATGTTTATAATACCTATTACCTAAACAATAATAATACCGAATAATTTTTTTTATAAACATCAAAGTATATTTAATCACATCTCTCTGAAAGATGTCATGATCTGTAAAATAAAATTTAATTCACCTGTAATTTATGGTTAAAGATAAAATTTACTCAGCATTTACAAGAAATATGTAATTATTAGAAAATTAATCTGCATTATTAGAAATGTTATACTTTTCAAGTAGCATCCATCCAAATAGAGGCCAGCATTTTTCTGTTAAATATTCGCATGGATTCTGGTGTTTAATACTATGACCAGGCATAGGTTTAATAAAGTTTGTCTTTTTGCTATCACTCCTAATACCTGTTCTGCCAACCATTTACACAAACTCATGTGGTAGGTTATTTGGTGCTTTCCTCTGTCCCTCTTGCCTTCAATATTTCCTGTGAGTGACAAATTCATCAAGCCCTCTTCCCTCATTATTTGATTTAGAAATTTCAGTTTTCTCAGTCCATGGTATTCTCAGTAGCCTTCTGTAGAACCACATTTCTATTGCCACAAGTTTCTTGTTCATCTGTGAGGAGATTGTCAAGCATTCACTGGCATGCAGGAGGACCAATATTACATATAACTTAAGTACTCTTTTCTTTGTTTCCAATGGAATTTTTCTATTTCTTAATATTTTGCTTAGTTCATGGAAGACATCTTTTACTATTCCAATGTAACTTCAGTATCACACTTTTTGACTTCTATTAAAATACTTCCTATATATTTAAATTTTTTTACTTGCTTGTTTTTGGTAGTGCCAATTCGAAGTTCACATCTTTGACTGTTCCTTTTGTTTCCTTTTGACAACCATACATTCTCCCTTCTTACAATTAATGTTTAGTCCATTCTTCTCCCTTTCCTTTACTACTTTCTGTAAGTATGCCTGTAGTTCTCTTTCTGCATCTGTTGTCAATACTATGTCATTTGTATGTTTTATATTGTTAAGATTGTGGCTGCCAATAATAAATTTTGGTAGGACTTCTTATTCTATCAGGATCATCTCATTGTAATGTTTGAATAAGTTTGTTGAGAAGATACATCCTTGTCTTATGCCCCTTTCTATTTTTGTCTATTTACTGAATTCATTTTCTATATGTATGCAGTCAGTTTACTCCCAGTATAGATTCTAGATTATTCTAATATCTTCCCAAATAAAGCAAGCTTACTTAGTCATCCAAATAGTTTTGGGGAAGAACACTTTTGCATAATCTATAAAATATATGTATACACCCTTTTGCACTTGTATTGCTCTTTCTGATATCTTTCTGAGTGTAAATATTGCATTTCTTGTTCTAGTATCTTTGATGAAACTGCACTGTTCTTGTCCTATTTCCAGTTTGATTCTGCTACAGGCTCTATTCATCACAATTCGGATGATAAGTTTTGTTATGTGGCTTATGAGGCTGATTGTCTAATAGAGTTTGCATTTATTTGCACCTGGCTTTTTAAGCAGTGATATGAAAATAAATCTCTTTTATATCTTCTGATATATCACCAATGTCATTTTTTTTTAAGTATTTCACCCAAAGCAAGGTGGGAGTGCCACTAGCACACAGTGGGGTTAAAGAGAGTGAAAGTAAGAGAAAAGACTGGGTATGGGAGGTGGATTGGAGAAAGAATAAAAGATGAATGGAGATCAAGACAACAGAAGATGACAATTGACATTGCATTTAAATTTTTGAAAATTGTAGTTATCAGGGAAGCAAGTAAAGTGTGGGAAAAGAAATTGTTGAATTAGAAGTGGCAGCATATTTTATTTATTATGTCTGTAATTCTGTCAATTCTGTAAATCACATAAAGCAGCCAGCATCTCTATTACAATTCCATCTAGTCCTGCTGTTTTGTTTCTGTTCAATTTGGCCCTTGGCTGATTTCACTTCAAACTTTAATATTTTTAGTCCTTCCATGTTTTTGTGTATTATGGGTTTTCCTCTTTCATTGTGGAATAGTTCTCCAATGTATTTATTCCATCTCTGAAGTGTCTTTTTCTTTCACTATTATTAGCATTAATCCATCTTGATTTTATGCCAATGAGTTTGTCATTTTTCTTCTTAACTTTCTTATTCTTTTATACAATATCTGCCTTATCTATGATTCTTTTTATTTCTGTATAGAATAAAAAAGAAGAAAAAACAAACAAACCCCTACTTTATACAATCTGAAGTAAGTATATATTTTTTTAGCTGAATTTGGTCCCTAAATGAGGCAAGTCGCTTCAAGCGCTATGTGCAGATTATTATTTAACCTGAACAAGGAACAAATGAGAAGATCAGACAGTTTGTGTCTTTCCGATTGCTATTTAAGAACAGGAATAATAGAATCAATCACTTTCCTGACATTAAGAACAAATAATTTCTAGTAATCATTCCCGTTTGCTGACATTAAGAGAAAATGATTTCTGGTAATCATTCCCGTTTGCTGACGTTAAGAGAAAATGATTGTTGACAATTTACAAATGAAATGGAAGGGATAAATGAAAATGAAAATTGGAAAGAAGAAAAAAAATTCTTCTTCATTTTCCCTTTTTATTTCATCTACAAACAGGTTATTGATACATTCGATGGTATTTCTATCTTCTTAGACGAGCTACTTGCTAATTCATAGCACACAATCTTCTATTGATTATGAATGTGTTTTTGTTATCTGTGTTTGTGCATAAAAACAAGGTTTGGTTGATTTTGTTTAGCAGCATATCAACCTCTATGGGTTATTTAATGCTGAAATCTAAATATTTTGTATACAATTTTATGGCTTCAATTACATATATTTTGTACATAATTTAATACTTTCAGGGCAAACATATGTTTTATAGATATATTGCATGTAGATGGTCTGTTGTAGGTGTTATATGTTATTTCTTTAAGGTAGGACATTATATTGATGGTTTCAGTATTTTTGTTGTATTGTGTTGTTCTGCGACATGTGATCAGTAGTCAACTTGTTTGTTTCTTAGTTTACTATACTCTTTATATCACTTCTACTTAACATACACAAATAGTTGCATTCCTATATACCAATCTGCTACAATTTTCAAATAGTTTTCTTATGTTGCTTGCCTTGTATCATTTATATCTTATGAGGGCTAAGTGAGTACATTCAGTTAAAATATGTTTCACCAAGAGTGCAACTCAGCATAATGTACATGTACCATAGATTGAACATGTGACCAATGATAAAGTTTTAGAGTGTGTAAAGAAAGATTTATGTTTTCAATTTAATGTACCTAGAAATTATTGAAACGATTATTTTAAACACTTTCAGCTAATATATTGGTCATTTACATTGATTTGGGTTATGCTATTGCAGATGGTGTGTAAGCTGTTAAGAGTCAGACATATTTTTAATTCCCGAATACAGCCAGTGCATTATGACCATGTTCAGAGTTGATGTTGTTTTGCGTATTCACAAAGAGTATGTATTAGATAGAGATTACTACGCAAATACATAACTATTGGTTGTTATTACGGCAATTATTCTTTGCAGTTATTCAAACTCGAAAATTGAAGTTCTCTGTAGGTATGTGAAAATTTTATTGCCAGTGATTTTTCTCATGTGAAATATTAAGATTTGGTCAATGACATTTTCTGAAACCTTTTCCTTCATCCCTCAATTCTGATTAAAAATTAAAAATTCTTTTGCTTTATCAAAAATATATCCATAAAAAAAATTAAATTTGTACATAAGAAATATATATATATATATATATATATATATATATATATATATATATACATACATATATATAATGTAAATATGGTCATTTGAAATAGGAAAATGAAATAAATAAAAATGTTATGGTGGGAAACATACAGCATTTATATCTAGAGAATATAGTAAATCTTCTATGTCATTCCCCTAAATGATGTCAGGAATCATGGCTCTCCACAATTTCCTGTCTTTTGTAGTTCTTAATGAATTTTTTTTTTTTTTTATCTCTCCTAAATCATGTTCTACCATCCATTTAAATAAGTTCATTCTTCTTCTTTGTGCCATGTCCCTTCAGAGTGTTGGCAAACATGGCTCTCCACAAGCTCCTGTCCTTTGTAGATCTTAATAAATTTTTGTCTTTTTTTATCTCTCCTAAATCATGTTCTGCTATCCATTTAAATAAATTCATCCGTCTTCTTTTTTTTCTTCAGGATGTTGGTGGTCATGGCTCTCTACTATATCCTATCTTTTGTAGCTCTTAATAAATGTTGTCTTTTTTTTTATCTCCCCTAAACCATGTTCTGCTATCCATTTAAATAAGCTCATTCTTCTTCTTCTGTGTGCCATGTCCCTTCAAGATGTTGGTGGTCATGGCTCTCCACAATTTCTTGACCTTTGTAGCTCTTAATGAATTTTGTCTTTTTGTTATTTCTCCTAAACCTTGTTCTGCTATCCATTTACTCAAGCTCACTAGTTAGATTATATATTGTTTTTCTTTGCCCTTCTTGTCTTCAATCTGTCCTGTGAGTATCAAATTTTACAAGCCTTCCTTCCTCATTATGTGTCCTAGAAACTTCAGTTATCTCTTCTTGTATCTTTTTTGTATTGATTTTCTCTAAAACTTTGTTGTTGCTCACATGTTAGGTCAATAGTATTCTCAGCATCCTTCTGTAGAACCATGTTTTGTTGCTTCAAGTCTCTTCTTTATCTGTAAGAAATTTGTCCATCATTCTCTGCCATATAGGAGGATTGATATTATGTCACAGTTCATGCTTTTTTTTTATTTCTAGCTAAATTTTTGATATGAAAGTTCCAGTATCTATTTCAATATTAGTTTGTTTAATCATTATCTTAAAATTAAAAATGCTATTCTCTGATTATTTGAAGTGAATCATAATATAACTGATTCAAGAATTCATCTAAATGATTTATGGTGAATAAATTTTACTATTTTTCATTTTTATATATCAGAGTTACTATGTTAACAAATTTTATTTAGATTTTTCAGTTGATTTGATAATGCTCACATGAAAGAAACTATACATCCATCTGGTTTTATTGCATTCCATCTTCTATATAATAAATGCAAATGTCAGTGTATCACTGTGTCACATGTTTTCAGCTTTACTCCTAGAGGCCATAGCCCAACATATCATACCATTTTGGAATCAGGCCAACTCTATGAGCAAATTAAAATCATTCCAAGCTGGATCCGGACTTGCAATCCTGAAATTTTTGATTCCCAAGTTTTCATTACTACAATTGTTTTCAGTGATTTTGTTTTTTTATGTGATTTTTTTGTGACAAATTTTTTTGTACAATAACAATATTTATAACTTGGAAATAAATTTGGGGATAATGAAAATTAATTGTGAAATGCATCAAAAGTCACCCATTACTGTGAAAATATTTTTAGAAGAAGCAAAGGGAAGCTACAATACAGCAGTGGGAAAGTGACTGAAAGGAAGATGCAAGTTCAAAACTGATAATGTTGTAGATTCTTCTTTGGATTTTGTCAAGAAACTCTAAATATAAAACAGAGAACCCATACAAGATGTGACAGCAAATTGGCTTATATTTTCTATCATCCAGTGGTTGCTTGTTTTTTGGGGTTTTTTTTTGTATTATTGAATCATTTTGTTTTTAAACTATATAAAATTTTAAAAATGATGGCAATTTGTTTGTTTTTTGTTAGTTTCTTATGGAAGTTTATGCTTCTGCACAAAAAGACAAAAACTTTGTTGTAAAATTTACAAATACAATAAAGTGCTTCCGTGTCTGAATCGTAAAAGGCAACACAATTTTGTAAAATGAATTAATTTCCCCTTTAAATATTTCATTTTGCTTTGATGCCTTCCAATTCAAAACAAATCAATTTTATTTGTCAAATAGCTCTTTTAATCAAAGTTTTATTCATTCTAAAATAAACATAAAAGAACATCTTGTAATAAATCAGTTATATATAATTTATTTCATGTTGCTCTCATACAACAAACCAATGTGCCATAAATAAAAAAAACAAAAATAAGTTTTCTAATGTGTACCTCCCCCACAGAAAATACAGTAAGTAAAAGAAAAAAAGGATTTTAATGATATGTTGTATAATTTTGAGTATGTTTACGACATCATATAAACAAAGAATATCAGAAATTTGTAATTAAATTTTGGCCAAGTTTAACATACATAGCCACAAAAAATTAACTGTGTGTTAAAAGGATGGATTTTCTCTGAACATTACTATTTCCGGTATAATCCATAGAAATTTTTATTGTTTTAAAAAGTTAGTTTTAGAATTTTACTTACACAAAAATATGAAACTAGATTTATGCATTCTCTTTTTTTCTTGAGAATCCATAACAAAAGTATTAAACTCTATTTTATTAGATTGTTATGAGATAGAGCTGTGGTAAAAAGATTTATTCTCGCATTTGTAATTCCCCTATTATGGGTATTATTATATCTGATATATTCACAGAGGGAATGGAATGGCTGAAAGGAAAAAGGAATAACAAACATGCTTTGTTCTCAGTACACATAACTATATATACATGTATACACATGTCCCACGTGGAGAATAATTTATCATATATACCTACACAGCAAAACAGTGTAAGGATAAATAAAAAGGAAGGGTCTTACATATAATATGGAGGTACTCCTGTATGTGGAGAAGCCATATTTAGGACTTCAGATTCAAATGGGTGAGATTCATCTCTGCCCAGGAAAGGACATATTCCATTAATGGGAAACAGCAAGTCTTGGGTTTTTCGAAATTGAGGACGGTGAGCTGGAGTTTCATTCTATATCTGGAAAAGATATATTCCCAAAGAGAAATGACACTATAAACTTGTAAGCTGTTGGGGAGGCAGATTTAGGCTCAAGGAAGTAACCTTTGCTTCGACTGCTGTAAAATGAACTGGATTTTGACTGCCACTTTCGTCACTGTATGGAGTGATGTCCTTAATCGGCTATCACATGACTTATCTCCACCAAAGAGAGATGATCACTTTCTGTATCCCAACAAGATTATTTACAAGAATATTTTTATATTTATAGGTTTGTAAAAAATATGTGAAGCAACTCCAATGCAATATTTTATTTACTATATTGTAAATAACTATGGCGGTACAATCAAGTCATGGATAGCAACTCAAATTGAAAAATTGGAGAGCTGAGTTCAAATTCTAGTCAAGTTCATTGTATTTTCTTATGTGCTAAAACCCTTGGGAAAGGTATGAATACATCTCTTGCCCTCAAATATGGACTATTAGCAGAACCGACTGGGCCCTATAGCCTTTATTGGCAACCAGTCTAGGAGAAGGAAAATACTGAATTCAAACTACTTGCTGCCTTGTAGGTCCTGCCTCTTTAACTTCTGAGAGGAGGGACAGGGTAACTTGAACATGCAAAAGGTGCTGACAAACCAATGCACTATTCTGCCTTGAATGTCACCGTAAACGACAATTGTGAGATAGAGAGAAGTGGTGGCCACAGTGGCTCAAAATGCGCTAAATGAATAAATGATGATGAAATTACTATGAAAACAATTTTTTTATTCATGAATTTATAAAAATGTCTGTAAAGAAGAGAATATGAAAACCTGAACAAACACATAACGAAGGGCAACTACAATGACTGTAATTGCAAATTTTGAAAAAAATACATTTTCCAGGCATTTCTTTCATTTGCTTTCACCACATAAATTCACTAAAATACGTTGAAAACAACTGAGTTTATTTTTTTCTCCAGGAATTGAAAATAAATAAATAAATAAAAAAAATGTTAAACACTATTTATGTATCAGACTCTTTATATAGAATTCTCAGTATTTTTCCGTAGAACCACATTTCTGCTGCATCCAGTTTTATTTTCACCTGTAGGGAGCTTGTAGAATAATTGGCCATGGTTAAAGGGAATTGGTAAAATTGAGAATGTTTCTAATAAATAATTCAAGAGAAAGAAAGAAAAGAACAGGGCAGAAATTAATACAAAGCAAACAATGTATATGCAAGACAAAAGTAGGCAAAGCAACAGTAATAAGGCAAAAAGTTCACAAAGTAAGAATGCTGTTAACACACAAAAGGGGATATAGACAATTGATCAACTGCTGTGTTCTGGCTTCAAGACAAGAAAAAAACAGAACTGAGTTGGATGAGACTGAGAAATGGTCTAATTTTATTGGTTTGGGAAAAATCCCAGCATGCATCTGTGTGTTCTCTTTATAAATTTGGGGAGGGGGATGTTTTTGCAGTCATTCCTAGTTAAATGAAACCAGCAAGGATAGTGTTTAATAATTTTATTGTCAATTCTCAAGAAAAAAGAGAATGCATAAATCCAGTTTCAGATGTTTGGGTTTTATTAAAATTCTAAAAATAGTTTTTAAAACATTTACCAAAGGAGTATACAATGTCAAGAGAAAAGAAAAACTGTCCTTTTGATAGTATTTTTTGTAGGTATGAATGTTAAAGTTTGCTCGGGACATTCTGTTCTTGTCAACTCACTGTACATGGAAAGAGCATCTACCTGGCAATATGAAACCAATACTAAAATAAATGAAGACTATCAGTGTTATACTAAGAGGCAAGCAGAAAGGTGTACATATAAGCTATAGAATATCCAAGACACAATTGGCACATATCCAAACAATCCATTTAAGTTGAACGCTTTATTTGATTATCAAGAAATCTCTTTTTTAATATTATAAAACGGAAGCTAATATACAGAACTAAAAGGGATATAGGTGGTTCTGAGAATTTATCAACCCAAAATCTGTAAACTCACTGTACATGGAAAGAGCATCTACCTGGCAATATGAAACCAATACTAAAATAAATGAAGAAGTTCGTAAAAATATGTGAACAAACTAATGCAATATTTTATGAAAGAAATAATGATGAAAACAATTTTTTTTCATAAATTTATATTGTCAAGAAAATTTAAACAATTGCACACATAAATTTTGAAAAAAATACATTTCCCAGCCAATTCCATCATTTGCTCTTGTCACATTAATTCACTAAAATGGTTTGTGAATATCTGAATTAATGTTTTTCTTGAGAATTAACAACAGAAATGCTAAAAATATTTAGGAGACTGTATAATTACAAAAATAGTGTTTGATAATTTTGTTGTATATTCTCCTAAGACAAAAAAAAAAAAGAAAAAAGAATGCATAAATCCAGTTTCAGATGTTTGGGTTTTATTAAAATTCTAAAAATAACTTTTTAAAATAATAACAATTACCAAGGGAGTATCCAGTAAATAGTTGTGTCAAGAGAAAAACACTGTTTTTTTGTTTTTTTCAGATATGAATGTTATACTCTCCCAAAATATTTATACCAAATTCAAATCAATAAAACCCACACTTGTTAAATAATATTTTTACTTGATACAAAATAAATGAAAATGTTAATAGGAAATAATTTTTATATTTTTTGAAGATTTGTCAATTTGTATATTCAGTGTAAAACCTCTTTACTATTTTGCAATGTGCAATTATTCTTGATATATAAAAAATGTCTGGGACAAGTTATAAAGTTTATTTCTAAATTTTTATTATGCTACATTATAAAAATGTGGCCGAAAACAGCAAAAAAAATTGACTAAAATTTAATTCTAAAAATACATATTAAACTATTTTCTGTCATGAATGATTAACAAAGTTTTAGAAAATCTGATAAAACCACTGAAAATTACTGCAGATAAAATTATAGAAAATCTAGCATCTTAAATACATTTTATTTGCTATTTCAAAGACTACAATCAAATATCAATTCTTTCTTGACGAGAACCTATCAAGATTGATACAGATTTTATCTTGGGGAGAAATTTAAAATCTACATAGATTCATGGCTTCCATCATTTAAAAATCACCTCAAGGCAGGAGTTGTCTCCCTTAATTCAAGATCACATCGTCTGATTAAAATGAATTCAACAGCGAACATTATCAGATCAAAAGGTTTTAATTTTATTAGATTTACTCTCTGTTCATTAATGATGTTGTCAAAATTCACACAAAAAGTCAATAATGGCTAACAAATGCAAACTAGTCAGTTTTAGGTTTGTAATTTTAATTTGTTTCTTATCTCTTTTGGTAATTCTTTGACAACTTAATATGCAACAAGCAAGGTGATCTGGTACTGCCCAAAACAAAATTATTCATATTTCAGTTATGACTTTAACAGTAACTCACACAAAAAATGGAATAGGTGAGACAGGTTCAAGTTCTGTCATCGTCTGTTGCATTCACTTTCACACAAATGCAGCTTACAGCTATATTACATTGAAACACCGATTCCTGTCTGATTGCTGAAGTTAAGCAATGTCAAGCCTGGTCACTACCTAAGTGGGTGACTACTTGGGTGCTGTAAGTTTGGATCTGCATGTTGTGTAAAGGATTATGGCTCAGAATTGGAAATCAACTCTCTAATTTCCAATTCCAGTCGGGTTTGTTATATTCACTTATGTGCAGGTATGAATCTACCTCTTCTCCCCCTGCTATGGGTTAAAATAGTAAGAGTTGTATCAGCAAAATTTTTATCTTCCAAAAATTCTTACAATCTAAAAATATTTTCTGGCTTTAAATAACCATCAAAAAGTTAAGTCATAAAAACAAATCAGTCATTAACACAAATGCATTTGGGACATGCGTAAATCCATCTCTCCTTCCTCCTGTTGTGGGTTAAATCACAGAGCACACTGTTTTTTAGTCTTGGTTGGCAAAAAAGTCTGAAGAAAGGAAAACTCAATTCAAAAACCTTTGAGAAGGAAAAGAGGAACCACTGCATTATTTTCCCCAAGAAGCCATGGCAATTCACAAATATTAAAGAAAAGGAATCTGTGGAGATCCATTATCACCTACATCTTGAAGGAACACAGCATTTAAAATAAGGGTTTTGTTTGTTGAGTGAAATATCTCATTTGATTTTTCAATATCAAAAGCCAGACCAGAGCAAAAATGGTATATTACTGCCATATTTAGGCTGGAATTGCTCAATCCCCATCTTCCAACCATGACAGAGGTCAAAAGCATTTACACAACCTTGTGAGTGATGAATTATTTTCAACCTTACTGTCCCTTTCTCACAGATGAAATGTTGTAAGCTACTCTATTGATATTTTCATGAAATTTTCCAATGTTCATACAAAACTACATTCTTTAGTTCTACCAGTTCTGACATCTCCAGCAAGGAGATCCATCATGCCATGTACACAGGACCAAATCATCTGCATTCATTTTTTATTCCATTGGTAAGCAGTAAATTCCCACCAGAGAGCTTTTACCCAACAACTGTTACTTTGTGGAAAAAATTCCTGAGATGATACTTCTTTGGAATCTTCCACATTAGCCTTCCACCCCTTTCAGAAAGATGTATTCTTCCCTAAAAAAAAGCCCTAACTAATCACCACTTCGTTTCAGTAAATTCTATCTTCTATTGGTTAAGAAACACTAAACTGTAGCAAAGTTGAAACAGATCCTTTCTCCCGCCGAAGCTCCCTGGAGCCGATTTTCAGATCCCAAAGTCTATATAAACAGCCACATGACTCAATTCAAGTCAGTCAGTCATCAAGTTTCGTGAGATGCTACCAAACTCCACGCGTGTCAATTCACTGACTCAGCATCACTTCAAAATTCTCAACAAACTCAACACAGCACTCGATCAGCCATTATCCGTGTGGTAATCAAATTACAATTGACTTAAAAAGTGAACGTTTTTACTACACAAACAGCAATTGTACAATTCATCAATTTAACCAAACAGTTAAAGGCAAAAAAACTCTTCACAACTTAAATTCTGTCAAGTAACACACGCATACACACTAATATTTGAATGAGTGCATTTGAGATTTTTCCTTACAGAAACCAAATTATTTTAATTTCACTAACAAATCAAAACCATTAACTTTTATTGACCAAATTTCTGCATGAACATTCTTCATAACCTTGTCTCAATTGCCACAATCAACAAAAATTCTGTTATCCTTGTATGTATATCTATTGTATATATAAAAATCTCTTTATTGTTGGATCTCTAACCACTGTGTTTTTAGTAATTTATTGCAATACAAATTGTCCTTATATTCTTTATTTGATCTACGTGTTATGGGATAATGCATAATAAGCACGCATAATCTTTGCCTGACATAAATTACCTTCTGATACATTTTCACTCTGTTACAATCCACAACACTTCTGCAGTCACTACAAACTTCATCTTTTCAAATGTCGAGTCAACTGTTATCTGTTCTATATATCCTCATTACTTCCTCCTCTTACGTCCATACAACAATCATATTCAGTAACCGTCGACCTTGAGTGGCTCTTGAGCTTTGTATCATGTGAACTTTAGTTTTTTTTAAAAAAAAAAAAAAAAAAAACTCTGGGAATAATGGCATTTAGACCTAAAAGTTTGAATTTCCTGAAAAATCTCAAAGAAAGAATAACAAACTCATAATTTTTAAATTCAATTCATTTTGGAATTCAGTCACTCCCTCGTGAAGGTGAAATTAACAAAAAATTAGGTTTTAACATCGATCCCCACAGACATACGCGTACATAGAAGTAAAAATTGTTTTGTCGTTTTCAGCCTGCGCAATGAAGGCTTCGAATTATCTTATGACACTTCTCTTTATAGAGAAATGGGGAGGTGCTGCTGTAAAGTTGGAACCTCTCGGCACGTCTGCTTCCATTTGTCTGCCTTGTTCTACCCGAAGCTGATCTCAGGCAAAAGGCCGGTAACCTGCATGGTTAGACCCTCTGAAAACAAAAATAAATAGGTTATGTCCCTTGGATCAGATCCAGTTTGAAATAACACATCCGTTATAACACAAGAGAAGTAATTAATTTAAGTTTTACGCATTATAATTTTTATGAAGAAACTTATTGAATTACTCTATTTAAATTGTATCTTGAAACACTAATTAAGTCTAAGAAGGATGAACCCGTAACCTTACGATAGGACTGAGATTGTAAGTAATTTATGTCTGTGTTGGATTCATTAATTTAAATTTTAATAGAATTTTTAGTCTGTAGCAAATGCCACGGGCCCCACCTATCTATTTATCTATCTCTCTCTCTCTGTACACACACACACACACACACACACACACACACACATATATATATATAATTCTGTGATTTCTGTTAGTCTGTCCATCACACCTTCTAAAATAGTCATATATTGCCTGATCAAAACCAAATTTGGAGGAAGAATGCAGGCAGGTAGGGTGTACAAAGTACAGTTTGTTTTACTTGTGTGCATAGCTTAGTACAATAAATTTTTCATTCATTTTCTTGGAAAAAATTAAAAGTTTTATTATTTAACTTACAAAATACTCCCACTATTTTGAAAACAACTCATTGATTAAAATTTAAACAACAAATATTTATTTAATAAAAATGCAATATTGTCTTTTCATATCTTTAAGTTTTTTATTTCATCAATTGGTTTTGTGAAATTGAATGGAACAGAGAGTTTGTAAATCTCGAAATGTTAGTGAATAACTTTAACAGTACTTAATACTGTGAGAATTCAAAATGTGTCAGGATGTTGCAAAAAATTCTAGTATTAAATACTTTCAAGTTGTCAAGTAAAATTGACATCTTATGATCTGGCTATGATAATGATTACCTATCAAGGGGGGAGCTGCAACTTTAATTATCATCTCAGGTAATATTATATTGAGGCCGCTAAATCTACTCAAACATCTCTGTAGTAGGAATAGGTAGCAGTAACACCATATGGAAATATACACTTTCCTTTTCACTAAGAGAGTGACAAAGAAAACTCTCTCTCTCTCATCTATTACACATACTTCCTTCCTTCTATTGTTCCTATCCTTGGTAACTGACAGAACCCAGGCATAGCTTATGGGGTCAGTGAACGTCATAAAAAATTTCACCAATCACAACACGTTCCACCAAAAATCAAACAGAAAACACGGATGTGTCAGGCCCAATACAAAGAAGAAAAGCCATGTGTGCAGAGAAGCAGAAAAAGAAGTGGTAATTTGGTTCAATGTAGCAGTTCAAGATGTAAGGGTTGGAGATTCATTGGATGTTGAGTTCAACCAAATGTACAACTCCAGAAGGAAAAGAAGAAGAAAGGATGAATTCAACAAATTAATTTCTGTCAGTATTCTGCATTATTAATATTTCTTCTTTTTCCACTGCATTCTTTCTCAATTACATTAACCTTATTGTTAATTTCACTCAAAGGTGTTTTCTGTTGCCATAGCAGGGTATAACAACACAACTGAAATTTAAATTCAGTGGCAGGATAAACTTTTTGAACAGCAAATGAAACCACAGAGTAACAAAGGTTAAGAGTAAGTTAACAAAAAGTGCTTAGGTTGATTTAAAGGATAAACCAATTATAGCATCAAGTGAACAACAAATTCACTGATTATGAGATTAGCATACTAACCCTTGTTCTAAAAATGATATCTGCTTAATGCCTTGTGACATACAAGGTCTCCACAGAATATCACCACTCTCCTCTGTCCCCACCTCTTTTTGCATCTCACACAACTAAAGATGATACTCATGCTATAATGAATGAAACCTGAAAAAGAAAGAACATCTTTGTTTGGCTAAGACAGTTTTAATTCAGAGCCAGATACATAAACAAAAAAAATGAAGAACTAAGTGAGGAATAAACTCACTGTCAATAATTTGCCAAGCCAAAAAATGTAAACGCAATGTCAATCATTATCTTCAATCTTCTTAATTCCTGTTTTTTCATGATTCTTTCTCCTTAATAATGTTTTTTTTTTCTTATATCCTTTCAAATTCAGTAACCCCTTGTGTTTTAGTGGTTATATTGCTTTGCTTGTGGGGAAATGATTAAAAAAAAATGAAATATCTGTTTTCTTTTTCTTGGTACAGAAGTTAGAGTAAGTCAGTACAATCATCATTACTATGGTCGCACTCAAGTCAACCTTAGCACAAGGTTGACTTGAACAACCAGAGAGAAAAGCTTGACCTATTTCATAGTTTGAGGTTTTTAGAAGATATGTGTGAGTGCTCTGCATCAGAAAGTGAGAAGAGAATTTAGTCTTAAGTAGATGAGAGTCGGGTAACTATCATTTTCCAGTTGGAACATTATTACCACTGGTTCACATCCTGGAGCAAAAGAAAGAAAGTAAAGTGAGTGATCATATTTCTTGTTCCTTTACTCTTAGCATCATGGGAAAATATATTTCTTTTTTTTTCTTTTTTTGTATTACTCATTATTTAATTTATCGATTTTATTTCATTTCCCCACAGGTTTTTGGTTAAAACTTGAATTGTTATTCTAATGAACTTCTTTAATTCCTTTGATGTTATCAAAGACTAACACTTAAAAAAATCTGGTAATATATTCACAAGTCAAAATTTACTTTGTATCTTGTGTTAATTCACAGAAATGATTTCTGCCTCTACAGATTCTGTTTTCTCTCATAAAAACGCCTGCAGATCTTGTTCTGTATGGTGATCCAGTTAAGAACAGATGGCACTCAAAATGGGGTAGGCATTAAGTACTCTTCTTGTAAATTCAATTATACTAATTCCGTAGTTAGCTCATCTTGTTAAGGTTCTCTGAAATTGATTAACATCTGATTAGTGGCTGATAGAAAGAAATACATCAATCAGGAAAGAAGCCATAATCTTAAAACACCAAAGAAAATTCTTTGCCAGAGAATTGGATCAAAAGAGTCTCAGTAGTTTTCTTGCAAAATACATAAAAAATCTTCTATTTGAAAATTTTGAAATTTTCTTGTTACAATACAAAAACATCAAACATTTTCCCCCCACCCTAAAAAAGCAGGTATGTCTTCTTAGAAATGTGGTTTCATGTTTCTAGCATTTACTGTTTTGTTACTTTTTTATTTAATTAGATTTTTTGATTTTTTTAAAAATATTTAGAAAATAATAATAATCTTGTTTTTTTAGAAAATGTTTAGAAAATAATAATAATAATAATGTTGTTTTTTAGAAAATAATAATTATAATATATTATAGATACACCATAGTGGTAGATATATATACTATAGACTGAAAAAGACAGAAGATAGATGTCAACAAATTTAGTTCATGTTATTGATATTTATCTAACTAGCTAGTAAGATATGGAATTCATCAAAATAGATTTGGACAGATTGTGATAGGTGTGAACACACTGAGTGAGATGGAGATAGTGAACAGACTGAAATAGATAGGTAGATGGATATATATATATATATATATATATATATATATATATATATATATATATAAGTGGGGGTTGAAAAGTTCCCTGCATTCCCCGTCCCCCACCCCCAAAGTTTCAAAAAGTTATTTACGTTGTTATTTAGTCAAATTTTGATTAGTATGTCTCATGATAACTTTTCAGCATCCTTTGATAAAATAAATTGAGCTATATAAGTATGTAGATATTAACTGGGGGAGAGAGATTAGATTCAGTGGCACAAATAAAACAATATTTTTTTGATGACAGAATTTATTTCAAACAAACCAAAATATCTATCCCAAGTAGCACTTTAATTTGGGGAGAGCATGAGATACTCAAACGAAATGTCTCACCTGTAATTCAGGTCAGAGGGGAAGAAATGAGCTATTTCAATAAGCACCTGTTCATCAGTACTTTACATTACATAACAGACATATTGAACTCTTAATATTAATTTCTTTTGTAAGGATTGTATCTGATGCGCTGTTACTTCCTGGAAGGCTTCAAGAATACTTTTGTTCTATCTGCTTCCATTTTACCATTTCCAGAGAGAGAATAAAGAATAAAATGCTTGCATCATATTTTTTTACTCAACCGGAGAATAAACAGAAAATAATCAGGAAGCATTACAATGAATGGGCTTGGTTTCCCATCTCTCTCTGCAGAATGTTCAACCAGTGCAATGATTGAACTCCTATGTTCAATTTCTTTTAACAGGAGGAGAGCTATGATAGAACGATTTATTCTCCTATTTGTAATTCCCCCATTATGGGCATTATTATATCCAGGATATAGCAACACTGTATTTCACTGACAGAATGGAATGGCTGAAAGCAAAAGGAATGACAAACATCCTTTGTTCTCAAAGAGACTTTTATACTACTAAGACATACACAAAAGCGTGTGTATGTGTGTGTGTGTATATATATATATATATATATATATATACACACACACACACACACACACACACATGTCCCATGCAGACAAAAAATATATCGCATATATCTTCACGGCAAAGCATAGTGTATGGAGAAACAAAAAGGAAGCCTGGGACATAGATGAATCTGGCCTGTTTGAATTATATGTAATATGGAGATGCTCCTGTGTTTAGAGAAGTCATATTTAGGACTTCAAATTCAAACAGGCCAGATTCATCTATGTCCCAGGCTAGTACCTATTCTATGAATTGAGGACTGTGAGTTTCTATATCTGAGAAAGATATATTCCCAAAGGAAAACAGTGCCATGGACTTGTTAGATACTGGGGAGGCAAATTTAGTCTCTTCCCGGGCCATTGGGGGTGGTCTAGAGAAAGCAACCTTTATGTTTGGCTGCTGTAAACAAAACTGAATTTAACTCAGATTTTCGTCACTGTATGGAGTGACGTCACTAACCAGCCATCATGGGACCCATGTGACTTATCTCCACCAAAGGGAGATAACCGCCTTCTGTATCCTTACATTCTGATTGAGAGCTCAACCTGCTGCTGTTGCTACCCCTTGGATGATTTAAGAAAGGCTCTCACTGAACCATGGAGTCATATATGCATTACTCTTGACTGTAAATATTTTAGCAACCTACTTGCTTGTCTTATGAACACGGCTCTGGGCTTATCTACTTAATTCTTGTTAGTGTAGGGGAAAGACTTGGCATTCATGTTCATACTTGCACTGAGCACTAAATGTTTGACATTAACTCACCAAACAAAAACAAAAAGTGAAAATGCAAATGTGCATATCTTCTCATCATCAACAATTAATCAGGAATATCAACATAAAAAAAAGGAATAATAATCGGTTGTTTCTATTACAAGATAACATTTCCAGTTTTCAAAAAGGCTCTTCTTTAGCTGAAAGGACATGTTCTGTTGTTCCTAGTACTGAGACATTGGCAACTGTCGTTTGTGTGTTTGTATCTACACACACATGTATCTTTAATATGTATAAATGAATACAAACATAGGTGTATGTGATTGTTACCTTTTGTTGATAAAATTCTTGTTATGTCACTTTTATTCAGGCTTACAGTGACATCACATTGAAACATCAATTCCCATATGACCATCAAAGTTAAGCAATGTCAAGCCTAGTTAGTAGATGGGTGATCTTTTGGGAATACCAAATGCTGTAATCTTGGATGTGTGGGTGGTGTAATGGATAATTGCCCGGAATTGTTAATCAGAGAGCTGGGTTCTAATTCCTGTTAGGTTCGTTATATTCACTTACACGCAAATACCTTTGAGAAAGGTATGAATCCTCTTCTTCTCTCCCCAGCTATGGGTTAATTAGTAAAACTTGTATCACTAAACTCTTATTATTCCCCCTTATTCTTAGAATCAAAAAACATTTTCTGGTTTTAAATAACCTGAAAAGGGTTGATAAGCCAGAGAAAGCAAACCAATCAATCACTTTTATTCAAGGCAATTGCAGTGCATTTCATAAAGTTTGAATTTGAAATTTCTTATAGCAGTGGCAATATTTTTATCTCACATTACTGAAGAGTAAATTTTGGATAAAATGGTCATTTTTCTGTACAGAAGTTTCATTCTTCTTTCTTTTTTTATATCATCATTATGATTTCCTTGCACTTTTTCCTTCTTTTCTGTTTTTCTCTTTTAATTTTTATTCTCCTTCTTTTGATGTTTTTTTTTAACTTCACATTGATTACTATTACATCAGTATTGATTCCATGAACATTAAAAAAATAGTATTGAGGCATAATATGAAAAATATATTCACCTCGCTTTAGATTTTTTTTAATCATTTCATCCCAAGCAAGGCAATATAATCCATTTGAATACAAGTGAAAGAAACTAAGACAACAATAAAAGAACAGGATTCTTTCTTTTTTTTTTATGTGCCATGTCCTTTCAGGACATAGGCGATCATGGCTTTATCCCTTGCAGCTCTCAACAAGTTCCTTCCCTCTGCTTCCTCCCCCAGAACATGTTCTGTCCTCCATGCATTGTTTTCTCTTGTCTCTCTTTCCCTCTATTCAACCTGTGAGTATCAGATTCTTCAGGCTTTCCTTTCTCATTATGCATCCCAGAAACTTCAGCTGCCTCTTCCTGATGTTAAGTATAAGTCTCCTCTTTGTTTGCAACCTCTCTAAGACCTCATCATTGCTCACACACTTGGTCCATAATATCCTTAGCAACCCTCTGTAGAACAACATCTCTGTTGCTTCAAGTCTCTTCTTCATCTTTAAGGAAATCATCCAACATTCATTGCTGTAAAGAAGGACAGATGTCACCTAACAGCTCAGTATTCTTTTCTTTGATACCAAAGAATTCCTCCTGTCTCACAATACTCTGCTCAGATTTTGGAATGAGACCTTGGCCATCCCAATTCATCTCTGGATCTTAGTGTGCAAGGAGACAGAAAATGACAATTGACATTATATTTAAATTTTTGAAGATCGTAGTTGACAAGAAAGCCAGAAGCTGGAAGAAAGTTCCATAAGAAACGATTTTATTTTTTGTTAAATAGAATTTGTCTGTTATAGTCTTACTAACAAAGATACATTGAAATATTCAAAAATTCTCCATTTTACAATAAAAATTGTTACTTCCTTTTCCAGTTATCATTTTAAATAATTCTTGAAGAAGACCAAAGGGAGATAATCAGGACACACCACTCAGATTTCACTGCTTGAACTCATACTCAAAACATGTCTTATTCTGATAATTTGGCAAGTCATGAACATTGCTGCTAAAGCAAAATTATTGATTCAGGAAGGGTACCCAGTTTATTGTTTATTAACAATAGAAAACTGATCCTCAATTTTATGTTCTCTAGAATCTTAATGTTAGTTTTTTTCTATAAAAAATGATGGTACTTTTTGTAAGTTCTTTGAAGGTTTACCCATGTGAATCTTTAAATAAACTTTTCCCAATTCATATTGTTATACTCTGTTCTTTCACAGAGCAAATCTTTTCATTTAAACTGATACAATTCATATAACCTACCAGCACATAACAGTGAAATCAGTATCAAATCCAAGCCATGATAAAAGAGCAATTATTACTGAAAATAACAAAAGTCAGGAAGCTGAGGAGAGCCATAACCACTTCATACATGAATGGACAAAGCACATAACAGAATTTAGTACCAAATCTAAGCCATAATAAAGGATATTATTGAGAATGATAAAAGGCAGGAAGCTGAGGAGAGCTATGATCATCAAATACCTGAATTGATATAACATTCAACACCAAATCTAAGCCATAATAAAGGAACAGGTATTACTGAGAGTGACGTGTTGTGGGAAGCTGAGGAGAGCTATGATTGCCCAATACCTGAAATATATAACACATAACATACAATTCAGTACCAAATCTGAAACATGAGAAAAGAGCAAGAAAAAAATAACAAAAAAACTCCAGAAAACCTTGGTTAGGAAATATTTACACTCTAACATTTTTTGGCGTCAGTCTTTGACCTTTTTCTTCTTTTGATATCTTTGGGTCTGACACAAGCCACAGTTGTTGTTGAACAAGAATTCCTGCCAAATCAAAATCCTGGAATCAAAACTAAAAGACTTTAACGTGACAATATATTTTGCTTCTTTTTTTTTTTTTAATTTTCACAGATGATTTATAAACAAAATTTATTTAGAATTATAAAAAAGAGTTTTGCCTTTTTACAAAATGATATCAAGTTGTTGAAAACATTAAATAATTAATCATAAGAAATAATAATTAAAAAAAATTCTTTTAAGCACTAGTCGGACTGAATGAATCTTTTGTTTTCTCAATGGAATCTTTATCTCTTAAAAGAGAATAATTCAGCTTCAAGATCATCTTCAGTTCCCTTTTGCTGCATATGTTTGTCAAATAATAAAAATCATTATGAAATGATGTCTGTGAAACACAATTATCAGATAATTCTTTAAGTTTTGACTTGATTTTGTGGATGAGTAATTCTCATGATTGACAGTCATCTAAGTTGTTATAGTCACATTAATTTCGTTCTTGTACATTTGACTATTCTTTAAGTATCCATCATATTTGTTAAGTTTCTGAGAACTTCAAAATGAATTCCTTATTCAATCGACAGGTGAGTGATACACATGAGAACAATCTATACCCATGTATTGAATTAAGAATTCAGTCTGGAATTCCAAGAAAGCTACTAACTGGGGGCTATGAAATATTGTTGCTATTACAACCGAAATGGGTGATTCATTTTTTTACTGCCTTTGCACATTATTTAAAGCCAGAAAATATTTTTAAATTGTAAGAATTTTTTTTTACATAATAATGGTCTAGTGACACAAGTCTTACTAATTAACCCATAGCTGGTGGGAGAAGAGATCAATTCACACCTTTCCAAAGGGTATTTGCATGTAAGAGAATATAACAAACCCGACTAGAATTGGAACTCAACTTTCTGATTAACAATTCTCAGCTATTATTCATTACACCAACCACACATCCAAGCTTACAGCACTTGGTATTCCTAAGCAGTCATCCATCTAGGTTCTGGCCAGGCTTAATGTTGCTTAACTTTGGTTATCAAATGGGAACCAATGTTTCAACATGATATGGCCATAAACCATATCGAAGATGAGGACACTCGTCAGAGTAAATCAGTACATAATAATGATAATTCCCAGAAGGTTAAAAATTACAACTGACATTGAAAGAAGGCTGGTAGCTCAATTAAAGCATTGGTTTGTGAACTTAGTGCCATAGTAATTGTGAGTTCAACCCCTGGGCTAAGTAGTCTAGAATAATACTAATTGAAAACAAGACTACTAATAACTGAGAAGTACTTTTGGCGACAGAGAAATAAATAACAAGAAGACCAAAATTTCACCATCTCTATAAATAGACAGATAATAAAAATTGTCAGGCAAACAAAGCTATAGTTTAACTAACCAATCAGAAAGCATTCCCAACCAACCAGGATGTAAGAAAATAAATAAATTTACAATCAGGATATAAGGCCTCTAACCAATGAGAAGTAAAGCACCCTTTTCAAAGTAGATATATAGATTTGTATATAAACAAATGGAAAATCAACCAAAACCAGAGTCGATAAATGAATTTTGTGCATTCTTCAGTGCTGTAGTCTTTGTAATATAGCCAGAGATAAAATATGATATTTACATGACTAGCTATCAACCTTAGATAGCTACACTGCCTTGTTGCATTGAAAACAAACATACCTTCCTTCACCACATTGTCAAGCAGTAGCTGCTACATTTGGATACATACTTATGTATATATATTCACTTCCTCCTGAACTTTTACATTTGAACTCTTAAAACTTCAACCTTTATCTTATCCTTCTGTATTATCATATTGTGTTATATAAATATTTATTTTGTATTTATCAACACTTTGTACATTTTCTTTTAATCATTACACGAGGCCAATATAGACCCAAGTCAAATACACTGATATATGGTGAGAACAGACATTATTAGAACATAAACAGCTCATCTACAACTGTTAACCTCCTAACAGCCATATGCTAAATAAGAACAATACATAATATTTCGAGAGCAGTATGAGAATAATTTTAACCCTGTAGATTGAATAAAGAGTTCTGTTCAAAATTTTTGAAGGTTAGCTGGATTGACAGAAACCTGAAAAAGGCCAGTGGGTGGGGGAGCAGGGTTGAAAATGTTGTCATAATAACAACAAAGATGATGACAATAGTCC
Source organism: Acanthosepion lycidas (assembly GCA_963932145.1). Taxonomy (NCBI): domain Eukaryota; kingdom Metazoa; phylum Mollusca; class Cephalopoda; order Sepiida; family Sepiidae; genus Acanthosepion; species Acanthosepion lycidas. The sequence continues at coordinate 7,366,802 of OZ010594.1, read as the reverse complement.
GATTGTAAATAATTTCTGTTTTTGTTTATTCTAATTTATTTGTGTCTAGTTTCAAGTGTCTCAACATTTTAATTACTTTTTGTGGAGTGAGTGACCATAAATAAAGTTAAATGTAAATTAAATGAATGGCAGAACTGCCCAACAAACAAATTTGTCAAAACTTGCAAGAAAAAGAAAAGAACAGGGCAAAACATAATACAAAGCTAGCAAATGATATACGTAAAGCAAATTAACAGTAATAAGGCAAAGCAAATGTAAAATGGCAAAAAATTTTACAAAGAATTGGGGTTGACACACAAGAGCAAGTTAGGACAAGCGAACGTAGCATTCTGACTTCAAGAAAAAACAGACTGGGACTGAGTCGTATAAAATCGAGAACCAGCCTATTATATTGGCTAGGAAGAAATCCCAGCATGCATTTGTGTGCTTCTGCCTATATATTGGGGAGGGGAAATGTTTTGCAGTCATTCCCCGTGGGGATTGGAACCAACATATTTTTATAATTTTAATATTATCGTTTTTATTAAAAATAATTTAAAATGTTTCCTCTTTTGATAATTCTGCTCTTTATTTTCTTTAAAATATTTTATAATTTGTAAAATTCACTGTAAATTAAACATATTCTTGAGTGGATCTTAATGTCATGATTTCTGTTATTTTCTGTAGTTAAACTAATGCTGATTAATAATACACATTGTTTGATTTTTGTTTTTTGTGGCCGTTTGCTGTTTGTTTTGTTTTACAGCCTAACCCTACTCCTCAATGAGTTTATTTAATGTTCACAAGATTTTTAGAATAGCTTTGTATGAGTAGAATATATATTGATATTTTTTTCCAAAAATGTATTGCTAGTATTTTTACTATCAAAATTTATTTTTATGCTTTCATACTGTTTTGAACCCAGTTTATGGGGTTAACTCTTTGCCCATAGATGGGACCCTAACAAATGCAACTACCCTAGGTTAGGGTGGACCTGGGAACAACAACATTTAGGGGATGTTTCCACATACCTCAAAAGCTCCAATCTCCCAATCAGAGGTCTTGCTGTCAGATGTAGTTTATTGTCATACCCAGGACTGAGTTTTTTTTGTTTTCTTTTTTTGGGGGGATGGGGAGTATTCCAGTATGTAAGTTGAATAACAAAATTTGTTTTTCTGAGTGCTTTAATGTTGCACTGAATATCATGGAAAGGCCTGTTCAGTTTTAGATTTTAAAATGAATCCAGTGAAAAAAATGTCACCAAAAAAAAAAAAAAAAAAAAAAAAAGAAACAGGACAATGTTAGCACTGGTTCTGTGTCTTTCTTTAATAGACTTTTTAACCTTACCCCTAACCCTGAAGAGAGGGTGAGTAGTGGAAATCTGGGATCTTAGTGCTGTTGTGGATTGACAACATTTGAAGTTAGTGAAAAATAACTTTTTCACCTCCTGTCATGTAAATTATTGACAGCAAGAAGCGTCGTTCAGAAATGGATTCATTTTGTATATCAAACTCAAACATATCACTCACAAAACCAAATTGTGACTTTTTCCCTGTGACTTAATTACCGGACTTATTTAAAACGGTTTTGTAATTTGATAATATCATAGTTACTAAGCAACTGGTAGTACCATTGGTAATATGGTGCTTAAGCAGAAGCCATAATTATATCAATGATTTTTATTACTAATTTCTGCATAGTACTTTCATCTTACTTTTTTTTTTAACTTTTGTTACAACTTTATTTTCGCAATTCTACAGATGTAACTAAATGCTGGTCTCAATGAAAAAGGTTTATGCTTAAAATTAATGATTGTTTTTTTTTTTTTCTTTATTGACAAATCAATGCAGAATTAATGTGAGAATTAAAAACAAATGACAAATACATTCTCTAAAAAGGCAAATGGACAAAATACATTTCAAAGAAATGCAAAAACAAGGAAAACACTTTTAAAGCAAAAACAACAATTTGGAATAAACTCAAAAAAATGATAAACAGAAGCATGGTGTCTTAGAAAAGAATTTCAAACTTAGTAAGGAGCAGATATTTACCATGTTTCCTTGTAGACCAACAGTAGCTAAAATAACACATACTTGTTTGCTAATCCTTAAAGGGGTGCATGGTGTCTTAGAAAAGAATTTCAAACTTAGTAAGGAGCAGATATTTATTGTCTTGCCTCATATGATGAATAGTAGACAAAGCAAAAAGTCTGAGAGGACAACTTAAAGTTTATTGCCTCTCTTTCCTTTCAGGCTTTTTGACATAAAATCTTTATATTCTGTGTTTCCTCAGAATGTAGACGATCATGTCTCTCCACAATTTCCCCTCCTTTGTAACTCTTAATAAATTTTGTGTTTTTGTTATTTCTCCTAAACCCTGTTCCACCATCCATTTACTCAAGCTCATGATGTTATGTGTTGTTTTTCTCTGTCCCTCTTGCTTTCTATCTATCCTGTGAGTATCAAATTTTCCAAGTCCTCCTTCCTTATTATGTACTCCAGATATTTCAACTGATTTTTCCTGCTGTTAAGTTTCCTTTTTGTTTCTATTTTATCTAAAAACTTATCATTTACTCAACGGCATCTTTCACATCCTTCTGTAGAATCACATGTCTGTTGTTTCAAGTTTCTTCTTCATCTATGAAGTGAGTGCCCAGCATTTGTTGCCATACAGGAGGAATGATATCATGTCACAGTTCAGTAGGCCTACTTTTTTCTTTGTTTCTAACAAAATTTTTCTGCCTCTAAATCCTCTGCTTAGCTTCTAGAAGGCATCTTTGGCCATCCCAATACATCTTTGGATTTCAGTGTTGCACTTTCTGTCGTCTGTTAGAACACTTACCAGATATTTAAATTTGTGTACATGTTTAATTTTAGTATCCTTGATTTATCATAAAATACGTAAATAAATTTTTCAGATAAAATATACACCGATCACTTCAGTGACAGTTACAACAACAGTGAGTCGACAGTGTGTGTCGTATCAAAATATCATATGAGAAAAGATTTGATAAAAAGCAACAAATTAAGATGGAAGTAAATGGGGAAAATAAAAAGAGAATTCAGTCAGGTTGTTTGGAATTTATACAAATAGAATATTTTTCTTGAAAAAAACTGTTAAATATATTCATGGAACAAAAGAACAAAAGTCTCATCATATCGTTTTCCATTTTGTTTAATAAGTCATATTAATTAAGTCATCTAAAATATAAAAGATGCACTGTGTCACTGTGTCAAACTTTTTCAGCTTTACTCCTAGCCCAACATATTATATCATTTTGGAATCAGGCCCACTCCATGAACAAATTAAAAACATTACAGGCTGGATCCAGACCCACAATCCTGAAATTTTGAATTCCTAAGTTTTCATTGTTTTGGAAACTTTTTACGATATTTTTTGACAAAATTTTTTGTACGATAACAATTTTTATAACTTGGAAATAAATTTTGGAATAATCAAAATTAATTGTGAAATCCAATGAACGTCAACCATGAAATAAAAATAATTGTTTGTATGGAAAGTAAGGACCTACATACATCAAATTGTCTTTAAATTAAGTGGCAGCAGAAGAATTATCATTGATTTGTTTGTTTGTTTGTTTGTTTCGGTTTTATGGCATATCAACCACTGTGGGTTATTTAATGCCAAATCCAGTTTATATGAATTTTAAATGCCTATTTTGTATGGAACATTTTTAGCAAGCTAGAGCTTATTTGCTTCTACACTGCAAAATAATCCTAGGTATTTTTGTTTAAGTCAAGAATTTCCATTTGATAAGGACATTTTATTTGTAAAATGGTAAAAGGTAGGATATGTTGTTTACACATCGGTCTACATCTTTGATAAGAGACCAATTCTTTTTAGAAAATCCAATATAATTTTTGGTTCAGTTTTTGCAAATAATTTCTTCGTGTTCTTGATTGATTGATTAATTGTTTTGTTTAACGGCATCTCAAACATAGTGGTCACTTTATGCCGAAAATGATTTTGAGGGACTTTAAAAGTCAAAAACATATAGCTGGCAACATTATGGTTTCAAAAATGTATAGCTGGCAACATTATGGTTTAAAAAAAAACGTATAGCTGGCAACATTATTGTTTCAAGAGCGTACAGCTGGCAACACTATTGTTTCAAAAATGTACAGCTGGCAACATTATTTTTTTACAAAAAACGTATAGCTGGCAACATTATTGTTTCAAAAAAAGTATAGCTGGCAACATTATTGTTTCAAAAACGCATAGCTGGCAACATTATTGTGTCAAAAACGCATAGCTGGCAACATTATTGTTTCAAAAATGGATAGCTGGCAACATTATTTTTCCGAAAACATTACCCGAGGCCTTGCTTTTGGATGTAGTTTATCGCCGTACTCAGGATGCGGATGTAGTCTATCGTCATACCCAGGACGTTCAAAAACTTATAGCTGGCAACACTATGGTTTCAAAAACGCACAGCTAGCAACATTATTGTTTCAAAAAAGTATAGCTGGCAACATTATTGTTTCAAAAACATATAGCTAGCAACATTATTGTTTCAAAAACGTATAGCTGGCAACATTATTTTTCCGAAAACATTATCTGTGACCTTGCTGTTGGATGTAGTTTATCATCATACCCAGGATGCGGATGTAATTTAACGTCATACCCAGGACGTGGGTAAGATCTGGAAAAACTAGGAGTTCACTATTTGCCCATAGCTGGGACCCTAACAGGTGCTACCACCCCGGGTCGGGGTGAACTTGGGAACACCAGCAATTAAGAGGTGGTTCCACACTCCTCAAAACCTCCTGATCAAAGGCCTTGCTGTTGGATGCAGTTTAACATCATACCCAGGACAGAATTATCATTGAACTTTTAAAATGTAAACTTAAATATTAATACTATACTTAAATGCAGTGATCAATTTTGAGTTCCTCTGTAGTTTTTTGATGACAATTGCATCTACTTCTCCCTATCTATTATGATGACTGAAACAATCAAGAGCCCTCCGCAGAAGCTAGGTTAAATTACACCTGATAGGGCAGCTTTTAAGCTAGCATTTAAATAAGTCATATTAAATGTTATGACATATTTAATTTAAACATTTGTTATACTCTCTGTGTCATGGCTCTTCACAGCTTCCTGTGTTTTTGTTGCTATCAACAGCCCTTGCTCACCATAATTCTTCCTTCTTTTTGTGATATTTGTCAAGTTGGCTACTTGCTTCTTTTCTCTGCTTCTTTTTTTATTTGATATGTTCTATGAGTGTCAAATTTTCCAAGCCTTCTTTCCTCATTATGCATTATGAAAATTTTCCTTTTCTTTATTAAATAAAATTCACCCAATGCAAGGCAAACAATCAACTCATAGTAAAAGACAGTTACTGAATGAAATGTGTGATATGAATGCAAGAGGGATTAGAAAAAGGTGAAGATTATGGGGATAAGGAGGATAGAAAATGATTGACCCTTGATTTGAAGAGGTCAAGATTGTAGTGTCCAGGGTAGAATCCACATGGGAGTCTTTTCCACAAAGTAGCAGTTCTTGGGAAAAGTTGTCTGAGTGGAATTTCTCTTTTTACATTTGGAATATGGGGGAAATAAGGATGATTTGATTCCTTGAAAGTAGCATGACATGTCCTAGCAGTAAAAGTCTGAATTAGTAGAACTAAAGAATGGAGCTCATCTGAACATTTGCCATGGGAATAGTGATAGTATTGTGATAGGCTTGCGACGTTACATCTGTGAGGAAAGAGGTCGCAGAGAGGAAAATAAGTCACCCCCTACAAGACAATGTAATCAAGGCTGCAATACACCATTTTTTTCACTAATTTTACTCTCTCCAAAGATAAAGCATAGCAGAATGCATCAGTTTTTAGAGCAATAGAATGATTCACAGACAAAATGTTGCAAGCCTCTCGCAATTTCCATGAAAAGTGCTCAGACAAACTACATTCTTTAGTTCCACCAGTTCTATTCTTCATGGCCAAGACCTGCCATCCACACAAATTGTAGCCAACCACTCTCATTATCTTTGTATTCCATTGGGAACATTTAAGTTCTACTTGAGTAGCTTCTTCCCACAAAACACTGCTTTGTGGAACTGACTCCCAAGAGGATACTTCCTCGATCACTATAATTTTAACATATTCAAGTCTAGAGTTAACGATTATCTTCCCTACATATCTGCATAAACTGTGCCTTTTACTCCTAAAATGTGGTATCATTAGCACTTATCTTTATGAATGATCTGAGAATGTTCCAAGGTAGATAATTAATGTAAGACTTGTATCAGTAAATCTTTATTATCTCCAAAAATTCTTAAACCATAAAAAACAAATCAATCAAAAACACATTATTCTTATTCTATCTTTGTTATATTAACATGGCTAAAATGAGTGATAATCTGGCTCCAGGCCAAATTAATTCTTCTGTCTGTAAATTTTAAATTCTAAAAAATGTTGAAGACAACATCAGGTTGAATCAGTTTTTAATATTTTTTGATATCAAATTCTGTCACTTAAAAATGGATTCCTACATGGCTGTTGTATCATGCAAAATGTTGACAGAAAAATGAGATGCCTTCTGTGTTATAACTCTTTGAAAAGTGTGTCAATTCAGTTTTTGATATTAGTTCAAGTATCAGTTGATTATTTAATAAAAGCCTTTCATCTACAGAGCTTGGCCATATCACATTGAAACACTGATTACTGCACAGTCACTGAAGTTAAGCAATGTTGAGCCTTGCCAGTACCTAGATGGGTAACTGCTTGGAAATACCAGGTATTGTAAGCTTGGATGTGTGGATGGTGTAAATGATAATGGCATGGAATTGTTGAGCCAAGAGCCAATTTCCAGTTCCTGTTGGGTTCAGTACATTTACTTACGAGCTTGGGAAAAGTATGAATCCACCTCTTCTACCCCCAGCTATTTTAAATTCTAAAAAATGTTGAAGACAACATCAGGTTGAATCAGTTTTTAATATTTTTTGATATCAAATTCTGTCACTTAAAAATGGATTCCTACATGGCTGTTGTATCATGCAAAATGTTGACAGAAAAATGAGATGCCTTCTGTGTTATAACTCTTTGAAAAGTGTGTCAATTCAGTTTTTGATATTAGTTCAAGTATCAGTTGATTATTTAATAAAAGCCTTTCATCTACAGAGCTTGGCCATATCACATTGAAACACTGATTACGGCACAGTCACTGAAGTTAAGCAATGTTGAGCCTTGCCAGTACCTAGATGGGTAACTGCTTGGAAATACCAGGTATTGTAAGCTTGGATGTGTGGATGGTGTAAATGATAATGGCATGGAATTGTTGAGCCAAGAGCCAATTTCCAGTTCCTGTTGGGTTCAGTACATTTACTTACGAGCTTGGGAAAAGTATGAATCCACCTCTTCTACCCCCAGCTATAGGTTAATTAATAAAACTTGTATCAGTAAACCATTATTATCTTAAAAAATAAAATTTCTTACAATCTAAAAATATTTCCTGGCTTTAAACAATTTGGAAAGGGTTGATAAGCCATAAAAAATGAATGAATCAATCAAGTTTATATTTGAACTGAATTAGTCTTTCATCTACAAAAACATAAGGTCAACTGGTTTGCCCTTTTTGTTTTTTCTTTTTTGTTATATTTTTGATTTATCAGTTAGCAAATAATTTTTTTTTTTTATAAGAATGAAAAAAATTAATAATAATAATTTTTTTGCTTTTCCTTCCTTTTCTTCCCCACCTTTATTTTAATATATTTGTCTATATTAATATATACTTTTAAAATGACTGTTTTTACAGCCATATTATAAAATTCTTGTAAAATCTTTTTTTTGTGAAATTTGCATAATAGATATTTTTATTTTGAAAAGATTTTGGATGAAGGATAAAGAAAAATGAATCATTAAGACAGTTATAGTGGAACTAATTTAATTATGTCAATTCTTGAAAGAAGTCCTGAAAAACTGTTTCTCAATAACTCAAAATTCTTTAATTTAAATATCGATTCAGTTTTTCTGCAACATTTCAAGAAATCACAAACTGAAAGCAAGGAATTCTTATCAATGGTTCAATTTGAAGATTTGTCAAACATTCCAAATCATTAATGTTCATTGGTTAAAATGTTAATTTGCAAGAAATTTTTCATCTTGGAAAAGTTATTGATTTAATTTTAAGTTTAATTAATTTTTTAAATAAATCAATTTTTACATAATTTGCTAAATTTTCAGTTTCTTCTCTCCATTAGAGATTTGGAGTTGAATTATTTTAGTTAATTCTAAAGTGGAGTGGAGTTATGAGTGTAATCATGGAGAAATTGTTTCTCTAAAAATATTTGCTGCAATATTTCTCATGTCTAGAAAGAAATATTGTTTTAATTTCATTTAAAAGTCAGTGATTTACAAGAAATATTACAAATCCTCTCAAATATTCATATGCCATATTAAAGGTTCTGCACATTATGCAGAATATGTGCGAAATCATTTTTGTCATTATTTTACAAGACTTAGATGTTTCGGTTGGTATACAAAGACAAATATCCAAGTAGGAAGCACTCATAGAATTCATGTCTCTGCTAGCATCATCGTGGCATAAATGGATGGCAAAAGATAGTCTGGAAGAAATATTAAAGGGACATAACACATAAAAGAAAGCTAAAATTAAGGCTAATGGTACAATTATCCGTCTCCCTAGAGAAAACATTTGCCATTCATTAACAGAATGACTAGTGTTACTTACACTTTTTATATTCAGACTATTGTCCTCATCTTTTCTCAGATGTATATCTAGATAACCTACAGGGAATTCCAAACTGAGTCCTTTATTTATTCTATGGGGATAGACTGCTAATGTCTAGGGATATCTTGTCTGATTCTTGTCTTTATTTAGTACTGCTCAGTTATTGCTCACCTGTTTCCATTGCGTGCAAGTACACACCACCCAAATCAGGGATTGAACTCACAATCACTATGTCATCAAATTCACAAACCAATGCTTTAATCCACTAGGCCATTATCTCATGGGACAATTTGAACTTGGAAGTTTAATGGTCAAAATGTTGTGATAACAACAATAAAGATGAGGACAATAGTCCAAATATAATCTCAGTCTATATTTCTAAGATGAGGTATTATGTACACTATTTACATTATTCGGACTGTTGTCCTCATTTTTGTCGCCACGTTTATCATAACGTTTCAGCCGTTGTATGCTCAGGCCTTCTTCAGGTGGTTGGAATGTCAAACTGAACCCTTTATTTCACTCACTGGGGTAGACTGTTCTAGTTCCACATGCCATGTTTAATGGATGTCAGTTATCAGTTATCTCCTGTTAATTTCCCTCTGAAATTTCTCCACTGCCTTAACCAGGTATTGAACTCACACTTTGGGGGGTACTGTCACTGTGCCATGTGTTGGTTAGATTCAGTGACAGTATAAATAGAATAGAATAGTATAAATAATCTCAATAATGATAACTCCTTGTTCCAAAAAATTCAGACAGAAATTAGTGATAATGTCAGTTGAAATAAATCTATTCTGAAAATAATTTGTTCAGGAAATTCGCTTTTTCTCAAATCCACTGAATTACTTCCTTGTATTGATGCAGGTTTCCTTCTAATATTTTTGTTTCTGATAATGTTGAAAGTCAACAGCAACATTATAACCTTTATTTTCTCTTCTAGTTAATATGTTCTATCCATTTTAGTTATTGATATTGTTGAAAATGTTCAAGTGATGTGGTTTTTGTTATTTTGTAAAGCTTTTTGTGATTTTGTTGTGCCAGTCTACGGGGTCGAATGAAGGAGTTGTCACCTTTAAGATTTAAAGGATTTGTTCATTTGAAGTCATTTTTAATCATTGATCTGAGAAATCTGTTTACATATATATATATATATATATATATATATATATATATATATACCTATCCAAATGTAAAAGAATGAGGAATAAAATTGAATTGCAACGTTCAAAACATTCATTTAAAACATTTAAAACAGGTCTCAATACAAGATTAGACTAATAAATATTTACTATACACGGTTACATTAGAACTTTATTTTCTCTTCTAGTTATATATATATATATATATATATATATATATATGGCCTGACGATTGCATCTAGCATGAAACAGACTGTTGCCTCTAAGTGTTGACTTCTATGTTCACTTTATATTTACACATGCTCTATCTCTGATATTGAGCACTTTATGCCATAAATATAGCACATCTTAAAGACTATATTTTGTCATATATATATATATATATATATATAATTAATACAAGTAAAAGGTTTGTCACTTAGCTGATTGATGTTATCTTCAACATCCTCACTTGAAAGTTTCATAGACGGAATCTCTGGGAATCACTCCATCCACTCGTCAGTGGGTATCAGCAATTGACTGCTTATACTTCACAATTTTTCTTTTTTATATGCACTTTTCATTGTTGCAAGTTTTGGGGTTTTTTCCATAGCATATGCATGTGTGCATTTGCATATGTTCACCTATGTGTGCATCTGTGCACATGTGTAGAATGTTCTGGTTATTGATCTTTTTTGTTGTTTTTTTTTCTCTTTATTCACTTTACACTTTCTCCTTAACCTCTTATCTCTTTTCTTTCAAGTGTAGCCATTTTGACTTCCATCTATTGTCATTGTTAATTCTTGAGTGTTTTATATACAGTGATGGAAAATAAAATTGCCACAATCTGAATTTGTGCTTCAATTAACTCAAGATTAAATATTAAATATACAGGTAGTATATTTGTTTGAAAATAATGGGTGTGTTGCAATACATAAATTCCATATTGTCACTGTATATTCATCTTTGGTTTGGCTCAGGCCTATGCACTTATGTGTGTATGATTGTACAGATGGCAAATATCCTGTGAAACATTATTTCATGCCACTTTCAACTGTTGATGCAATACAGCAAGAGTTGCAGGTGGGCTAACAGAACGAGCCAGGTTTTGCTCTATCATCCCAGCCAGGGAACATGTTGCAGAGATGACCCTGAGTGGACAAATATTATCCTGCTGAAACAGTACATCATTTTCCACTGACAAGAAAAGCAGCAGAAGTGGTTAAACACTGTTCTGGATCTACATGCGACTATTTAACTTTCCCTTGACAAATCTCAAAGGTGACTGAGAGTTGTAGCTTATAGCACCCACATCATCCTCTGTGTCATGGATGAATGCATCCTAGAAAGTATCACTCCTCATGTCTACATTCTTCTTCTTTTATGTGCTGTATCCCTTCAGAATATGGGGGATCATGGCTCTTCACAATTTCCTGTCCTTTGTAGTTCTTAGTAAATTTTCTCTTTGCTATCTCTCCTAATTCCTTGTTTGCCAACCATTACATAAGCTCGTTAGGTAGGTTATGTGTTATTTTCCTATGTTCTTCTTGGCTTTAATATGTATTTTGAGTGTCAAATTCTCCAAGCCTTCTTTCCACATTAGGTGCCCTAAAAATTATAGCTCTCTGATTCCAAGTATAGTGTCTTTTGTTTCCACTTTCTCTAAAACTTTGTCATTGCTCACATGTTCAGTCTATGGTATTCTCAGCATGCTTCTGTAGAACCACATTTCTATCACTTCATGTCCTTTCTTCATCTGTGAAGAGATTGTCCAGCATTCAATGCTATATTGGAGGACTGATATTACATAACAGTTCAGTTATATTTGTTTCTAATGAGATTTTCATATTTCTTAATATTTTGCATAGCTTTTGGAAGGCATCTTTTACTATCCGAATGTGCCTATGGAACTTCTGTATTCTGTTAAAACACTTCCGAAGTTTTAAAATCTTTGTACTTACTTGTTTTTGGCATATCCGGTTTGTAATTTGCAAGTTGGACTGCTCTTTTTTTACTGACAACCATACATTAGACATGCAAATGATCATCATTTACATGAAGGTAGAACCTGTTCTCCTCACAGAAAACTTCAGAGTGCTTTTCACAACATCACTGATAAATGTATGTGTTGTGGCTTGCAAGTTTAATTAGAGGCATACGTACCCATAGTCCTGCAGCACTGCAAGCATACAATTTCTAGTAGTTTGTGTTGATTCTCCTGGGATCACATTTGCTCTGATTCATGCTTTAGAGCTCTGAACTATATCTTGGTATCTGTATGATGTAGCCATCCAGAACCTGGTTTACTGGTATAGGAATGTTCATTTGACCACTGTTGCTAGCAATGGCCAACGTGGCATATCCAAAATGCAGAGCAATTTCACCGAAAATACTATCCAACCTCTAAAAGTCCTGCAATTCAAGCCATTGCAAACAGTGCTCTCTTCCAGATTTCAAACTTTCATTCCCCTTTGTTGGAGAAACTAAAATTTGATTCAGTGTGTTTTAAGCTGCTCGGCCACAGAGAGAATCCCAACATGTTTTTTTTTATTAATCTTACAGGCTGATAGACTTAAACACTGTTTAAAATAAAATTGAGCCATCTATTTCAAACATGGGTATCCACTGAAATAACATTTGAGATAATAAAAATATTGGATTATGAATAAATCCATTCATTCTTGATGTCAATTTTGGAATACAATAATTGGGCTCTTGTCATGGGTGGTAACTAATCACAAAGTAGGAAAACTCTGTAATCAAACCAGGTCTTTCTTTAATTGCATTTGAACTTTCAAATTATTCTGGAGTGGTTACACTTCATGACAAATAAACAGGGAGGGTTGTTCAGAGATTTTTGTGCATCTAGTTGAGTAGTTCACTACAAAAACTGAATTGTTGTATATTAATACATCAAATTTGATGGAAGAGTCAATCATACACACATACATATATATATATGTGTGTGTGTGTATAAAATAAGATACAGAATACCAACAAAGTTTGAAGACTATGACAAATAGAAAACCATTTTCACTAAGCTGTTGTTTCTCAAAACACCAGCTTAGTGGAAACAGTCCCTTTCTGTCTTCTATCATCATGGCTAAATGCTAACCTCTCAGACTAACATTTTTGGTTGATATGAAGTGGAAAGAATATATTGAATCCATTGCTAGGTCAGCTACTAAAAAAGTTGGTTCACTGTGTTGTGCTAGACAATTTTTCTCTCCAGAATCTATCTTGCATATCTATAAGTCTACCATTCATCCTGGCTTAGAATATTGCTGCCACTTATGGTCCACTGCTCTTGCTATATATTTAAAGATTCTTGATAAAATCCAAAGAAGATTCAGGAATATTATTAATCCTGACCTAGCATCTTCCCTTCAGTCACTTTCCCACTGCTGTAAAGTTGTTTCTCTGTGCCTTTTCTATAAATACTTTCATGGTATTTGTCCTGATGAGTTCTTCAGTATGATATCTAGACTTTATGAATCTAAGCACAATATAAACTGTTATCGAAGTCTCATCAGTTTACAATCGTGTTGGCTGCTAGATGTAAGTTCTATGCTAACAGTTTCTTTTCTGACATTTCTCACTTGTAAAACTCTTTTCAAAATTTAAATGCAATGTCAATCCCTATATACTGTCTTCTTTATTCTTCTTCTATTGTTCTTACTCCTTAGTAATGTTTCTGTTTTCTAGTTCTTCCCTGTAACCCTTTCCGTCTTAGTGGCTTTACTGCCTTCCTTTGAGCTTGATAAAAAATAATGATTTATTATTTAAGCATACATGAAAATATACACACAAACATATTTCTTTCTGTCATTTTTGATCTGATGAAGCCTAAAAAAGGCAAAACATGTAATCAAATCTAGTTTCAATGAAATTCTTTCCCATTTGTCATATTCTTCTAAATATATATGTATGTCTATATATTAAGCAGTTGAATGACAAAGCGGAAAAATTCTGTATAGCATATTTCATCCTTGAGAAAGTCTCCATCAAACTAAAGTAATGTTTTATTGATAGAATTACATATATGTCGGAGGGGGGGTGGATATAAATGTGGATGCCAATGGGAAACACTTAAGGTGTGCAAATGGCAAATTCTAAAGTCTTTCATTTTTTTTACTTCAATTTAATTTTTTCTTCCTTCAAGAGGATGGAATGTGTTATTTGGAATGTTTCCACAATTGTCATTCAATTGCCTTACATAATTCTCATATACCTACCTACCTACATACATACATACATACATACATATATATATATATATATATATATATATATATATATATATATATATATATATATATTCTCATCCACAGACAGACCATTTTACTGTTTCACAGCTCATCAGTGTGGCCAGGCATCCAATTGCCTCAAGTTGGAAGTGAAACCTGATTGATTTGACATAAGTTGGAAATTTTACCCCTGAGCTATCAGCACCTATTAAGAGCTACAAGGAACAGGAAGTTGTGGAGAGCCATGATCGCCTACATCCACAGTACGTAAAAGAAGAAAATAAATCTTTAAGAAATACCACTATTTCACTATTTATTGCAAACCAAATTAGCACATATTTCCACACTGTCGTTAAAAAAAAAAAAATAACCAGCATTCATTATAATAATAAAACAATCAGAATAAATGAATTTGTCATATTAATATCATTTCAGTTTATGAAACTATTTAGAAGTTATAGCATCTAGAAAATTAAAATCATTGCCTTATAAAAGCTTAAGGGGCCCCCAGGCTGCAGACTAAAAGATAATCCGAACCGCTTGTGACTAATGAAAGTTTAATGAGTGCGAAATAGTAATAACTCCCTTCACCCACTCCCTTCAAGTTTGGGTGAACTGAAGAAGAAGAGGGAAAGAAATTTGAGAGCTTATGTGAAATTTTCTTTGGACCAATGAAAACCTTGCCTTCACAGAAATTAGCTGGTCAGCTGAAAAGAAGGAAAAAATTAGCAAGCCTACACAAAATTTTTTTTTATATAAAATGAGGAGAAAAATTAATAAGAGTGTCTTAAATCATGTGAAAGGCTTTGTTTCTGTTCATCACAACCAGGTTTGAAGTTCTCACCAGTGTAAAATTACTTGCCAATTATATTATTACTAAACAGCATGTAGTACTTTAAATAATTTTCTCTCAACAAGTCAAGAAAGCTAAGTATTTCAAACTCTTTCTCTTTATCTACTTTTGAATGTATGCAAACCATATAACCTTTTGATGAACAACAAACTCTCTTACGTTTGTTTTAAACATTTTTTAATATTATTTTGTGTCAGATCATTTAATCTATTGTATGAATATTTCTTTTTCATTGCAATATATTAAAATTATGGACTTTAAAAATTCTGATTTATACTCCTAAAACAAGCTACTGACACTACTTCAAGTGTGTAAATTTGTAAATAAATTTCTTATCTTTTTTTGTTAAAATTACCTGCGTGTTTCCTCATCATTATCATCCTTCATTAATGTCCTTGGCATGGGTAAATCAAATGTTCATTTTAACCTCTAAGCCCCACGCCACTATAATTGTTATTATTCAATGTTGTCACACAACAAACTATGATGAAAATATTAATAGAAAAGACACAAGGAATTTGAAATGGACTTTGTAAACTACTGAATTCAATGTTCGAACTTATTTTTATCTCCACTATTAGCGACGCCAAGTGGTAGGAGATCGTACTTATCTCTCAAGCCTTTTTATACTGTCATTAGAACTTCCATTGATTTCATTTTGGTTTCACCAGACCAACTAATAAAATCTTGATTTTACATTGGATAAAAAGACACATTTTTTTTCTTATTATAAAAATAATTGTCAGAAATGTACATGACTCTTACTGCTGTCGACATGTCAGAACATTTATTTATATTTGCCGTCAGATCTAACAATAACATTTTTTTTTTTTTTATATACAATTGTTCATTTTAAATTCAACAAAAATGAAAACAAGGGAGGCTATTTTTTTGTACATTTCTAAATGACGTGTGCAAAACTTTACGGATTAACTTTAGTGAATTTTGTTTCCCTTTCGAAACACGCAAATGTACTCTCGCGTCATTCAAACGATCAGTGATAATTCCAGCTTCTGAAATATCTTCGAAAATACGTCAAGGTATTTGATCTCAAGTAATCTATGAAAGGCATCATTTTCTTCAGTAGATAATATTACGGAGTTGCTTCCCTTAGATTTAGACGCTTCATCTCGCTTTCGTGGGCTGCTGGCCGGAAACCTATTTGTTAAAATTAAAAATTAAATAAATTTAATAATTTCTTTATTAGCAGCTATTATCAATAATGTTGTTTAAAAGGGTGCTGAAATATTTAAGGTGAATTTTAAAGTGTTTATCGTTGTTATGTCAGTGATAAAAAAATCCTACTAATAAGGAATAAAAAACGAAACCCCTTGAAAATCCAATCATGACCTAGGTCCTATTGTATACTATAGTAGACATAAATGACACCATTTTTAAACTGACTGGTCCCCTCGTGGAAAAAAAAAGGGGGGGAGTCTTTTGAAATAATTTTTGTAGATTCGAAAAATACAGATTTTTTATGTTTATCATAGAAGTAGGGTCCTCGTGGCAAATCGATTCCTGCCTTTTTAAGGCCTAACTGTTGTGAATAATAATACGAAAAGAGAAAAGAAAAAAAACTAAACATTTTTTTTGTTACAAAAAGATTTCTTTTTTTTATATAAAGAACAAACGGATATGCATTTTTAATTAAATAAAAGTATATATTTGTTTATTCATCATCCTCAAAGTGCTTCCAAAAAAAATCACCTCCCCAAAAATATTTTTTCAAATATTCAGATGATAATAATACAAAAAAAGTAACAAGCAAAACTTAAAGACTATGCAAATATCAATGATGATAAGTACAGTTTAAATTAAAACGTAGTATTTGTAAATAACACCTCAGTCCAAATCACTTTGTAAAAAGTCAGGGATCGATCTTACACAGTATTAATATTATGAACAGGATCCCCACTTCTAAAATGATTACAAATACATTTTTTTTTTTATTCCGACAAATTTATGTGTGATTTTTTAAATACAGTGTAACCCGGATATAAGAGAGTTGTCGGGACGAGAGACTAAGTCTCTTATATCCGGGTTTGGTCTATTTTGTTTAGGTAAGTATGGCTCTAATTTGGGACCAGAGAAAATCTCTCTTATATCCGTGTTTCTCTTATATCAGAGTCTCTTATATCCGGGTTACACTGTATTGAAACGGTTTGAATTTGTTTTTATGTCAATATTTTAACACTAATTCATTTCCATAATATAGTTTTAATTAGCTACCCAAAATCACTCCCCTCTAACTCTTCAAATGTTGACAGAAAAATCAAAAATTAATTCTAATCTCCATATTGAATTCCCCCCCCTCTAAAACCTTTTATACTATATTAATTATAATTTATAAACTTTCTCTTACTTGAATGTCTCCCTCTCTTTCCATTAACCCCTTACATCCTTTTATTTTAAATTTATTTTAGGATTAATTATTTATTTCTCTTTTAATTTTAAATTAAAAATTCATTTTTTTCATATAACCTCAAATTGGTGTCATAAGGTTAATATTTGAGTTTATTTTTAATAAAACTTTTTCCCTTTAAGACAAATACCTTCAACCTTCCCCAGACCTCTGCCTTGTGCCTTTCATCTGACTGAAACATTGAAATGTGTAAATTCTCTATCAGATGTTTTCGGCAAGTTGTATTTGTTAACTTTCACAGTTAAATTCTACTTCCTGCCTCATCTGACTTTATAGACATGAACTCATTACACACCAGGGTTGATAAAACAGACGACCGATATCTTCGCCTATCGAAATAGGCTATTCTCCATATGTGGTAATTTTGGATTTGTTTGTTTATTAATTGTGTATATATATATATAATATATATATATATATATATATATATATAGTGTAACCCGGATTTAAGAGACCCGGATATAAGAGAGATTTTCTCTGGTCCCAAATTAGAGCCATACTTACCTAAACAAAATAGACCAAACCCGGATATAAGAGACCTCTTCTCCGGTCCCGACAACTCTCTTATATCCGGGTTACACTGTATATATTTTGTCTGGTTAACCCCTCGTAATTTTCTAAACTGCTCTTCGGTGACGCTCTTCGCACTAAAAATACTCTGCGATAATTTTTCGTAGCCTCTTCTTATCATATCCGCTTATTCGTCAATATGTAAATCTCACTTGTCTTTGGGAAACACATGAACTAACCACACACACACACACACACTTCACATACTTTGAACCCAAATGGTTTTCACATTCTTTTATTACACACATTATTGTTTTTGTCACTTGTATACCTTTCTTGTTAATGCATTATCATTTGTTTGTACATATATATTGGTTATCGACGTTTCCTTACATTTCTTTACATGGACTCACATACCGAGTCTGCCATTTTGTTGTGGGTATTTTAGGAGACAGCGTGTTATTCCCAATTTCAAACATCTACGTTACTAACGCCCACAACAATATATATATATATATATATATATATATATATATATATATATATATATATATATAGTGAACCACTTTCCCTAAATCAGTCATTGAATTACTGACTTTTATCAAGTGAGTCAAGATGAGAATTTAAAAATCCATGCATACACGCAGACACCTTTTCATTGGAACTAATTTTCATCCTCCCTTCGGATTGAGAGTGACTATGCTGAAAATTTCTTGTGCCAACCCATTTCCAAAAATTTTTCCAAATTCTTGAACAATGAGAAAATAGCATAGTGGATTAAACCATTGATCCATGAATTTGGTGTCATGGTAATTTTGAGTTCATTTCCTGGTCCGGGCAGTACAGATTTAGACACAGTAGAAACAGAGCAAGCATTAACTGAGTAGTACTAAATACGAATTAGACAGGCTATACTTGGACATGCTCAGTGGAACGAGAACAATCTACCTCTGCAGATTAAATAAAGGGTTTAGTTGAAACTTTTTTGAAGGTTACCCAGATCAACAAGCACCTGATGAAGGCCAGAGGACACAACGGCCAAAACGTAATAACAACAACAAAGATAAGGACAATAGTCAACATGTAAATAACGATAAACCCAGACAAAAATTCTAAATGGTTTCATAACCGTTAATAGAAATATAGAAAGTTGTCACTGGACATTAATATGACTTTGTCGGTGAGAGAATTGATGAGATTTTGTTGTTTGAAAACATGTTTTTAGTTTCATTAGGTTGATATTGAGACATTTATTATTTGATTAGATCTTTTGTTCTCTACTTTTAACCACTTGGACTTGTAGCAAATATTGTGCTCCAAGTTTTAGTGGTGGGAGTTACGATTTGATGATAAGGACTTCCTACATGTGGAGGAATTTTTATGCATATACTTTTATATAAAGGACAACATAGCTTAGAAAAGAAGGGAAAGAGAAAATAATATTTCCATTTGTACAGATAGCTAAAAAAAGGAAAGAAAACATTTTGGTACATATCCAGATTGTCTGTGTGATGTCCATATGGTTTGTTTGAAATTAAGTACTTGGTTTGCCAGAAGGAAGAAATGTTCTTGCCAATATTGTTATTAACTAATAGTTTTTAATATTTTGTTGTAAATTCTCAAGAACGAAAAAAAGCTATACATTCATCTTCATCATGTTTAGATTTTAGTTAAAATAAGTTAAAATAAAAGCGATATTATGAGAAAAACTGTCCTTTTGACACTCCATGATTTTTAAGGCACAAAGGTCCATGTCTGTCAGAAATCGTACATATTTTCATGCCATTTTCTAATCTTACGAATGTCAGAGTGACAGTTACATTTTCCTTGTAACAAATTTTGACAAAATTACATTTTCTCTTGATGTTTTTCTATTCCCCAAATTCCTGGATTTTTCATCAACTCCCTTCATAATATTTCATGAAGTAACCCTATAACGCCTGCCGCCACCTACACCCGGTGGTGTAACCACGTTTAGTGGTCCGGTCCTCGGGGTCTTATGACGACATTTCAACTACAGGGCTAACTGTGCACTTGTCAATGCTGATGCTGGTCCAAGCTGGTTGTTGGTCGCTGGCCACTTTGATCCACACCAACATTGTGCTCTTGATCTCAGAGCAAAGATCGAGCGAAAAATATAAACCAGATCACCAATGACAGAACTTGTTTTCATAATTCCAGCCTTAATCGTACATCCAATCTGCTAAGAGAAATTTGTTCTCATTTAATCTTCTGAGCGAGAGATAAAATTATTTCCCAATTTGCCTAAATTCTCAAAGAAAAGACAAAAATTATTATCCATCCATGGACCAATCGCTGTCTTTAGCGAAAACACAAACCAGATCACCTACTTGTCACGATAGGATTGAATTTCATAACCTCGACCAGCTTCATTGCCTTGTTTTCATTTCTCACTTCGTTTTCGTCAATGAAAATACATTGGTTTGCCTAAATTCTCAAAGAAGAAATAAAAATTGTTCTCCAAATGTTTTCGTCTACATGCCAAACACTCGATGGATAAAAAAAATAAACTTTAGGAGACAAGAAATTTCATTTTCACCAAGAAAAATATCTACACTCTCTCTCTCTCTCTCCCAGCCTATATTCCATTTTGGGCTTAAACCTTTTCTGCACAGAATCAACATTTAACCACTTCATGGCCTCAGTGTTTATTTTTCTTGACAAAAGGTAAAAATATATGCCATGTCTGTTCAAGATGTGGTTTTCCGAAACTTTCTGTTCTTTGTAGATTTTAGTAAGTTTTTTTTCTTTTCATCTCCCCTCCTACTGTCTTACAAAAGCTTGTTAATTAATAATATCTGTCTATATTTCTGAGATGAGGTATTATGTACATTATTTACATTATTCGGACTATTGTCCTCATCTTTGTCACCATATTTATTACAACGTTTCGCCCGTTGTACGCCCTGGCCTTCTTCAGCTGGTTGGAATGTCGAACTGAACCCTTTATTTCGCTCACTGGGGTAGACTGTTCTAGTTCCACGTGCCATGTTTCTGTTCCCCAAATAAATATGGCACCTGAAACTAGAACAATTTAGTGTTGTAAATTCGTACGAAATTAAAAAAGAAAAAAAAATTCGATCACTTTTTTCTCTCCCCAGATAACTTTCCATGTTTCCTATTTTTTTAATTCATACAAATAAACATTTACAATTTTAAAGTTAAAAATCCAAATGCAAGTTAAACACAAATGAATTATATCTGTCCAAAGTTACAAATTTGGTGTTTGGAATTCAAAGAGAAATGACGTTTTTCACTATTTGCAAAACACTAAAAAAATTAACGGTTTTATTTTTATTTAATTCTGATGTGTAAAAAAAATGGTGCCAGAAAATAAATTAAATAATTGCTTAGATTATTTTCCTAAATTCGTGTAAAAAATAGTATATGTTTAGAATCCTGACAAAGTATTTAAGAAATTTGAAAAACGTATCATCATTGAAACTAGATTTGATTAAATCGTTTTGCGTCGCAATTAAAGGATTGGACGAGGATTTATCTTGGATTAATTTCAGAAAACTTCTGAACTTCTTGCTTTCGAGTCATTCTAAAATTGACATGAGGATTTAGCTTTAATTCGATACAGAAAAACTGGGAGAAAATATGTTAGTTAACAACTTTCGACATAAACTAAGAATTATAAAGAAAAATAGAGAATAATAAATATTAACGGCTTTTTTTTTAAGTTACTTATTTTCTTTCTTCTTTAATCATGAGGAACGCTAGCTTAGGAAAACTAAAACAGTACAAACAATGATTCAATAAGCATACACACAAATACACATTTCTTTCGTTTTGGGATCTGATGAAGCCTAGAAAGGCGAAACACATAATCAAATCTAGTTTCAATGAAACGGTTTTTCCTTTGTCAAATTTCTTAAAATATGTAAATATAAATTGTAGTGTTTGTGAAGAAAAACTTCAAAAATTCATGTGAATTAAGATTTGGGAAAATTAAAATAAATAGATTCAAATTATAGAGATTAATTAATGAGTTTCAGATAAATAAAAACCGCTTTTTAATGAATACAATATCTCTGCTGAGTGGATACTGACTTCAAATGAATTTAACTTATGTAGAAAGAGTGGACAGTATTTAATATTTATTTATCAATCAAATTATGAATATGCAAATTGAAAATGTTAGTTTTTGGGGTTTTTTTTAACCCTGCCTGCTAAGTTATTTAAAATGGTAAACACTTTCTTTCAAACAAAGCCAAGCATTCATGCTTTTGGTGAGTTTTGGAGTTAGTCCCAAAAAATAAAATTAAATAAAATTATGAACACACAAAAATAAAAAGAATTCAAATTAAAATAAGGCATTTGCACTTTTCTTTAAATAAAACCCTTATCTTTTTCTTTCTCTCTAAAACGTCTCTCTATGAAGGCAACCCTCAAATAAAAAAAAAAGGAAGAAGAAAAAAGGACTGACCCCGGCTGAAAAACGCAGGAAATTAACGGGAGAAGATAAATCTACCAAAATAAGATCTCCCCGAAAGATCTACACAGTTTCGTAATCAAATGTAAGCAAAAAAATATTTGAATTTTTTTTTTTTTTTTTTACAATGATTGTTTACCCTGTATAAAGTCTGAGAGCCACTCGAGGTAGAGGGCTACAGAGTAAGAGGCGCAAGTTATACGGATATGTGTAGGTAGAAAATAACGGTTAACCCTAGACTGGAACAGGTTTAAATTGTCGTGATTTGGAGAAGCGTCCTCTTCGGAGTCGGTTCCAAAAAGCAGCGGTTCGTTGGAAGAAGCTACTCGAGTGGAACTTACGTCTCACCAATGGAATGAGGGTATTTCACTACAATGGCCGTGGCATGGTGGAGCTTAGCCGTGAAGGTTAGAACTTGTGGAACTAAAAAATTAAAATAGAATGTATTTCATCTGAACACTTTTCATGGAAATAACGATAGCGAGAGGGTTGCGATATTTCATCTGTGGTAGGGGTTGCAGGGTGGAAAATAATTTGTCACCTCCAAAAACGCGAGACTGGAAAAGCAGCTCCTGTCCATATGGTATCAGTACTCCATTTTCAGCCTGATCTGGCTCTTGTGAAGGGAGAGGGAAGGCGGGATTAGGTACTTCTTACTGGACATGTACACAGGGAAACGACCATTTTCCAGCATTTTTAGTGATGGATGGCATGTAAAATCCATTTCATATGTGGGTTGAGGTTATGTCCCAATGGGCGCTCAAAACCTCCCTGAGGTAACATCCGTTCATCATGATTGGTGTTTAGCTCGGGGTCCGAACGGCGGTGATGGAATAACTAGTTTTGTTTTCGAGGTTTGGTTGTGACCAGCCAGTCCCCCCACCCCGGCAACCACCACTGAGCTGTCAACTTTCATAAAACGTGCCTTCAAAGAGCTTTTTACATCTTTTTGATACTGTTTTCTTCAAAGCCAAATGGATCATCGATTTCTCCCAAATGAAAGGGACAGGTTTTTATTTACTGAATTTAGTGAATTCTGTTTTCTTCCTCCAAATGATGAAAGGGGAGCAACTTCCGAAAACCTTCGCTTCTTCCATCAAACAAAAGTTATCCATTGTCAAACACTGGTCTCATTATACTACAAGAGAAAAATAATAATGACAATAATACCCAGTCTCTCCGTGAGTTAAGCACTTTTTATGGATTTCTTTTGCCAGGGAAAAGGGCTAAGCTAAAATTAAT
Source organism: Acanthosepion lycidas (assembly GCA_963932145.1). Classification (NCBI taxonomy): domain Eukaryota; kingdom Metazoa; phylum Mollusca; class Cephalopoda; order Sepiida; family Sepiidae; genus Acanthosepion; species Acanthosepion lycidas. Next base: position 7,343,252 of record OZ010594.1, on the reverse strand, counting down.
AAACATATCACCCCCCCCACACACACACACAATGTTTGAAAAAGTAGGAAGAGGTTTCAATGTTTTCTTTTATTTCTTCCTTTTCATGTTTTTCTTTCCTCCTCCTTTTTACCTTTTCTTACATTCCTTTCCTTCTTCCTTTACCGTTGCTTGTTGTTGTTTTCCTTCCTTTCCTTTTCCTTGTTTTTCTTTCCTTCTTCCCAAACATATGAAAGGTGATGTTTTTATTTTCTTAACAAATTAGTAAATTTTATTTTTCAATAGAAATTTTTTCAAGGTGAAATTTACCTCTGAAAATTACAATATATCTTCATGGACAGAATAAAAAAAAACTAGATAGAATATTTGGCAAAAATAGTCTATTAAAAGTGGTGACTATGTTGAAAAATCATCCCTCGTAATTTTGAAGAGACATAAACTTCCTTTATTTTGATACCAGTTTCATTATTCTATCTGGTCTAAAACTTCTTTTCCTTAGTTGGACAACAAGTTAATGGGACAACTTATTATTATTCAAGTAAACATTTCTTTTCTTAATGTTTGACTTTCGATTTTTAAATCCAAAAAAACTTTTAAAAATATCAAGACGACTTAGGGATTTTGATTTTCAAAAATACCATTAATTTAATTAAGGAATTAACATTCACGAGTATTATATATTTATTAAACTCTTCCCAGTGTTTGCTTATTAACAAGCAAAGAATATCTGCTTCTCACATACATTGCTCAGAGAAGTGAAAATTGAAAATAAATAACAGTTAATATGTGCAAAAGGAACTGAATTACCATATATACTTGCGTATCATATAATCTTCCTAATTTGGAAACTAAATTGACTACAGTAAATGGATATATAGTTTGGTCAATGGGGTCAGCAGTATATATGCTAATTTATATCTCATGTATGATGCTACCCGCTTAAAATTAGCTTTAAAAGTTGCATAATACTCGAGTACATACAGTATTTGTTTAATTTACAGTAGATGACACTTTGATTTGTTTTGAATAAATCATTTATTATGGAAGCTTTAAAATGAAAGCTAATGAACTTGACATTTTGAAGTAGTTTTTTTTTCTTATATTCCAATTTTTAATAAACATGACAAAATAATATAAACACATGTCTTAGAAACAGAGATAAGAAATATACAATAGATATGTTTCAAACAAATTTAAATTTTAACAAAGTAGAAATGTAAATTGTGGAAAAGATATTTTCAAAATAATTTCATATCACCAAATGGTGTAATGGTAATATTAACTGTTTCCTTATAAGAAAACACTCAGCATCTAATTGATTGAGCAGCCAGTTCTACTTTTGTTGAAATTTATTCAAATCTTTGTCTTAAAACAATTTTCTCATAAAAGTAGGTTTCTTAAGCCCACTGTCATCACTCTTTCAAGTATTGATGGGAGTTTCCTTCCTAACCTTTAGTTTTGAGTAGCGTGGAACATTAATATCTTGATCATGACATTATTTTCTCTTTGAATTATATGTGATATCTATTTTTATTATTACTGCTGTTGAAAGTTCTCAGAAGGAGGGTTAGTTCTGTTATCTGGTACAGTTTTTTGTTTGTGATTTTGTAGCGCCAGTCCATAAAGTTTGAAGATATATGGTTCACCCCAAGACCTGCAGGCTTCATTTACTGGAAGACATTTTAACCATTTATAAAAGAACATAGTTGTATGCAGCTGCTATTTCAGAGAGTCTGTGGCACCATCCATGACATTCATATAAAAGTCTTGATCTGACGGGATTATTTAAGACCATGATTTAAGGTTTTAGGTTTATGTTTTGGATTTATAGTTAATTGTGGTGTTGGGCAAAACAACACCTAGTACAACCTATTCTTTTAACCAAACCTATTCTTACCTATACACTTACAACCTATTCTTTTTAAAAACTCTTAACACTATTAAGAGTATTTTTAAAGTTATTGAAGACAAAATATTAAAATTATTTTTATCAGGTATCTTTGTTTATTTTATTATACTGATCTCCCCAGGGGTGTATTTTGGTTTATTTATTGAATAATTGATCTCAGGATTTATACTCAAGCTAATCTGTGGCTTCATAGTCCCTTAAAACTTTTAGAAAAATGAAGTAATGTGCATGTAAATTGATTTAGACATTTTAAATGTATCACTTATAAAGTGGGCACATATAGCACTTGTAAGTGGACACACTAGGAGCCACCATCTTTTTCTTTTTAACTACATTAGAAAGATGAGATTCAAGTTCTGTTTCTTGATGCAACATTGAACGTGACTCTTCCAAAGGGATGAGAATAACATCCAATCTATCCATGAATAAACTAAGAAATTCCATTGAAAATTGCATGAAAGATACAGAGCAGAATATATACAAGATGAAACCTTAACAGAAACATTCTTGTAAAAAGAACAAAGTTTTTTAAAAAAATCATTAAAAAAAGAAAGAAAATAAAATTATTAATAAAACGTGGAGAAATATCGCAAATAGGAATATAAGTGTTAAAGATTTTACAAACGTGGGGAGTAGGAAGCAAAAAGGATAACCTTAATCTCAGAAAATCTTTTCCTTATAATGTACACCCAGAAATTTCAGTTGTTCAGATTGTAACTAAATAAAGGTTCAGTTCAAAATTCTAATCACCTGAAGAAGGCAGGAGAGTACAATGGTCAAAACATCATCAGCATGACCATAAAGATGAGGACAATGGTCTAAATACTGTAAATTATTACTGTACACCTCATCTCAGCAATATAGACAGAGATTCCAAGTCTAAGTGACCTTTTCATTTGTATTTTCCTTAAAAGTTTATCATTGCTTCCATTGTCTGTCCATTGTATTCTTAGCATCCTTTGCCAAACTATGTCTTATCATCATCTGTGAGGAAATGGTCCGACATTAACTGACGTATAGAAAGGTAGATATTCTATTGTTTCTAATTAAGTTTTCCCATTGCACGATACTTCTTTGCTCTTTTAGAACACGTATTCCTTTGGTATTCCAATACACCTTCATATCTTCATGTCTCATTTTCTGTTGTATTTTATGACACTACCCAGATAATTAAATTTCTGCACCTGCTTGATTCTGATGTTTCTAATTTATCACTCACACCTTTGGCCATCTCTCTTTGCTTGCAATAATATATTCTGTCAACTTACAGTAAATTTTAGGTATGAAACTGATAATAGATTTGTAGAAGTCACAAGGAGAAAATGTGCTTTTTTTAAATAGGTATCCAACCTTGTCCTGTCAGGCTGATCTCCTGCTTTGGCTAAAAAAAGTGGTTTCCCTGATGAAAAAAAAATGGATACAGGTTCAATTTATGTCAGGGATACAATCTTTCTTCAATAGTACTTCTCGATCTAGACCAATTGTTATTAATTTCATGGTTTAAAAAAATAAAGTAAACAAGGGGTAAGTACCAAAACCCTTGTCCCCACAAAAAAAAAAAAAAATTGTGTGTGTGTGTGACAAAGTAAAAAAGCTATAAAATGACGTGTTTTTCCAGTGTGATGTGTGCTTGGTTCAGCGTCTTCAGGCTGGAATGCTTTCATTCTAACCTGAAGATGCCAAACACACATCGTGTTGATGAAATGTACTGTTTAATAGATTTTTCACTTTATTTTACTATTATATATATCCTACAAACATGCACACACATATATATATATATATATATATATATATATATATATATATATATATATATATATATATATATAAATACACATGGAGGCCTATCAAATTCCATCGACAACATGCTCATTGATAATACAAATATGATAACCTCATCCACATGTAAAAAAGGCTAAATATAATGGAAGCATTAATAATAAAAAAGAAAGGCCAACACTCAATAACATCAACTATGAACATGGCCACAATGTGCTGACCATGTTTGGAAATTAAAACATTCCTATAATTTTAAATACATACATAAAACAATCCATATATTCAGTTAAAAATAAACATAAATCATCTTTGATAATGGTTAAAAGTATAGCCAAATGTGCTTCGACATACAGAACATTTACACAATTTCTACATAATTTATGTCCAGAAAAGAAAAAAAAATCATAAAGACAAAAGAAAAATTAAATAAAAAACTTAACTTCTGTACGTTATCAATTATTATTAATGAAACTTGTATAAAAGAGGGATTACTGCCCAAATACACCATTTTATATATATATATAATGGATTTTTATTAATATGACATATCTTTTTATCACTTTAAACATTATTTTTAGTGGATACTCATATTTGAGTAGATGCTCCAGTATATTTATTTTCATCTATTAGCCTGAATATTTGGGAAATCTCATTAAAGTAAAATTTGTGCTCCCTGGTAGGATTCAACCTGCCTCCCCATTGGACCCGGCACTCTTTAACCAGCTGAGTTACAGAGGACCACTCAATCAGACAAGGCCAAATTGTGCCTTTAGGTGAAACTTATCATAGAACTCCTGAAATTTTTCATATGTTCACAATTTTTTATCCAAACATAAACAAAGGAATTTTTCTAACAATAGGAATGGATTTTTATTAATCTGAATCTGATTTTTTTTAAACATTTTTTTAAATGCTGACATTCAAATATGAAAGATATAGAAATGACACCGTGTTGTCAAAATGCATCTGGGAACGAGAAATGAAAGGGGAAACACCATTCATTGAATGGGGTATAATAATAATAATAATAATAATAATAATAATAATAATAATAAAGATGAACGAAATTCAAGGAAGAAATTGCAATATGTAAAGAGATTAAGAAATGAAAGAAATGAAATGATTTTGACCTTTTGGCATGTTGACACGGTCTTTTTGAAAAATGTGAAAAATAACTATAAAGCTCAGAAGTAGCCAAAAATAACAAATGCCCATTTTGAAAATCACACTGCATGAAATAGAACTAAAAATTTTGTATATTTATTTTTAAATTTACTAACTTTGCAGGGAAGGAGTGTTCATTATCAGAGGTCACGTGTTTTTATCTCAAAAAGAGTTTTACAATAAAGAAACATGTTTATTGTTGTAATGTCCATATAATCATTCTGATGATCACTCATGTAAGCCGAAAGTTTAGATCGAGGAACAGCATAATAAAAATATATCCAAATATTGGACAGTTTTTGTCTTTATTTTCTTCCAAAATTAAAGCCACCATATGAAGCTTAGAACAGCTCACGATTAAACATAATACACCTTTCGTTATGTTATATTTAACAATATATGTTTGAATATATATATATATATATATATATATATATATATATATATATATATAATTGTGTATTTGGGCAAGAATCCCTCTTTTATACAAGTTTTATTAAGGACAACAGACAAGGTACTGCATTAAAATTTTTATCAAATTTTTCTTGTGTTCATCTAAATGTTTTCTTTTCTGAGCATAAAGTTGAAAGTGCTTGGATATATAGAACTTTCATACAATTTTTACACACTTTATGTCCAGAACAGAAAACACTTATACGAACACAAAAGAAAATTGAATAAAAAGCTTAATCACAGTACCTAGTCAGTCATATTTAATGAAACTTGTCTCTGTGTGTGTGTATAATTTTTAATAGTTGTAGATTAATGAAGTCACTAAGAAATTTTTTACATCTTCGTTGTCTACAAACACAAGTTTCTGTAATCAAATATTTCATTTGTCTCAAGTGTATAATTTTATTTTGCAATTAAAATAATTACTTCTCTTTGTTTTTATAATTTTCTTTTTAATTTAATTTTTGTTAGGTTTATTAATTATGAACATCAATAAATACATTGGATATAAGAAATCTTTTACTGTGTTCTTCAGTAAATTGGAGGAGAAATTTCAAGGCAAAAGGAAAACAAGCTAATAACATTTTTAGTAAAAGTTATCTCCCTTAGATCAAAAGAATTTTTCATTTTCTTTAAAATTAGTTTCTAGTGTATGAATCAACCCCAGTCACTTTTGAGAAATGCTATTCGAATACGAAAAAAAATCAATAAATTCAATGGATATAAAATACCTATTCTTTTTTAATATGTTTCCAAAATCAATTACTGTCTAAATTTACAGATTTTTGTTTTGTAGTAAAAAAAAAAAAAAAAAAGACTTCAGATATTGTTAATGTCTGAACAGATTTTATTTTTATCAATTCACTCCAAGCAAGGCGATAATGCCAGGGACTACTGGGAATAAAAGAGAATGAGAAAACTTTAAAAGGAACCAGAAACCTAATCCTAAACAAGAAATAAGGGATAAACCTCTACTCCTGTTCAAAAGACTGGGAAAGTGTGTGAACTGGACAATAGGCGTACCTATCTACTCCTACTGAGGTGGGAAAATAAATAAATAAATAAATAGTAAATAAAATTTCAAAGTTCAGGCTTGGAGAAGTCATGTAAATTTTTATCTTGATTTAAAGTCACTGTCTTTTTGTTTATAAATTAATAATATTTAACACAAGTTTGCTTATCACATCAGTATGCTAATAAAATCCACATTTTTTCCTCAGTTAGTTTTTAAAAGTAGAAAAGTATCATTTTTACAGGCAGAATTATTTATACATTTCTAGTCCCATTATTAAATTATCTATTTTGTCACATTATTATTATTATTATTATTATTATTATTTAAGATGGGTGTTATAAGATATTCAATATTATTATAATTAATCTGAATTTGAATTGAAGTGTCAATTAATGTGGATGCCACTTAATAATTTCTGAAAGTGTAGACATTAGATAGTTTAAATTAAATATCATCATTTGATGATAGTTAAACTCTTAGGAAGGTTCAACTGTTGACCTTTTCTCTAAGTGGCTATGACTTAATTTGTGTCACTTAAGGCTGACTCCTTGTTAGAGACTCAACAATAAAGAGACAAAAGAAGAAAAGCTCTGAACCCTTTTCTCGTGCCAAAAGTTTTTGTTTTTATCTCAAAAAGAATTTCTTAATAAAGAAATTTCCATTTTTAAGAATGATATATTGTCCATCTGTAAACTTTGAAGTGTAATTTTGTATAAAAACTGTAAAAACAATTTTTCTAAAACATTTTTTCTGAAACTTGTTAAAATAAATTAAAAAGGTTTTCACTTTTGAAGTTATTTTGTATATTTTAATTTCCATCTCTTGAACAAAAACAAATCAACATTCTTTAAGTGTTCCAACCTTTCCAAAACAGAAACTTTAATCTGGAATTGAATGAAAGCAGTGATGGTACCTATCCTGAATCCATCAGAAAAATTTAGTATGTGGAATTAATAAACTCTAAACACTTCAAATAACTTTTTGTAGGAATCTGTTATAATATATTTAGTATAGGCAATAAGGAAATTGAACATAAAATAGGCTTTGCTGGGGTTTGTCCACCATACTACAAAACCAAAATATTCACCTCAGCAGAACTTGTCATGTTCTTAAATAACCTTGTCAGATCTAAACTGTCAGTGTTTATCAAGCCATGCACAAACATCGATTACCCTCCCAAAAACAAAAAAAAAAATGGCAGCTGATTATGAAGAAGGAAAAAAAAGATGGATTTCATAAATTTATGATAAATGTACAAAAGGAAAAATGTTTTAAACTGAACTAAAAATGGAACCTGACCAAAGTTTATCTAACATTTGATGCACCATCCAGCAATATTCTAAAACCTGTATGGTCTGCTGAAATGGGGGTGCATCTAATATGATCATGTGTCTTTTATGCTGTCAAATATGGTACAATAATTTCTAAAAAAAATTTTTCTTTTTAATATTTTTAAATTAAAATTTTTTTATTGTCTGTAATGATGAGATGAGAAATTATCATTTTTATACATTGAATTGCTGAGACCAATGCTCTTAAGATGGTTACTTTTATCAAAATGTTTTTGGCTGTTGTAGTCTTGAACCATCATCAAGTATTTATTGTAGTTGGAATTCTTTCGATTTGCTTCCTTTATATCTTTACTTTTTACTAAACAAAATACCTGCTTCCTTTTAGTAACAAAAAATTTTTGCTTTTCATCAAAGCTAAAACATGACTTCTTAAAGCAAAAAAAAAAAACCCTTGAGAACTTGTTTCAAACTTGGTCAAATTCTAACGGAAACAGTTCCATGGGGAAAAGCTCATTTGGCTGGTTGTTTCTCTTTGAAAATAATTACCAGATTCATTCAGCCTTCAAGAGACATATTTTTTATGCATTGTTATTCATTGTTATTCATTAAAAACATGAAATTGAATAATTTTGGAAAAACAATTCTTCTAAGTCAAATAAAATTAGATATAAATTAATTTTGTTTTTTGTAAACAGATTTAATTATATTTTTACTTATGCTTTCAATATGCCTCTGGTTTTATAAGTCTATCAAAACTGAAATTTTGATTTTGTATTTTGATTTACAAATATCTGTCATTTGATAATTTTTGACAATTTAAGTCATTTTGATATTTTCTGACATTTTCAGTAATTTTGACATTTTTTGACATTTTTACTCATTTTGATATTTCTCATAAATAAGATATGGCATTTTTTTCTCATAAATAAGATATGACATTTTTTTTCTCATAAATAAAATGACATTTTTTTCTCATAAATAAGATATGATGTTTTTTCTCATAAATAAGATATGACATTTTTTTTTCATAAATAAGATATGACATTTTTTTCTCATAAATAAGATATGACATTCATTTTGAAGTCTGTTTTCAACTTTCATAACATAAATCCAGTTAATGTCTAGGATTTCACTATCTGATATAATTCATAATTAGAAAAACAATTTGTCTTTGAAGAGATAGACAGGAGGCCCAACAGAAATCTGAGAAGGAATAAGTTCTATGTAATTGACAGGGAATTGCTTTACTCTTTTCTGCCACCTTACACTGCCTCATTAAATATTTTAAAAATGATCGCTATAAATGTATTTTGAAAATTAGTCAAAATGCTTCTGACTTAAATGAAGCATAAAAATTTGCTAGTCATACTTTAACCTGTCCTCATATTCTTTAACTAAATCAAGTTTTGAGTGTTTAAAAATTTATTACCTTGCAACTTAAACTAAATTCATAAAAGGTTTACCTTTGTGATATTTTCAGGATAAAATAAGACTTTTGGTTTTTAAAAATTTACCCCACCTCATATTTCATGCTAAATTAAGAATTTAAAAGTTTCTAAAACTAAAAAGATTGATTTAATTTTAAATGGTAGCATTTAGAAGATTTTAACCGTCAGAATTCATTTAAATTAATCAATTTCTAACATTTTTTGCAGCAGCATTGATGAAGCACAAAAAGGGCAAATATCTAGCAGGGTGCATTATTTGGTGGGGTGGGGGTAAAATGTAGGTACATCTACAAGTCTGTAGTCACATGATGAAAAATGTGTTCATTTTATGCAACAGATGTTTTTCTTCCTTGTTCATGCACTTAATCCAGTGATTTTTCCTTAATCACATATGTATGTACATCAATAAGTCTGTAGCCTAATGATTTAAAAGCATTTATCTTACATAATAAATATTTATTTAACAACATAATCTCCTTCCATGTCAATGCACTTAATCCAATACTTCTCCATTACTCACATATGTATGTTGATCAATAAGCCTGTAGCCTAATGATGAAAAAAAGCATTTTTTTTATAAACAAATATTTTCAACATAATTTCTTTTCTTGTCAATGCACTTAATTCAGTAGTGAATATTAATCACATATATCAAACAATATACAGTGAAAATTTCAGATCAAAATTCAGCTAACTACATGTCAGATTTACCAATACCTCATTGCATAATATTTATGTGTGTGTGCGTATGTATGTGTGCGTGTATGTATGCATAAATATATGGTATAGAACCAGAACTTTTGTATAAAATGTACTAAAAGAATTCTTTATAGAAAATCCACTTAAAACATGGTGCTAATCTTCTTGTCTGGACATGAAAAGATAAAATAAAAGGCAAAAATGAATAAAAATACAAAAGAACTTCAAATAAATGCAAATGAAGAATAAAAAAAAAACAAAAATATGCAATTTAAGATTTTATTTCTTTCTTAAGTGACTAAGAATTCTTTGAGAATCATGTTCTTAACAATCTTTTGACAATGAACACATGATGGAGTTGTTGATTGTTCTTGCAGCAGCAAAGAATGCTTCATTTTATTCTTCAAATACTGATGCATGTTGTAATGAAAAGCCTGACCAAAATCAGCACAAAGTAGATTATCAATTTGCAGAGAATTGCAGACTGCATTTTATATTCCATTTGTGTGGGTAGGGGTGGGGGGATTCCATATGAAAGTTCGTTGTTATTTCTTTATAATCTTACTTACGTTATCAAAAATATTGATATTTTGTCATTAGAAGATTTTCCCACGTCAGTCTGGAAGTATATTT